>JAOSBK010000007.1:1135743-1146015 GCA_027568895.1 Erythroxylum shatona | reverse complement strand
TTAACTATAGCATTCTCGTCCATCTCATTCCATTTTTCATCTATGACTCTAGCTGGCTATTCACTAATGGCCGCCAGACAATTATCTTTCTTCAAGATTGCCTTTATCTTCAACTTCCACAATGAGAAATTATTCTAATTGAACTTTTCAATCTCAAACTTTGACGTCATTGCTTCTATCACGAACAGAATTTAGCTCCCACTATTTCACGTAAATAGTACCCTACGTCATTGCTTCTATCATGAACAGAATTTAGCTCCCACTATTTCACGTAAATAGTACCCTATGTATGAATAGTATCGTATGTATGAATAGTACCGTACGCGTGAATAGTAATGTATACTTGAATTACAGTAACTACATAATTTAATGCAAACTTAAATGAATGAACAGTTGTCACCCTTGAGATTACTATTCATCAACTTTCACTGTACTCACCGAAACTTCGAACGGATTACGCCAAAAAATTCGTTGTAATTTTTTGACCTCGCTCTGATACCACTTGTTGTCAAAATAGACCGGATTAGAGCAGGTTCACAGCTAAATAGGACTGAGAAAAATAGTAATGAACACACAAATTTTACGTAAAAAACTTCCAAATTAGGGTAAAAACTATGAGAAAAGATAGAAGATGTGTACTACTGAGAAAAACAAGAGAATTACAAGGAAAAACTAGACCAAAAATATACAGAATATTTTTGTATCTCTGTTTCTCTCTCTTTTCTCTCACCTCACTTTCTTTCTTTTTCTGTTCTGCTTGCTTCTCTTCTCTTCGCGCTACTCCTGCCTTTTTATAAGCAGGAGTGGCTTGGCTTTGTTAGGCATGGTAGGCACCGAATTAGGTGCCTACCAGCTATACAATGGATAATCTGGCAGATTTTATGACAAAAGCAATCAATGGTGACAAGTTTATGTGGTGTCGATCCTCGTGTGGCCTGACAGAGACGTAAGCAACATGAAGCGGCAAGGTAGAAGAATAGCATGAAAATCTGATTGACAATCAATCTAATCTTTAAGTGGGAGAATTGTCAAAAAAGGTAGGCACTGTTTTCGGTGCCTACCCAAATTGACAAAGAAATGGTAAGCACTGTTGTGCCTAGCCAGCTATAGCTGGCCAAATGGCCAGCCATCCCATATGTTCTCGAGATGAAGAGAAGAAGTAGAGCGAAAACTAGAGAGAAAGTGGGGTGAGAGAGAAAGTGAGGTGAGAGGGAAAGAGAGAGACACACACACACACAAATATTCTGTATATTTTTGGTCTGATTTTTCCTTGTAATTCTCCAATTTTTCTCAGTAGTAAAAGTCTTCTATCCTTGCTCGTAATTTTTATCCTAATTTGGGAGTTTTCCACGTAAAATCTGTGTGTTCATTACTATTTCCTTCAGTTTTATTTAGCTGCGAACCTGCTTTAATCCAGTCTATTTTTACAACAGGATAATGATCATATCAAAACGGATCGGGCGCTTGGACCACATCATCAAATCAAAACAAAGGTGATTGTCAATATTGAGGTAGTAATAGTTTTGATTAGGGATTGAGGCACAAGATCATGTTCCTCTTTATGGTTGGGAGGCTATTACTTGGAAGTTTAAGCTTGTTATTTAACAGAACTCGAGTAGAGTATCTGGAACATGAGTCAAGAACACTTGTAGATTGATTTATAATGGGAACTCATTTCCGTTTTACATAGACGCTTTCCTTCAGGGACAACAAGCCAAAGAAACACAAAAATTGCACAAATTTTAGAAACCAACCATGACATCAACTTGTAAACAAATGCAAAGCATCACTTCTCTGTGAACATGAAACCGCGATTCATTCCTATATGGATGCTTACTTCTGCACGCTTAGTTAAACTACTTTCAAGAACCTGCCAAATAGGTTAATACTTCTACCAGTGCCCTGTTCTTCTTCCTTGTCTTCTCTTAGAAATTGGAATAGGTGGGATGCTCTGCTCATGCCTGAAGAAGTTGTCAGGATCTACCTTCGTCTTCACTTGTACCAACCTGTAGAAGTTACCCTTGAAGTACTTGGCACCCCAAGCTGTTGCGTCTATGAAGCTTGTGTTACCTTTCTTGTTCATGCCTAAATCCAAGTCCCTGTAGTTGACATACGCAGTTCTTGGCAACTTCGAGGCGTAAGGTGCCATGTAATTGTAAAAGTTTCTCATCCAGTCCATATGTTTTGCCATTTTCTGTTCTCCATCCTGCCAATTGGTCAAGTATTGGACTGTGAACAAAACACCCTTTCTGTGAGGGAAAGGAATTGCAGACTCGGGAATCTTGGCCATCATTCCACCATAAGGATTCCATATCATGAGAGGACTCTCCTCTTGTAGCATCCTTTGCCATAGCCCCTCAAGCCCTGCTTCAGGAATTGGCTGCTTCACAAAATCAGACTTGGCCTTGAAATAATTCTTGAATAGAGACTTCCCCTGAAGCAGAACATCAGCAGACGCATTACTTGGGAAGCCAGCAATATACAGCACAGAATTGATCCAAGTCGTCTGTACACAATCCTTTGGTGTCAAACCCAGCTCAGGGAAGCTGCGTTTCATGACCTGGAGAAGTCTTTTAGCATCACCAAGAAACAAGGCATTATAGGAAGTTGCAACAGTTCTTTGAGCTCCAGTTCCACCAGTTGTAATAATGACCCTGATAAACAAATCCTCATCAAGTGTGGCGGCAACCTGTTGCCATCTATACAGCAACTTAGTGGCACCTTGCGCTAATGTCTTTGTAACTGTAAAAACTGTGACAGTTGGTGGCACAGGAACCAACTTTATTTTCCAAGCAGCAATGACTCCGAAACTCCCTCCTCCACCACCTCTAATTGCCCAGAAGAGGTCCTCACCCATGCCTTTGCGATCAAGAACTCTGCCTCGTGCATCAACAATGCGAGCGTCAACGACGTTGTCAGCACCAAGACCATACTTTCGCATCATAGAACCATAGGCACCACCTGTGATATGCCCGCCAACACCCAAACTGGTGCAAAGACCCATTGGGAAGCCGTGAACTTTGCTTTTCTCAGATATTCTGTAGTAAACTTCACCGATAGTGGCACCAGCTTGAATCCAAGCAGTGCCAGCAGCAATATCGACATTAACAGAACGAAGCTTGGAGAGGTCGAGAATAACAAAAGGCGTTTCAGTTTCAGAAGCATATGAGACACCCTCATAGTCATGACCTCCACTACGGACTCTGAGGTGAATTCCAAGCCTCTTTGCGCAACAAACAGCAGCTTGGATGTGAGATTCGTAAGCAGGAGTGAAGATAAACGAGGGTTTTGTGACAGAAGGCAACAAATATCTAAGGTTTTGAGCGGTAGATGCTAGGACAGAAGAGAATGAAGAATTGTCTGGAGTATAAATGTTAGAGGAAAATGGAGTTGATGATAACCTAGAAGAGAAGGAGAGACAATGAAGGAAGCTGTCCTTGATCGGAAACGACAGCCCCATTGAAGAAGACAACAGTAGTAGAATTGAAAGAAGAGAAACTTTAGGAGAAGCCATGTTTGATGTTTCTCCGTTTGCCTTGGTTTGAGTCGAAGAATTAGAGGTGCAGAGTTTTCTTATAGCAGTGGGGGATGCTTAGCTGATGACTTTGCATTGATCTAACCTTAACGTCACACCAGGGCAATATCTATAATTTTGATCCAGTCACGTTTCTGAGCAGTAAAATTCTTAACAATCATATGTCCTTAATGACAGTTGCAATTAGTCCTCTTAAAGGGCACGGGATTCACAGTAAAAGATGCAGTCTGAAAAGGAGGGTCACATCTTGATCAGCACCTAAGATGTGATCTCATTTACTAAGGTCTTTGATCTTGGAAACTAATTAATTGTTTGGAAAAGATTAGTTGAAAAGGCAGAGTCAGGTCAAAGTAAGACGGCCCAGTGTTGAGTTCAAAGTTGAAACGAACACATTCAGAAGCACAAACATCGAGACCTGCGGGACGATATTTTCCTTTCCTTCTTCCACCAACTGCTAATAAAGGATACCAAATTTTTTGTCCAATTTTATGATATTTTATTATATCCAGTGAATGTCAGCTATTCATTTATGCGGATCTCACGTGGGCTTTACATAAATAAATGTGAAGCCCACATAAATAAATGACTGAGATTCATTGGACATAATAAAACACCGTAAAATTGGACAAAAAATTTAGACTCTCGATAAAGTTGCTTCAATAATGCCCGTATGTAGCCATTAATGTTCACACTGTTGTAAACATCACTAGCCCCGATTTGTCATACCCTAAGCACACGTCCAATCAAAGATTTCAAACTCTCATAATTTCAATTATTTTGAACTTTACTACTGTTTGCATTCTAATTTCTAAGGTTGAGATGTTCTGTTTCTTATTTAAGAAATTGCTTGGATTTAGTATCTTTTTCCTTTTACACGATCGTTGCCTATTGCAAAAATTTGTAATTGAAATGATATTTCAAATGACTTTGAAGGAAAATATGGATTAAGTCTTTGTTTATATAACAATTCGGTTGGACATTACCTTCCCATAAATTTCTTTAACACGTTAAGTTTGGTAAGAATTGATAGTATATAACCTTATCTTTAGTTAGTTAAGAGGCTCTTCTTAAAAATATTGTTTCGAACAATCTTAAGCTCGAACAAGAGACAAAAGTTTAGGACGGAAAGATTAGTTCGAAAGATGACAGAGATGCGAGAATACACTTCTCTCCAAGCATGATGTGATTGTGAAATATTAAATCTTATTATGGTAAATTTAATAAATATTTTAGCTAAAATTTACTATCAGTTATGAAATTAAGTTGAGAAAAAGAACTAGCAGCCATGAAAGAAATTAATATATCTACCTAGCCATTGACTACATAAATTAAAATGAGGTGCATGTTACTATCAGTCAGACTATATCCTCCGTGATAGCCGACCATAGTACTACTGCTTTAGCCATTATAGATTTGAATGAAGCAATTGACATGACTTCCACTGCTTAAAGCGACTGTTTTGGCCCAAAGTAAACCACCCTCCCCTTACGTTGAGACACATTAGTGAAACTTTAACTACACAATATCCTTACCTTCCAGACGATGGATTCAACTTTAAATGGTGCTTAGGTAAAACAAGCCAGCCATAACGTCAAGCTTATGTAATACGTACGGCTACTTTTACAACCAAAATGACACATTTTTTATTCCTTTCACCTATTAAGATTTCATTTTTCACCAAAGTACTTAGTCTTGATAGATATTTAATTTTGAAACCATTTCATCTTTATAATCGAGTGCTACTTGCCACCCACCAAAAACAATTTTGGTTAGACTGTTACATATATACTATTTAACCTATTAAAATATGTGCTTTTAAGCTGTTCTTTCATATCTTTTATTTTCCTATCGTCCAAAATTACGGTTTCCTAGTTCCTTCACCTAAGTAATATTCACTGTTTACTATGAATAAATTATTCAATGCATATAATAATTTATAAATCGTGTATTTTTCATAAATTAATTAAGAGTATTACATTTTTTATTTTTAATATATATATTTTTTTGATGTTTCCTAAAATGTTGAATAGATATATGGACTTCCAAACTCAGTCCTCGGATATTATTTAGTTTCAAATGTAAAGAGAGTACTCCCAGAGAAAATGACTCGCTTGCTTCTTTCGTTTCAATACTTCTTTGGAGTTGAATGTAAAATAAAAGGTCGGAGTGTCTTACGATCAAGTTCATAATACGAGCAACTGATAATAGTTACAATAGCTTACTTTTTCTTTGGTGATAATACATACTCTTATTTATACATTGTATATGTCTCTAATTAAAGCAACAAATCATCATAATAAAATACATCATTAATGTATACGATCTTATACACAACTAAAGGCTAATTACAGGGTATTCGTTGACTGAGAGAGATCGTGTGATAATATACGTTAACAGCTTAGTCTAAGAACAAGATCCTCTGTCCAATTTTATGGTGTCTTATTGTGTCCAGTGAATCTCAACCATTCAGTTATGCGAGTCCTATGTGGGCTCCACATAAATAAATGTGGAGCCCGTATAAATAAATGACTGAGATTCACTGGACATAATAAGACACCATAAAAATTGGACAGAAGATCTGAAGCCTGAAGAAGTACTATTTCTTTACCATCTGTCAAAACCAAATACGGCGAAGATGGTCAAAGTAAAAATTTGTGACGCATTAAGCGCCTTCAGGCCCCGCCTGAAGTTAATTTGTCTCTCGAATACGGTGAATGGGTGCCTCCTTATCAACACACCAAAAAAGACCAATTTCAAATCATAAGCGTCTGCGTTTGTCGGTCGACACAAATTGTTGATGTCAAATGTTTCAACCTCGCTCACCTACTCCGCACATGACCTCTGCTTCTTCTTCTTCTTCATACGGTACACATATATATATATAGTGGTCCAATATCTTCCATTGCCGTAGTCTACAAATCCTGCACCTTCCCGCCTTTTTTTACCACTTTCCAATCCATCCAGTGGTTTATCTCCAACATCTCGGTTACGTATTCACATGAAGTCTTAACATTTCTGGCTTATAGTAATTCAACCAATACCATGATGAAGCACAAATTCAGATACTTAAAAGTGTTGTTTGAACTGTGTCCACTAGAACTAGTAGCTGGCATTTTATAACTCAAAAGTTAAAGCTATTCTAATTCTAAACTAAGTGGATGAGTTTATTGTTGTACGTAACTGCCATTTTTTTCCAACCATAAGATTCCCTTCAAACCTAGAATGTGGTTCTTTGCCTACTAAGATCACACGGTATAATACAAGAGGCACTTTATCATGGCTTGGTTAACTAGAATAACTAAAACAAATAATTGCAGTTCAGAGTAAGTAGACAACCCTCCTGATGTGTCAAGCTATCAACCATTTTATCATTACTACGGAGGAGGAGGGAATTAATGGTTTATTTGGATTCTTATGCTGATATTTGCATTGGTCCCTTGGGATTCATACGTTATTCAAAGGAGTGATGATGAGAGTTTGGAAATTTATGTCCTTAATTAGAAATATTGATTAGAGTGACGGACTCCAATCCATCATGCGTGCACTACATGATTCTCCATCATTTGCAAGCTTTACGCGATCATAATAAAGTATGAGTTTCCCTTAGATTTTTATCTTTCGAAAGGATCGAAACGTTTTATTTGTGCTATTGAACAATATATTTTATTGTTAACCGATCAAATGAGACTGATGTTCTAAAAATTGGACTAGAAGTTAAACTGATGAGATGAAAAGTTTAACCGATATCAGACCATCAAAAAACAGGTTAAAGATTGAATAAAATTAAAAAATTTGAAATATGAGTGAAAGAGTTTATTGTGAAAGAGTTTATTGTGATCTATCAAAAACTTATAAGTTTAATTGAAAAAAGAAGTTATTAAATGAAAATTGATTAATTTATTTTAGTTTATAAGAACTTGTTAATTGATAAAAATTAACCGATTAATTAATAGATTGATCGGTTTTTAACAAGAAGAATTATTAAAATAAATTGAACCAAAAAGTTAAAAACTAAATGAAAAAGATAAATAGTTCAAGATTTATACGGTTGAACCAACCAAACTGGTTAGATCTTTTATTCATTGAATGAGACTTTAATTCATAATTTTAATAACAAAACATATTATTAATTTTTTTATTCTAGATAACTTTAATATTTTAAATTATTAAATAATATATGAAAGATAAGTTTAATACAAGAGTAAGAAAAACTTGAAGGTTGCAGATTTCAATTTGTTCTTTTCATAGGATTTCAGTTAGCCGAAAGTTTGATATCGACTATCATATATAATGGTTAAAAATAGAAAAAATGGGTGAATTTTGGGCTTGACGTGTGACTATCTGACTGACTATGAATAGGGCAGTTAGTCAAAGAATTAGATCGATCAATCAGTGGTATTTTTTGAGCTAGACATATTAGGAGTTGTCAAAGTTAAGTGCTTGATTAAGTGCTAGACAAGTTGATGCTTAATTGAGAGTATTTCAATTAGTTGATAGAGATACTTGAATTTCTTTTTTTTTTTTTGGTTTTCTACGAGATGTTCTAGGAGGGTCATAACTATGGAAAGACATATTTAAGTCATTTATGCCCAGACTAATTTTCGCTTGAGCAGGGTAGGTCCTTTACGGGAGGCAAAGCTTTAGTCCCAAGTTTTAAACGGCTGCATACATGAGGAGAATTTAAATCCATAATCTTACTTAAGCTAAGGGAGCTCCTTACCAACTTACCTGTATCATGAGGTTTTGAATATGTTTTAAATATAAATAAGTCAAGTATAAATTGTGAGAAGAACTATTGATATTAAAGGATCTAAAACTTGTTTTGAGGGGATTTGATAACACTTAACATTGTATATAAATATGATATAAACTCAGGTGACAGTTAAGTTTAGGTTCGGTCTAGTTTGAACGAGTTTCGGGTCGGTTTGAACATTTTTTATAAAAATTGTAAACTTTAGGCTAAGTTTGAGCTAAGATTGTCTAGTTCAATTCGATTTGAAATTTGAGAATTCTAAGAAAACGACTAATCAAACTTTCAGGAAAGAGGCTTTGGAAATGCTAGCCTTACAACAGACGGAAAAGAAGAAGAAGCTTTACAAAGTGTTCTCTTTAGAAGTAAAGGTGAATCCAAAACCATAGACAATGTTGGCTTAGGTAGTGCAGAACTGCCAATATAATGCCAAGTCATCGGTGACTTCTTCATTTACATCGAGTTTCAAAGATTGTAGCTGCCCCGTCAGCTAAGTAAAGAAACTCACGTTTTTTTTCTTCCTTTATTATCAAATAAAAAATTCTAGAGCAGTAAAAGAGATGGACTAAGGAGATATGATCAAACTTCAAAGTATGAACTCGACCAATTCATGACCTATTTCTACGGAACAATTGATTATTTTGTAACAATTGATTTAAAGAATTAATTGTCAAACCTGTCGACATATTCTTTATTTCAATCCTACAAATCCGTTTTATTTTAGTCGTTCTAAACGTGTCTGATATAATCAAACTTTTGTATCGTTCACAATCAAGTTATCAAAAGTTTTAAATATATATTTTAACTTTGTTTTAATTTTTTACAAGGCAAAATTACAATAAGTTTAACTTGATTGCGTAAGATAGATGATAGTTTCTATTCTACAGTCAATCGATTGGTTGTAGATCTTGTAACATAATTAAGCAAAGACGTTCTTCATCTTATATGTATTTGTTTAATTAACTAACATATAAGATAAAGTTTATGAGATAAATACATTTTGCAAATAAATTATGATAATATCATAATTATGATATTTATATTGCATTTACATATTATCTATACATTATTCCTAGTTATTAATTTGTTAAGACTAGGCATTAAAAGAGAGTAAAGATTAGCAAACATTATGTTTCTTCTCGATGAAAGAAGTAGTCAATTTCATATATTGAAGTACGAAGATATTTTTTTGAAAATTTAAAATTTCATTAAGGAGAAAAAGAAGTTTAGTGGACATCTATGGAGAGGGACTGTCCCACATGAGATAAAACGACAAAGATGACACTAAAAAACACATAAGAACAAAACGACAATGTTGAGAACCAATTTGGGAGAGGTAGTGCGATGACGTATCCATAATTAGGGTAAAACGTCTCCTACCTTTCTTGAAACTTCAAACGATTACTCAATTAGGGAGGAACAATCTGGAGGTTGCGACACTATGATGGCGGTGCAATGGTTCTTTTGTCTGTCTCTAGGTTGGAAGGGAATTCTCATCTCAGGTAGGAGATCAGGATTCTAAAGGTTTTGTGAACCTCCTAAGATTAACAAGCTTCATTTGAATATCAGAAGTCTGGAGGGGAGAACAGAAGACCTTCCTTTATAAACTCGGTTGGTGAGGTAGTAGATTTGGAGGAGGTACACAAGATGCACTCGAATACCTACAGGTGAGTCAGATTCCTTCTAATCTTCATTTCTCTCCTTTTTTCATGCATAGTTAAATTTGAAAATCTGCTTGAGTTGCTCAGGAAATAGATATGCATGAGTAACACTATTTTCTTTACTGTATCCCAAGTTGAGTGAACCCATTTTAGAAAGTCCGTAATCTATGCGTAAACATTGAGGACTATATTCTCTAAGAGAGAGCCAATCCTCAGCTACAATGTAGTCCCAATTGATTTATAATCAATTGTTGTTGGACCCCGAACTTTGATTGGACGTCAGAACTATTAAATGAGGAATTAGTGATGTTAAATGTTTATTTGGG
>JAOSBK010000007.1:1099834-1112291 GCA_027568895.1 Erythroxylum shatona | reverse complement strand
TGAAGAGAGCAAGAACAATCACTAATTTTTATTAAACCATAAGAATTATAAATTTCAAACTCAAATAAATTTGGACCTAATAAGATAAAATTGAAAGTTCACAAATCTTCAAGCATCTTCCAATGAATCAAATATACACTAAATTATCATATTTTCTAAAATTTTAATATCTTTAGAATTTCTTAATTAAAACTATATAATAGAATTTTTCATTGTTAACATAACGTAAGAGTAATTTGTTGAAATAAAGTTAATGGACATGAAAAATATACTAAACTATGACAGATTCAAATAGAGATTTACGTTAAGGAATACCACCTTTATTCATAAGACTTGCAATTTTCACTAAAAAGTTTAAGATTTTTGAACCATAATGTAGTATAAATTAGGTATATTTCAACCATCAAACAACTCAATTCAATTTCTAAATTCATAATAAATACACAAATAGGTTTGGATTTATAAAAGATCATTGAAACCAGTAAATTCCTAAATTTGAAAACATGTAATAACTAAATATTATAACATAATCGTTGATCAATAACATTTTTTGAGAAATAGAAACTATAATTAATAATAATAAAAAGGAATAAATAGTTTTTATGGCTCTAAGCATAGAGATTCAAATAAGGAGAAGACAAATTATCCTAACTAATCATATACTTGAGATCAACATAAGATAGAAACTGTCCACTTAAGTAATATAAAGAAGTCCATTGTATAAACAAAAACCTGTGACTTTCAAAGGTTCCAGTTAAGACTAATTTATGGGCTTGCATTTTTTTTCCTAGTAGGAATACTTGCATCCTAGTGTTCCTTACTAGTTTTGCAAGGAAGACATCTATGCACTTCATTTGATTAGAAAAAATTATATTATTATGTTCCATTCAAATTCTGTATACTAGGTAGCTCAAGGAAGTTTTGAATACCAAAGAATCTCCTTTATAAGGATATTCTTTATGAATACTCCATTTAATGATATCAAGCCATTCATTAGGAGGTTTGAATGAGTTGCAAAGTTGGAGAATTTCATTCTAAACAAAATAAGAAAAATTAAATTTTAAGAAGCATGTGAATGAGCTTGTTTGAACTATATTTGGTTGCACCATTTGACCTTAGCAGATGGTATCATTAATAGATTTATGCATGAAGTATTCGGCTATACACCTGAGGAGATTCCCTTCTAGGAGATAGTGTCTTTCCTATTTGGATCCAAACATAATTTGCTTAATTGAAATATTATAGAGGAGCTTAGAAGTTGATCCAATATTAGATTTTGATTAAGCATCACTTCCTGCGTTATTGTCTTTATAAGGAATGTAGTTATAGGAAGGGAAAGATCTACGATCCTTTCAAAGGGGGCATATAGACTCCAATTATCAATCCTGAATAAAGTTATAGATCCATTGCCACATTTATAAAAGAATTCCAATCTAACCTTTTCTCTATGCTTAAAAATAGTCTCCTTTGCCTAGGAGGAGTTATACTTAGGTCACATATGCCAAAAGCTATCACCCTTTATGAAAATATGTGTGCACCCATTTGACCCACATATTATGTTTATCCTTTAGAAATCTCCAAATCTTTTTAATCATTAGAATTTTATTTATGATTCTCAGAACTAGCATAACTAAACCACCTTTAGCTTTTGTAGTACATATCTGAGTCCATTTGACCTTGAGAATTGAAACCTCAGTAGAGTTCTTTGTCCATAGGAATCTCCTTAGTAATCTGTCTATATTTTTGGAAATGCTAGAAGGAAAACCAAATTGGAGGCCCAATATACATGTAGATTATTCAGGACTGAGAATATAGTTAAACTTTACCTATAAGTGAAAGACATTTGGTGCTCCAGTTATAGATTCTATTATGGATCCTCTCAACAAAGGGTTTGAAATCAGAGGAACAGAACCTAACAGAGAAAATGCAAATGCCCAAATAGGTTAAAAGGAGCTTCAAAAGTTACATAACAGCAAGGGAAAAGAGCTAAGAAGCATTATAAACAACACTAGCAGAGAGGTATTTACCACTATTTTCCTTGTTAATGGTTAATTCAGATAAGTTCCTAAAAATGTTCATGCTTGTCAATAGGGAATAAATGAACTGGCTTTTTTAAAAAAAGAAGACAAAAAGGTCATCTGCAAATGCAAGGAGACAATCTTGCATTTTTTGCATTTGGAGTGAAACTAAAAGGATCTATCATACTTGACTGACTGTCCTCATTAATAACCTGGTCAGAACTTCTATACGTAAGGTTAATAAATATAGGGAAAGTGAACTCCTCAAAATTAATTTTTTGGCTCCCTATTCAGTAAAACATTGTAAGACACTGTAGATATGCATTGGTCAATCCATTTTACAACAAGAAGAGGGAAAGCATATGTCTTAAGAGCATTAAGGATAAAGGGCTAAACCAAAGAGTAAAAAAGTTTCGTAATTATTTTACCGCGCGAGTGGTCAGATGTTTTCCCGATTTTTTAAAAACTAAGAAGAGTCAAAATTAATATTTTTCTTATTTGTGAGTAAGATGACTAAAAGAGAGGAACTATGATTTTTTAGCCATTTGTTGCCAAAATATATAAAAGTAAAATTTTTGTATTTTCATAATTTGAATGTGATTTTTTATTTTTGAAAAATAAAATAAAAATACTTAAAATTGAACGTATTTTAGTAAGTTATTTTTATTTTTTGGCAAGCACAACAAATATCAAACTAAATAATCACTAAGTTTTTATTTTGTTCTACACTTCGTTTAGTTTTTAGAGTTTTCGATCTCTTCCTTTTATCAGTAGTATATCCTTATCTTGCTCTCTTCTCCTTGTATCATATGAATATAATATAATTTTAAACACTCATTTCTGGATCGCTCTACTTCTCCATTAAGACCATATTTAAAGTACTTACTACAAAATCTTTTATTCTAGTTGAGACAGCATTATTGAAACATTTATTTATTTTTTAAGATTTCATTAGCTAATGGAGTATTCTAAAAAAACCAACTACGTTTTTATTCAATAACAGGAACCTGCATCAGTCTTTCAAGTGCGTACTGCCAAATCCTCGAGACCTCTCATGCATAGCGAACCCAGCCTCTGGCACTTGCATTGATAACCTTTCGTTCCTCCTCTACAAATATATATCTACACGGTGCTTTGAAATTTGTGTTTTTGACCCTAAAATTCAGGGATCATATCCAACAAACTGCTACAGTGTAGACACAAAGTGAATTATTTAATTTTATAAAAGAAATTCCCACGAAGGAAAGGGGTTATCTCAAAAATGGAGTCTCCATTAAGCAACATGCCGCAACTCTGATAGACATCATTGAGACCAACACAAACCACTATCAATCAATTGATTTGATTGAACTGCAGAGTTGTTCTTGAAAAATAATTAGTAAACTTGTGCAAACCTTAGAAACTCCACCTCCTGATCGACCTCACTACCTGACTACACAATTTTATTCAACTTATATACTTTTCTCGTCCACTTTTGATGGAGGAAGTGTTCCGAACACCCTGTCCCAGAAGGAAGATGTGATCCCAAAGCCTTTATCTTGGATCCTGAAGTGGTGATTCAGGTGATATTTCTGCACACCCACCAGTTACAAAGTATATATTAGCAAACACAGAGAAGACCTTCTATACAACAATAGGGTTCAAACACTGCCACACAGAAAAGTGGTAAAATGTTCTCACCTTAAGACCTTTGGGTACATCGCTTCTGGGCTGACCATGGTGTAGATAGTAATGGGTGCAGTCATAAATCACGTACCCCAATAAACCACCTCCAAACAATGCAGGAGCAGTCGAGGGAGTGGCTAAAACCTTAACTAAGTTCCAGAACTGGAAAACAAAAATCAATTTGCAGGTCAAGTAGTATTAATGTGTACAAATATCAACTCATTGATGACATTTATAATGCTAATACTAACTCGTATTGTTGCGAAATATTCAAACATGACTTGTTCTGAAGCATTAGCCAACATAATGGAAGATCCCGACATTTGGTTGGCAAATTACTTGTTGCTTTAACAAAAGTAGTTGTGCCCTTTCAATTAACTGCATAGTTCATATCTGAAAATTTTCTTATGCGACATTTATAATTGTTTTCATTGTTAGATTAATGCGTGATTATTTTTTTTTGTTTTCAATACATGAATGTATTATCTCTGTTAGCATTCAGCAATTAGGATCTGGCTATGGAATCCTATTATCCAAGTTCACATATGTGAGAAAACAAGACAAATTTCACCTTACCTTTTCTGTTAAACATGCAGTCAGACAGTGTCCTGCCCAACCATAACTTCAGTAGCAAAGCACTCTATTTAACGTTTTGTCTAATACAGTCCAGTTTTCAGATTAGAACATGAGATGGAAAAAGTTACAGAAATACAAACGCAATTTTGAAAAGTAAAGTGTCATATTGTAAGAATTAATAATTAGTTTCAGAACTTGATGGCAATTGACAAAGAGAAGCAGCATGTATTACGTACTGGAAATAGGAGAATAGCAGTCGCAGCCGGAGGAAAAACAAGCCTGAGACCATCCATAGGGTGCTTATGATGGCAGCCATGAAGAAGATAGTGTAAGGTATTACCCCTAAATGGAGTTCAAAAAATCAAGAAAGAATTTACGATGAGAAACAGTTATAAACTTCAGTGGAGCATACGCATGTAGGCATATGAAAGAGGGGAAGACCAACCAATAGCTCTTTGTTTTTATGTGGAAAAGAAAGCGGTGCAAACTGTACTCCAGCAAAGTCCATATAAAAATGCCAGAAACCACAAGTAGAGCCATATCTTGAAGTGTGTGTCCCATCTGAACAGACATTGATACAAACCAACATACAACTGGCAGCCAAATGACAGGAATTGCCCACCAAACTGTACGAGTCAAGAACTGGTCCAAGAAGAGCGAGAATCTCAAGATGTAACATATATTCTGCACGAGTGAAACCACTAACGAAGTAGCAGGTTAAGGCTTTCATATCAAGAAATAGATACCTCTAAAACTTCATTCTCAAAAAATCGAGGCCCTTCTTTGGAAACAATAGGCTGGTGAACCCATTCCTCATAGGCTTCTCCTAGATGACCAACCTGTGATGGAATTTCAAGAAGTTAAACCCACTACAATATGAAACTGATAATAATGAAGAACTTAAGGAACAAAAACATTGGTTTAGAATATAAACCTCTGACAATGACCAAGTGAACTTATTCAAAATCCAAGAAATTGTAGGCAACAAAAAGAATAACAGTTTTACGATGAAAAATTCGGTATTAAAGAAAAATATAACCACAGCTTGCAAAAGAAGTAGAGTAAACTAATTTCCAGTACATCAAAAAAGTAGGGTAAATGGAGCAACTGAATGCATTGCTGATTGCACAGGATGAAGAGTGGAGTTACCAGACAGAAGTGATGGACACAAACATTCTGAATGACCAGAGAAGTGTAGAAAAAGAATGAAAACAAAAAGCAGTACTTAAAGACAATCCCGTGGGTGGGATTCTTCACATTGATGTTAAAGTGAAAGATTACATATTGTATTAACCCAAAAGTGGAGGAGAGCAGTACCACCACCACTATGCCAATCTCTACTATTTGTCAGTCCGTTACCTGGAACACAAGGGCCTTATTTAGATCAACAGAGAACTCTTGTGCGACCATCTTTTTGCGTTACTATATACCTGTAGCTAGAGGAAGAAATAAAGGCTGATCAGTAATGAACAGAATAAAATATTAAATTGCAAGAGATTATTATATAAAATATAAGTGTGTTCTCTCTGTACGTTTAACTCTATAGAAGGCATAGTTAAAGTCATAGCTCAGATCCTACCAAAAAAAAAAAAAAAGTCTTAGCTCAGAAACCCCAAAAAGCAATTCCACTTTAGTTGTGGACCACAACTATAGATGCAAACATAACAAAGATTTCCTATAGATTAGGTTTGAAATCACTATCGACAACTGTAAAATGAATTCAGATAATTCCTAATTGAATTCAGAGGTCCCACATGACAACTAATCCTTGCCCATATAGCCAGAAGTAGTGGACTCCATATAGCAATCATCAAAAGCATACTCCATCTAAAAAATTAATCAGTATTCCAGTTAAACATTCCTGAAATTTTAAAATAGAAAAGGGAAAAAAGAGCTGCAACTTTAATAAGCCAAATCTTGGTGAAGTAGTTTCCTTTCAAATTCGTTTCTCGATTTCCTTACGTCTAGGAAGACGACGAACGGCTCTCTAGCTATGCACACTTCTCCCAGTATCCAATGTGCAGGGCCCTTTAGAAAAAAAGTACCATCGTTTCTGACTTTGTGTAATACCAAGTTAACAACAAACCAATAGGTCTTCGAATTTGAACACAAATCGAAAAGTCCTTTCTCAAACCTTATCATCATAGACAAAAAGAAGTTTACTGCAATTTAAGAACTACAATGCAGAATATATAAAATTTCAAATTGCAAGTAGCAAATAAAATTCACCGAGAAATCCGCAATTAACTCATCGTCGACTAATTCTCATCCAACCAAACACAGAAGCAAAAGCCCACAGTTGAAATAGCCAAGAAAATACAGATAATAGTTATGGAGAAAGTAAAGGAAAAAGAACCAGATCTATAAATAGCATAAAGACCAAAACTTGAACAGGTTAAAAGGAAAAGAAGACACTAACCCAGCAATGCGGTCGCAGTTGGGATCTAACCAGAAGAAGCTCCAAAATCCTTACCGGGTCTTCTCCTCTGCCTCTCCGTTTCTATGCGTGCATACCAACGATAGGTAACGGGAGCGGGAGGAGTGGCACGAGTGAAACTGGTACGAATATATGGGAGATTCTCTTGGAGTATATATACTCGGAGGGAGTAGAGAAATCTGGACCGCTGATTAAATCTGATGTTTCTCCAGGCTGGACATTTCTCCATCCAGCTGAGCAACAAAGTTGGCCTAGGGCAATTACGTAATGTTATACCCAAGTCCTTTCTCTGTCAATCATATGATATTTTAGTTGAGTTCCACTACTATAGCACTTACTAGTAAATGCTTATGGGTTAAAGATATTTATTTGCTTCTAATAGTACCAATGAAAAAAAAGAGACCATGGCTGCTAGGCCGACCTGGTTTAAAAACGATGTCGTTTTCTTTATAAGTATCTGATATGTATATATGAATTTGTTTGTAAGTTTGTAACAACGATATTTCAGTTTGGTTTGAATTTTTCATCGAGTTTGTGTTAAGTACTATGTAATTTAATGTATGTTTACCTGAATTATTTGCTGGAAGTTTTCGTATGCTTTGATTTGTTTGTATTGTTTTGTGTGACATTCATGTATCTTTCCAGGGGATATGTGGGTGTTACAGCAAAGAGCAGGGTATTTGACATCAAACTACTCCTCCTAAGACACCGTAGTTGAATAGTTTAGTTGAGAGGATGATCAAGACTTTAATAGAAAGAGTTAGATGCCTACTTTCACATGCAAAGTTACCGAAGACATTTTGGGTGAGGCTCTATTCACAGCAGTTCATGTATTAAATCGCTCACCATGCATTCTTTTAAAGTCTAATGTTTCGGATAAGCTATGGTCACGAAAGAATGTTTCCTATGATCATCTAAAGGTATTTGGTTGCAAAGCTCATGTGCATATCCCTAAAGATGAGAAATCGAAGCTTGACATTATATTTATTTGTTATGGAGAAGATCAATTCGGCTATTGATTTTATGATCTAGTCCAGAAGAAGCGGATTCGGAGCTGTGATGCTATATTTGTCGAAGATCTTGACAAAGTGAAAAGGATGTTTCAAGAACTAATGATGACCCGATGGATTTAGAGTTAATTCCTCCAAAAATGGTGTCAAGACAATTTAAAGATGAAGTTAAAACTTGTCAATCGAACTTAGCTGATGATGATACTCCCATTCAAAATCAATCCTGATGAAGATGATGTCCATAATTAACCACTAGCACCAGAGACTGCTCAGGTTCCAATAAGGAGATTTACGCGAGTAAGACAAGTTACTACTAGATACTCTAGTGATTAGTATATGTTGCTTATTGATGGGAGAGAACCTAAAAATTTTCAAGAGACTATGATAGATGAACATAAGATGAAATGATTTGAAGACATGCAAGATGAGATAAAGTTCATGCTTGAGAATAAAACTTTTGAGTCGGTAAAGTTGTCAAAAGACAAGAAAGATTTGAAAAATAAGTGAGTGTTCAATATTAAGTATGATGAACACAGTTCTCATCCAAAATTCAAAGCTAGATTGGTCGCTAAAGGATTCAACCAAAGAAGAGATATTGATTTTGACGAAATATTTTCACCAGTTGTGAAAATGACATCCATCCGTACAGTGCTCAATTTAGTAGCAAGTCTAGACTTAGAAATTGAACAATTAGATGTCAAAACAACTTTTCTTTATGGAGATTTGGAAGAAGGGATATATATATGGAACAATCAAAGGGTTTCAAAGAAAAAGAGAAAGAGGATTGTGTGTAGATTGATGAAAAGCCTTTATGGTTTAAAACAGATACTGAGACAGTGGTATAAGAAGTTTGAAATTGTTATAGGGGAGTAAGGCTATAAGAAGACTACTTCAGATCGTTGTGTTTTTGTACAGAAATTCTCTAGTAATGATTTTATTATCCTTTTACTTTATGTTGATGATATGTTGATTGTTGGCCAAAATATCAACAGAATTAACAGTTTGAAGAAGCAGTTAAGCAAGTATTTTGCCTTAAAAGACTTGAGGCCAGTAAAACAGATTCTTGACATGACGATTATCAGAGACAAGGGCGTCAGGAAATTATTGTTGTCACAAGAGAAGTACATTGAGAAAGTATTTCAAAGGTTCAACATGGATAATGCTAAAGTGGTTAGTTGTCCTCTTGCTAATCACTTTAGGCTGAGTACTAAGCAATGACCTTCGATGGATGAAGAGAAGGAAGAGATGACGAAAGTCCCCTATGCTTCTGCAGTTGAAAGTTTGATGTACGGCATGGTATGTACACGGCCAGATATTGCTCACATAGTTAGAGTAATGAGTAGATTCCTTTCAAATCCTACCAAGGAACATTGGGTTACTATGAAGTGGATTCTTATATATCTACGTGGTACTTCCAAAATATGCTTATGTTTTAGAACTATCAAGTGTTAGTTGGTTACATAAATGCAGACGTGGCCAATGATGTTGATTCGAGAAAGTCTACTTTAGGTTACCTAATTATCTTTGCAGGGGGAGCTATGTCATGGCAATCAAAATAATAGAAATGTGTTGCTCTATTCACCACTGAAGCGTACAAAGAGCTCTTATGGGTGAAGAAGTTCTTAGATGAACTTGGTTTTTCAACAGGATAGATATTGATTGTTTTGTAACAGTCAAACTGCTATTCACCTTGAGAAGAATTCCTCCTTCTATTCAAGATCAAAGCATATTGATATGAGAAATCACCAAATCAGAGAGGTGTTAGAGAAGAAGCTATTGCAGCTTGAGAAGATTCATATAGATGAGAATGGGTCAGATAGGATGACAAAAGTTCTACCCAAAGGAAAGTTTGAGTTATGTCGATCATCTACAGGAATGATAGTTAATGCCATGTAGTCAGTAGGGGGAGAATTGTAAGGTAATACTAACATACGTGACACTGCCATTCTAGATTTATATATTTTAAAAAAAAGACTAGTTGCCAACAACTTGCATTGAGTAAGCTATGGTGGTGGACAGCCACAACTTGCATCTGGTAAGTTGTGGCAAAGGCGATGGAGGGTCTATATGATGACTCTCGCTCTCTCTTTCATAGGGGTGTGTGTTTTAATACATGTATATGTGGTGAGTTAGAGAGACTTATGTGCCTAAAGTTTTATGTGAGAGTGATTTTGAGGTATTTTAGGAAATATGTTTAAAGTTTTGTGTGAAAGAGTGATTTTGAGGTATTTTAGGAAACGTCTCTTAAAAAAGTGAGTGACAAAATAGTAATATTATCCTAAGGATAATAAATTTGAGAAAAATCTTGCGTCTGACTGCCACTATTTTGTTGTGTAATTTTTTCATTTTCTGTATCTGCTATTTTCATTAATGGAAGTTTTATTAGGAATTTGACGCATGAACGTAGCCTAAATTAGAGGATAAACTATGTTAAATTTCTGCTTGTTATTTCTTTACTTATTTTACCTATAAGATGTAATTTGTAATTTTTCCCAACACAAAGAGCCTAAATTAGAGGATAAACTATGTTAAATTTCTTCTTGTTATTTCTTTACTTATTTTACCTATAAGATTTAATTTGTAATTTTTCCCGGCACAAAGAATGGTGTAGCGGAAGCTTACCCCAACTCCAACCAAACGTTGAGTGTCTAGGCAATATGATTGGAGACAAGATCCTCTGTCCAGTTTACTCTGTCTTATTCTGTCCCATGAAATCTCAGCCATTTATTTTGTAGGACCCACGCGAGACCACGCGCAATTTACGCGGGACCCACATAAATAAATGGCTGAGATTCATTGGACAGAATAAATCACCATAATATTGGACAGGAGATCTGGACTCATATGATTGACTCCGAATTGGAACTAGATCATATTTCGACAACCATCAAGTTACTTTGGCAGATTATAATTGACCAAATTAGACACCAACATGGACTAAGGTTTACACTTGAATTCATAAATCAAAGTAATTTTGTAATGTATTCGTTTTCTGTAAGTTGATTTACAGTCCAAGATCAAAAAACTGAAATCTAACACTTCTTCAGCGAAAACACAATAACCAAGATGAGGTGAGGAGACCCTATTCATCCATATTGCCTAATTTACACATTTCCTGTATCTCAGAACCAATTTCAATACCAAACACCATGCAACTGTAAGTGAAAAGGCCACCATTCGACCTTCCACAAGTCCACCAAGAATGATGATAATGAAGGTAGGATAACTTGAATTGTTGTCCTTCCTCTGAATTACCATCCTTTTCTCTACAACCACAATCCTGTCTGCCTCAGCCTCGTCACCAACTTCTATTCGTTCTTGTTCCATTTCTTGTCCTTCTGCTAAAGGATATCCTGAGGACTTGCCTGCATCTTCCATACCTTGCTGGCCATCAATTTGATCAGCTTGTTCCAATTTATCCTCCTCCCAACGTCCGCCTCCGTCATTGTTTGCATCCCATTCTTTTACCTTGTTCCTTCTCCATTTCTTTCCATTACGGACCAGCTTCCTCATCTTAGTTTTGATTTTGGCTTTTGTACTTACTAAAACTTCAGTTCCATTTCCTTCCACCTCAAGAACTCTCTTCTTTTTCATGGCTTGTAAATACCCCAATTTCTTATCACGACTAAGTGAATCCAAATTGTTTTCCATGTTCCTATTCTCTTCAACTTGAGTGACCATACCCTCCAGAACCTGAATTTCCTCTCCACAACAGTGGAAGTCACCATCAGGGGCATCAAACATATCACAGGAATGAGAAGAAAAGTAGTCTTCTTCTTGGACAATAATTTGTTTCTCTGAATGTCGACAACTCTTCACTTCCTTCGAAATTGGCACAACCGTCCTAGGTGGAAAGAGGCAAAACAACCTTTGGATCAAACCCGCGTTCGGACGCCCTTCAGACCAACAAGAGACGTAATCACCGACATGTTCAAGGAAAATAAAAAGAAAAGCAGACGTTGTGATAGCAACCGCCAGTTTCTTAAGGCTCAAACCCAAAATCACCACCATAAACATCACAAGACCAGTCAACACACAAACCCGTCTCACCTTCCTAATCTCTTTCTCAGTCTCACCTTCCCTAACACCATGAACACAATCCTGAACAACCTTATCGACGTGGCTGCCGTCCAAATTCCCATGTCCGTGAGTCACCAATTTAAACCCACAATATTTGTTTCGCTCCTCCTCCAAATTTCCTGCTCTCAAAGTCTGGTTTTTCTCTAGCACGTCATCCAACTCTCTTGTATTCGTTACAATTACGGGATCAGAGACTACGATCTCCTCTTCCTTAACCAAGCACTGATCCTGCACCTTGTGCTTCTTGCTCTTAAAGGGTCGCTTTAACTTATCACGGTTCTTGACAAAGAGGTCCACAAGAGAAGTGGGAAACCCAGTTTCGAGAACCAGAGAGTTCCCCTGTTTCCGGAACTGAAGATCCGCCACGATCCGTGAAATTCTTGGAACTCTGGATTTCTTCCAAGGTAAAGGCATTGCTTTTGCCCAAGATAAAGCTTAAAAGACCGACTTTTCCGTCCTGTAAAGGTTGTAAAGGTCGACACTTTAATGGAAACCAATTCCAGGGTAACAGCTTGATGCTCGAAACGTGACCATAACTGTTGACAAACTGGACAGAAAATAAATGTTGGATAAACACAGAAAAAGAGAGGTAATGCGGACGAAAACGAGAAGAAATAACGGTGAGACGCGTGCGAGCTGGGACGCGGACTGGTGGGCCTTTTGGTTTTCAC
>JAOSBK010000007.1:1064090-1086707 GCA_027568895.1 Erythroxylum shatona | reverse complement strand
CGTTATTTTCTGTTTCACTTCCTGATTGTAATCGGCTATAAATGCCACTGCAGTACATGAAATGAATAAGAATAAACTTTTTGAGAACTTTTCTTTCCTCTGCCGTTTCTTCTACTATTCTGTTTTCTGATCTTTGGAAAATTACTCATCATCTTATCCTATAAATGCACCGCAGGCCACAATTGTGTTTTATGTGTTACATTTGCAGTTTTGCACATCTTGCTCTCGATGGTCCTAACTCTCTTCCTATCCAAATCTGCCGTCGTATCATTATGATTTCTTATATTTACAAATTTTACACTATAATCTTCTGTTTCTTTCAAGCTCCCCAGAGAGATTAACCTTTATGTGTCTACTTGAAATCAAATGCGAGCGTCAAAATTGACCAATCCCCCATTTTTCTATTCAAATCATCTGTTTTGGTACATTCAAGTTTGTACTACATTTGTAACACAAAAGAGCAACACAAATGACAGTTAATGATGATGAATTATTGCTTATGTACACATAATGTACATTGTTTGAAAGGAATAGAAGAGTGTTTAGTATGTTTTCGTATATGGGCAGTACATATCTGGGGGGGCTCATCAACTACTGAAACACACACACGCACTACTTGGCAAGCGACAGTTGATCACAAAATTGGCTTCTTTTGATTGTTAGATGCGGTGGTAGGCTGATGCGGGTGTTTAATGCTTCAGTGGTATCCAATTAACTATACTCCCTCCGTTTCATAATAAGAGTCGTTTTAGAAACATTTTAATTATTCAAAATAAGTGTCATTCTTGATTTTGTATGCATGTTTATAATTTTTCTTCCAAAATTAACCTTTCATTTCTCTCTCATCTTAATTATACAGATCACAATTTCAAGGCAATTTAATACTCTAATGCAATTTCTCTCACATGCTGATAAGGCAATTCAAAACCTTTCAGTTCTCAACAACATTCATTTATTATTTAATGGGAGTATTAATAAGGATATATCTATAATTTCATTAGCTTTCTTAATAGGCGTGTATTTTTTTTAAACGACTCTTATTATAAAACGGAGGGAGTAGTAATTAACAGCTTCTACAAGCTAGCTAGCCGTTGGATTTTAAAAACTGTGGTTAGTTTCACGAGTTTAGCGTATCCAATCATTCCTTCTTTTTACATCATCGAGGTAGCTGG
The DNA here is from genome assembly GCA_027568895.1 of Erythroxylum shatona. Lineage (NCBI taxonomy): Eukaryota > Viridiplantae > Streptophyta > Magnoliopsida > Malpighiales > Erythroxylaceae > Erythroxylum > Erythroxylum shatona. The sequence goes on along the minus strand of JAOSBK010000007.1, from coordinate 1,085,535 downwards.
AACTTTCATTACGAATTCTAAGTTTCGAATCGTAAGATCTGGCAATATCTCGTTTTTATTGGAAGTAGGACCATAATTGAAAATGTGATTAATAAACGTATGGGGCTCTGTATGGGGGAGAACAATTTAAGACAGAAATAATTGAACGTGTAATCATTGATGCAAACATGTTGAGTGGTCTAGGAGCTACGTGTCAGCCTCCAAAATCATAGGATGTTGAGCTCGAATGATCGTTGCTCAACGTTTGATGCAAAGATTAGCAAGTGAGAGTGGCCGTAGAATTGGACTTGTGGTGTCATACACAATTGTGGATCCCATACCAATTTAACAAAGGGAAAGTTAAAGCTGCCTTAGTCATGTAGCTACGGGGCATTATTCTCTTTTTAACTAATCCTGCTGAGCTCCAAAATTCAACACGCAGACACCGACAATTTCTTCGTACCAGGAGCCATCCTCTCACGTTTTCCTTGTCGGTATCATCAATCAGCTAGGACCCCCATGCGCGGAGAAATACCAATCTTGCTTACCACGAACAAAGCTCTGCGGCTTAGCTGCAATCCATCAATCATTTCAATTTGAAAACTTGCCCCCCTCCACAGAACAAAGTGGCAAAGTTAAAATGTACGTCGAATACAAATAGTTTGCAGCTGGCATAAATTTATAATTGTTTGACAAAAGTTTCAAAAGGAGTGTTACGAGATCCTATGTTTTTATCCCCCTATTCCTGTTCTTGCCTGTCTTCTCGTAAATTTGTGGTTAGACAGGAGATAACGAAGAGTAAAAGTAGAGGAAATAGAACAGACGATATCATTGTGTTAAAGTATTCGATTATAAAATTTCAGGCTGTAGGAAAGTTCATAAAGGATTCTTTCAGGTCATCAGTTCTAACTTTTTTTTATGTACGTAGTTGTTTAAGATTTAGAGTCAGAATTTTACTTCTTGTAAGAAACCTATCTGACTCGAATGGAGATTAATCTAGGTGTATAGATAACTTAAAGATGTCTTCCTATAATTAAAACCCTTCTAGAATATCTCGTGAAAAAAAAATTCAATTATAAAATTTAAGAATGGAATAAAGTTTCAATCTTTTATTAAAGTAGGAAAACTAAAAAAAAAAAAAGATTTCATGTATAATATGTTTTTCCTTGCGAACATTTAACACGCCAATGAATAATTTAAAAGCAAATGTGAGTACTAACCACTTCATGTCATAAAGCTGCCAATATTCCATGTCCAATGAATCTCTCCAAGTCCCAGTCCCTCTCGTCTCATCTCATCGTGCGTGGCATGGAGATAATCACAAGGAAATTAACATGTAGAAAGAAGGAGGAAGATATCTGGTTAGAGGCTGAAACATGCCTGCGTTTTTATATCAGAACACCGAGTTGATGCAGTACAAATATTAAGTACAGGCGTTGTACTGCACTGCATACTATTTGGACACAAATGTCTGGAATAGATATTCTGATCTTGTAAATCACTTCATACTTTATTAAATCTTATCAATATATTTACGTAAATCTGTCGATAAAATTAAATGGTACAGATTTAAAATATCACAAACATAAACGGCATAGAAAAGATCATACGTCAGATGTGGGCAAAGCAACTTCACCAATATAAGTTGGCAATGATTGAGATATGAGCTTTCAAAGAAAATAAAATATCGTAAAACTTCAAATATAAATGAGCTGACTGAAAAAGAAAAGACAAGTTTTATAGGGACGGGTGGAAAGTGTTGATTAATTGTTTTCAGGATTGAGGTAACGTCATGATTTGGGCCAGAGAATAAGCCCATTCTCTGGGAAAGCCTGATGTGGATTTAGGACTACAAAATAAATAATATGATAATAGTCAAAGTTTTTACATTTTCAAGTCAATTAAGCCTGGCGATTCAACAGCTGCACAAGCAAAAGCAATGCCGAAATTTTGTGGTTAAATTTTAAGCTAAAATATTTAACATGAAAAAATAATAATAATAATAATAGTAATAATAATAATAATATGATTAAAATATATACAAAATTAGAATTGACATCATTATTAATGTTATGAATATCATACTAGTTTTGATACCGGATTAATTTATAATATAGTATTGCATCGATACCAATTAATACCGGGTACCGGTTTCGAACGATTTTTTAAATTTATAAAATAATCTATGAATTTTTTTAAAAATTGCAAAATAGTCAATTAGTATAGTATACTATATACATTATAATTTTAGTTAAATATTGTCTCAAAAAACATAATAATAAAAATTTAAAATAACAATAATTTATTTTTTTATTAACAATAATTTTCAGATATTTCACATATAAATAATAATCACAATTAGTATAGAAAAGACAATCATCATATAAATATAAAATTAAGAACAATATAAAGTATTTAATAATTTAAAATAATTATAATAAATTATTAACTTGAACCCAGTTTAATTTGCTCAATTCAAATTTAAGAAATAAATTAAATCATCGTATAAGTAGCATTTTATTAGTTGATGTGTTATATTTTTGTCATATCTATTTAATTGTTAATTTTTAACCGAATTAGTAATTTTAAAAAATTAAACACTTTCAAAATAAAAATATTATAATATTAATATCTTTTAAACTTAATTCAGCTATAAATTTTTTGACCCTGAAAACGTTAGTACCTTGCTCTGAACCTATGACTAGATTAGGTTGTACAGATACTTCAATAATTGTTGAATCACTCTCCTTAGTGTCTTCTTTCCTCTTCTTCTCTTCAGCATTTATCACGTTGAAACATACTAGACCTACGTCTTTATTATCCCCAACCACCAAACGTATATATACAATTACCTTTCCTGTTTACTTTTTGTCTCTGTATAAACACCATACGTGAGTAGCATTCTCACTTACAGTGTGACATGGCAAGCTCTCAAGCTCTTAGGTTGGTTCCATGGTGGTGGAGAGTGTCTGTGACAGAGAAACACGAAAAATGAAAGAGAGAGGAAGCAGATGAAATGCTTGCTCTTTGGTGTTAAATGCTTGCTCATCTTCTTTGGAAACAACTAAGTTTTTTTTTTTTTTCTTTTGGCTTCTCTGATCAGTCTCATCTCTTATTCTTATTCGATTTTCACTGCGGGGACGGGGATTTTGAAAAATGTTAAAAATTTTCATTTTTGCTAAAATCTCTTTTGAGTTTTTAAAACTTACGGTACCAGTCAATATACGGCCGATAATTTGAATACGGATCGGTATCATCTGAAAATTCTGATATTGACAACCGGTATCATTAACCTTAATAATGTTCCATTTTCCGGCTGGCATGGTACCGTTCGACTAATACAGAACGATATTCACATCCCTGATAATTACTTTTTAATACATATTTTTAAATAAGTAAATTAAATTAAAAATACAATTATAGAATAATACTAAGAACAAAGGTTACAAGTTACAATCACCATGGAACTTAACCTCAGATGATAGCCCCAATTATGAAACAACTAGGCGGTATGATTGGCATCTTATGGTAGCCCTCTAGTTAATATCTGATCTAATTAAAAAGTTCTCGTAGAGCTAAACTTATTTCTTTTTTTTATCAAAAAAATTTAAGTCAACGTTAATAAATATAAACAGTGAAGTTTTTTCAAAATTATTTTTATTAAAAATTTCGACAACACAATAACTATATCTTGACATTTCTAAAATTTTCAAAACCTCTGTAAAAGTTTAAAACACTTCTATAATCACACCAATTTCTCAACTATAAATTTTGGACTTAAAGTCCACTCACATGCAACCTCAAACAATTATATCAATAAACTTTAAAAAGCTAAAACATATTTATGCATTTCATTTAAGAACCTTTATATAAATGCCTTCTTTACACAAATGTATATTCCAAAACATATTCAAAGATATGTAGTAGTTCTAAGAATATTTCAAAGATATGTGGTAGTTCTAAGAATATTTACAAGGCAAAAATTCCTACACAACAGCACATGACAAAGCTGACTACTTGTGAGGTAGAGTCCTTGTTGCTAAAACCCCTGAGCGTGTACCTAGGAGGTTTTATTTTGAAAACAGAAAGTAGAGTGTGAACTAAATGAGCTCATTAAGTGTTAACTTTTCTATACAAATCATATTTAAAATAAATTCATTTCATATCTTATAATATAATACCAATATAAAACATATATGCTTTCTGAAATCAAATTTCTCAAGTTACTCTTAAAATAAATAGTGACAGTATTATTATTTTCATTAACTTTCTTACATGACAAAGCCCACCACTAACTTCTTTGCCATATGATACCCCGAGGCATAAGGTCATGGAATTGGTTTTGCATCACTTACCTGTGACTGGTTAATCACTAGTTACAAAGCTGATTCTACATTGCTTACTCTCACTAAGTTAACCACTATAAACTGCTAGTTGCAGAGCTAATTCTGTATCATTTACCCACAACTATTTAACCACTAGTTATAGAGCTAGTTTTACATCGCTTATTAGCACTAGGTTAACCGTAATATACCGATATAATAACGTGCATAAAACTTGTCAGTGTACCGTAGATTAAAAAAATCATCTTTCCCCTTTATCAACGAATAACATAATTTCAATGTAATATCGAATCATATGAAATTCAACTTTCAAACTTCAATTCATATAGTACTAAAACATAAGCTTATATTAGCAATATTCACTCGTAATGTGTCATTCACTTAAAACTCATAATCATACAATTTAAAATCATATGTCATCAATTCTTTTGCAAAGAATTTATTCATATAAAGCAATTAAAATACACTTACTATTTTGCAACTTATCGCCAAGCATATAACATCCCACCCCCGACGGGAAGGGTAAAATAGTAATTTGGTTAGGGGGTGAGAGTGATTAGGACTAATTTGGCATTTTTATGTATATGATGTAGCACGCTACTCTCGCGGGGCACGGATTTGGATATCACCATCGATGTCGGGTTTGGGTCACGCGGGAGTGGGGTGTTACAAAGCATACTCACACGGTCTGTGCCTCTCCTTTACTTACATAAACTGCGCTTCGTTTAGACATTTATTTCCAAATTCAAAAATAAGGCATTAAAACTTTATATTCTGTTTAACAGAATTCGAGTTTAGTATTTAATCGCGTAACACGTACACTAATCGTATTTCCACTTACTTTTGCATACTAACCTATTGTTTTCCGTTTCAAAGTCTAACTTTAAAAATTACTTAAATCCCATCTTTTACCCATTCTAACTTATTAATTTCTTTAAAAGACTATCTTGCCCAATTAATTCACCATAACCATAATCAAACTTCAACAAATCATACCAATAACTACATTTCCTTTTAAGACCAAATTGTACTCACCACATATACTTATATTGTCATTTCATTTTCTTTCTAATTTTTCAACGCTATTCACATAAGATGCATATCAAGCATCATCCAAACACATTATAAACCATTTCAAGTTCGTTACTTTCCACATACACCTATATACTAAGTTTTTTCAAATAATAACATAACGTTTCATTTAACAATTCCAAAGCCAGAAATACACTTAATAACCATCCTTAATCACATTGACATGGTCATTACATTATAACCCTACTTTTATACTAAAAATGCCCTTAAGGCTTAACTTAACATATTTTACATTAAACTTTTCCAATTCAATTCTATTTGATTTCTAGCACTTAAAACCAATCCATATTCACTTCCATGACATTCTAAGACACACATTTAAGTCATAAAATTTTATTACAAATTTTTACATAATCATACACCCTTGGCCGAATTTCAACCAAAACCAATTCCAAATCAATTCAGTTTTCATTTCTTTACTTTATTGGCATCAAAACCATGTTATGAGCATCATAGAAGATCAAAAATAAAATTTTGGATCAAATCACACTAAAAAGACCTAGCCATGGCCAATTCTTCCAATCTTGATTTTCTTGGGTTACTTTCTTGTTTTCAAGTCTTAAATGCTTCTAAGCTTATTATCTATTCAATGGCAAGTCAAAAATCACCATTCAACTTAAACACATCCATCCCACTTAAAAACCCATAAAAATTAAAAATTTAAGCTAGGAAAATTTGCGACTTTATCTTCCAATCTTTTTGGGTAATTGGTAAGCACTTAGTCTCGATCAAGATCTCTCCAAATCATGCTCCAAATCCATAAAAAAAAATGGCATCTTTCCTCTTCCCCTTTCTTTATGGCCTAAAGTCACTTTGCTTCTCTCTTCTTTTCTTTTTATTTTTTGGTCTCTTATGTTTATGTTAAAGAATTAAGCAACCTTGTCTTATTTTTTGCTTTTTATACTCCCCATTAATGATATACATGTCACTCTCTAATTGTTCTACTTTAATGACACATAATCCACTAACTTTTATACAAAAAAAATTGAATTACCCTTTAATGAATTTATTTCACCAACTAACCAAATTACATTCCGAAAATATTTTGTAACCGTCTTATTATCAAATTGACCATGAAATACTCTAATTAAGGTCAATACTTATTGATTGGATGTTTTAAAAAAATTCAAATGGGTTTAAATCACCAATACCCATTATTTTTCCAAAAAGGACATTTTCATCCTAAACTTTCAGAACTCCCAAAATTCATCCAATCAGACTTGTTTTCGATCCATTTCAGTATCATTAGACTCTAATAATTATTCCAAATATTTTCAATTCTTTTGGAGTTGGGTCCCCCAAATCACTATTAAACTAAATTCACTATTTATCTGAAAATACTATTCACTGAAAATAAAAATTATATTCAATGAAAGGAAAGGTTCAGGGGTTTTACACCACACCTTGACAATGTTTTGGTTTATAAAGGGAGACTATCTAATAGACTAAGAATGATAGAGAATATTGAAGGAAAGAGATTTAATATCTTTATTGGTGGGTTCTTTTATATCTTAGTTGATAATGTGTGATTTTAATTACATCTTACTACTACAAGAAGTGTACGGATAAAGGTCTAAGATTAATAATATCAATAAGGATTTCACAAGATACATTGCCAATGTAGCTGTGACTGATCTTAAATATTGTGGCAATTACTATATCTAAAACAACGATCAATATGAAAGTTGGTTTTTAAAAAAAAAGACACGTGCCTTTTTAACTCTCCTTAAATGATAAGTTATCCCCACAACTTGCTCTCTTCAACAATCCTCTTTGTTATAATCACACATCTATATAAGTGCACTTGAATGTGAAAGTAGTGATAAGGAATGTTCCCTTCAAGTTCATCACCTATCTTTTAGAGGTTCCATACTTTAGGGAAGATATAACAAGAGGTTAGAACACATAAGTGCAAGGTTATAAAGGGTAAGAATGTGCATAAAAGATAAAAGTTGTCAAAAGTAAGTTAATTTAACTAAACAAAAGGAGCTAAACTATAACAAAAATGGACATGCAAGCAAGTCTAACTTCTCTCATCCTACTTTAAGACCAATTGAGAGTTAGTCCAATAGATGAAGCTCTTAAACTTCTTGATCAAACATATTTAGACATATATATTGAAACTCTAGAGCTGCATTACTCTTTGATAAAATAGAAGTCAAGAATGAATTAGCTAAAGGATAGAGAAATGAACATAAAATACTTTCTTAATGTTATTCTTGCTAGGGGAAATGTCAATACAATCATTTCCTTACAAACATTAGAGAGCACTACTATCAAGGATGAATAACAATTGAAAGATCTAGTTTTTAATTACATCAAGAGGATGTTAGGACTATTAATAAAGCTAGCCTATTTAGTTAAGACACGAGATGCTTTATTACAGAATTTATCTCAAGGAATCAAGTTTCTCTCTGTGACATGGAGTTCTCTAACACTGAGATAAAGCAAACCCTCTTCATCTTAGGACAAGACAATGCCAAGACAACGCCCCTGAACCTGATGGTTTCAATACTAGATTCCTTAAAAAGAACTTGGTACATATAAGGTGATATACTTACTAGCACTATCCAAGAATTTTTCATAAGTGGAAAATTACCAAAAAGGCTTAATAAGAATTATATTTACTTAATTCCTATGTCTCAAATCCTGCTAGCATATTTGATTATAAGCCCATTTGATGTTGTAATATGATCTACAAAATCATTTCCAAGGTATTGGCTTCTAGATCAATGAGATTCTCAAGTGTATCATTAGTCCTTATTAGGGTGCTTCATCTATAAAAGCAGCGTTAGTGAAAACATATTAATTGCCTAAGAATTATTCAAAAGCTACAATAAGAGGAAGGGGATAATAAGTTTATTTTAATATTTATTTCAACAAAACTTTGATTCCCTAAATAAATTTCTTGTTTAACACCATGGAAGCTTGTTGATTCTTTACTAAATTCACTAATTGGGTAAGAAAATGTATTACTTCCATTTCATACCCAATCCTAGTCAATAGAGAACCAACCTCACGATTCAAAGTTGTGAAGGGACTTAGGAAATGAGATCCATTATCTCCATATATGTTTTCCCTAAGCATGGAGGCACTCACAAGACTAATTGAATTAAATATTGCCATTGAATTTGGGTATAAGTATCATTATAAATGTAAGAAGATTGGTATATTTGATCTTTCCTTTGCAAATGACATACGACTACTTTATAGTTCTATAAAGGAATTTGTGGAATTTTTAACTAAATCATTAAATTAGTTTAAGGACATATTGGGGTTGAGCTATAATCCTTCAAAAAGTAGTTTTTTTTTTAAATTTTACCAATGGCTTTAAACATAAACAACTCCTTTTAAGTATTTAGATATCCCAATTACTATAAAGAGATTATCTGTCTCAGACTGTAAGCCACTTATTGACTCTATTCATAAGAGGTTTGATAGTTGGTGAATTAGATTCCTTTTTTCTGGGGTAAGCTACAATTGACCAATTTTATTTCTAATCTCCATATTTACTAATGTACTCATATAGCAATCCTAAAGTAGAGAATGAAATCGATTGAAATTAAAGGTTACTAAGGAAGTTCTTATGGTCGAGGATGGTAGAGAAAACAATGGTAGCAAGGATCAAATGGCAAATTTGTGTCAAGTGGATAGATCTGGGATAAATTTCATTTAAATTATGATAAAATGCTCCTTATAAAGAGGATATAGAAGCTATGCATAAATAATGAATCACTTAGTGTAAAATGACTACATACTCACTTCTTTAAAGGGTGATAACATATGGAACGCTAAACCTAAAGCTAACACCTTATGGAATCTTCGATATATCATATAGATGAAGGACTTATAGCAAACCATATTTTTAAATACAACATTAGTAAGGTCAAGGTACCTCTTTTTAATTAGACAATTAACACAATTTACAAGCCTTATACAAGCTTTAAAAGTTTTATTCTTTTAAAGATAATATCTTTGTGAACTCAAAGGTATAAGTCAACCTAATTGAAGATAGATGAAGCTAGTCAATTTATGCATTAAGGCGTTTGCCTTAGATAAGGACAAGCCCCAAAACTCCCAAGGTCTCATGGAATAAGTTAGCTTAGAATCATAATATGATCCCTTATACTTCGTTCATCTTATGGCTAGCTATTAAATTCAGACTATATACAAAGGATAATCTAAAATCTTCTTAAGTTGACTTTATATATATGCCTTAAAAGGATTAAATCAAGTCTATAGGTTGTTTATTTTTCAATTTTTTGATTCTCTTTTAAATTATGACACCAGATAAAGTCCTTATGTAATATACATTATGACAGCACTCAGTGGACCATTACAAGGAAAATGTTAAATTGCAATGGAAAAATACCGACGGTATTAAAACCGTTGGAAATACCGACTGAAAATGCATATCCATCGCCGAAATTGGTTGTCGAATAAAGTTGTTACGACGGAAAAGAATTTCGTCGGTGAATATTGGTGGAGGATATGTACCGACGCATATTTCGGTCGGTAAAGTCGTCGGTGAAAACGTCGAATACGCGCCCTTCATTAAACCAAAACGACGTCGTTTTGGTTTTAATTAAATTTGTAGCTTCTCTTCTCCTTCCTCCCTCTCCTCGCGCAAACCTCTTCTCTCCTTTCTTCCTCCTTCCTCTGCTCCTTTCTTCCTCCTTCCTCTTCCTCCAAGGACGCTGCCGCTCTCCGCTCGCCGCTCGCCGTCCTCGCTCATCCTCGTCGTCTCCGACAGGTAAGTAACTTCTCCTCCCTCCCCTCTTTCTCCGATACATGCATGTGAATAGGTTAAGGAAATATTTTTACTTCTTCATAATTTTTTGTTAAAAAGATTATAATTTTCATATTTCAAAATTAAGTGAAATATATATAATAGGATTTATATCTCAATTTAAAACTTAAAAGCTTGTATCTTATGAGTTGTATATAATTTTGTATTCAAGTTTTTTATAACATATTAAATTTATAATTTTTATTATTTTAAGTTATGGATTTCTTTTATAAACCATTTTAATTTTTATTCATTTGAAACTATTAGACTTTTTAACAAGTAGGAAGAAAATTAAGAATTGAACTAATTTATAAGAAAAAAAAGGAATAGTTAACTTTAAGGGTTTACATCTGCTGACAAATTGAACCCTAACATTTTAGGCAGTACAAATTAAACTTTATCATTTGACAAATGTTAAAATTCAACCCTAAATCAATAGAGAAACTAACAGTAATATGACGTTGTCAATTTTTGACTTGGCATATCTTTAATAATAATATTTTAATGTCTAAATGTATCCCACAATGCCACTTGAGTCTGACTTGGTATTGTAAGATCTGTATATTTAAATTATAAAGTTTAAAATTTAAATAAAATTTTATATCTGAACTAATTAACCTATTAACTTAAAAGATAATTTAACCCTATCCTACCTAAACTTACTAATTAACCTATTATGAAACCCAAATCCCTAACAGAAGTATGTGGTGAAAAAGTTTTTAACACTTGAAATCCCTAAATGAGTTGCTAAAATCCTAACTCATTTATCTTTGTGGGGTTTGTCTTTGTGGGTGGAATCTCAGTCTGGAAAAAATTGTGTCCCTCACTTGCCCTCATTCGACCATCACTGCCATCTCCCTCATTCACCGCCCTTCATCATAGCCGCCCATCATTGTCATCACTATCTGTGGTAATGCAAATTGTTTTGCTTCTTCTTACTTAGGCTTTGTTTGTTTATTGGTTTTTCCAAAACGAATGTCATGAAATGGAGGAATATCATGGAAGTTGGTGTTGAGTTGCTCAGTTTAGGAGAGGTAGTTGTAATAAGAGTTGAGTGACGCGAAGATTTAATTAGTTCATTTACTTCCAATTTCTTTTTCATATTTCATGAGGTAACTATTTATTGCACTGACTATTGACTGATGTGAGGCTTTCAAGTCATGTATGCTTCATTCTCAACCACTATCCTCCTAATTCAAATTACTTGTTGCAATGTTTAAGAATTCACTTTCTTTTGACTAATCATGAGACAAACTTTTATAGTTGGGATACTTGTCTTGCATAATTCTGACTTTACTTGATGTGATGAATATAAAACACATAAAACCTTATGATTTAGACTATAATGATTACTAGAATGACTTATGAAGAGCATCATGATCAGCCTTTAGTATATACATATGTTAATTTTCATGTAAAATCTATTAAACTAAGAAGCTTTACACATGAGCTGTTGATAGGAACCATTCTCAATTTTTCTGTCATGGTGACACTTATAGTGTCATTACCACTCGAGCATTTTTCTATGTAATGGTTAATCTTAATTTAAACTGTGTTATGAAAAATTAGTTTTTGAATTATATTTATATGAATTATTTAATGTAAATATAACTATGTATTGTATAACTGAATTTATTTTATATATGATAAGAACGTATAATATTATATTTTTCTCCACTAATCTTTTCAGGATGTTTGATTCACCTGCTGGAATAGAAAAAGAATGGAATGGTGATTTTTAGAAACAGAATAAACAAGGAATGAAATAGAATGAGTTTTATTTAGTTTGGTCTATTCATAAGAAATTCTAATGATGATATAATGTCGATATTTGGTTTGAAAACACAAATTTAGGATGATAAAAGAATAACTAACAAAAAGACCAAAATATCTATTATTCTCCACTAACTACATTATTATTGTTGTTGTTGTTGTTGTTATTGTTGTCATTCTTGTTGTTATTGTTTTGTTATTGTTGTTGTTGTTGTTGTTGTTGTTAAAAAGACTAAGTGCAAAAAAATCAACTGGATTATTATTATTATTATTATAGCTATGTAATTATATGGATCTCTTAAGGATATTTTTATCTAACATACACTTAGAATAGATAAAGATAGGGGGAGATCGGTTTCCTTATTTTCCAAACTCAAGGAATAATTAAACCTTTGGATTATATATTTTTTATGTTTTCTTCAACCAAACATGAGAATAACCTATTACCAATAGTAAATCAGGAATGAAATGGTGATTCCACTCAACCAAACACATCATTAGTCTTTTACGATTATTCCTGGCCTAAAAGTATTCATTATGTGTATATTATTTAGGTGTGTTATGGAAGCAAAGGGGAGCAAAATGAGATAAATTTGCAAATCTAGACAGTTTTAACATATTATTGTATTGGGGCCATAACTTTCAGATACGAACTTCGATTGAGATAATTCAAGTGGCGTGGGAAAGCCCAGGAACAAAACTATACTTTCATGTTTTAAGTTTTTAGTGATTCTGACTAGAAGAGATTCAAAATGATCCCAAAAGTGAACGCTGCTACATTGATTTGACTCAGACCCGCGAGATTGCTACACAATAATTAAAGAGATAATTAAGGAAGCTTCCTAAGCTAACTTAGACATGAAGTATAAGTTGAAAGGCCACTTCCCTTAGCCAAGAAGATTATGATTTGGATTATTATTATTTTCCTTAATTTGATATTTTGTTGTGGAGATAATATTTGGCATATCTTTATGAAATTTTCTAGGTTTTCTAACTACTAATTTATTACGTGAAACAGGAGAATGAAAATTGAGACACAACATATGTCTCTCTCTCCTCTCTTCATACCTTAAAGCTTCTTTTATGGCCCTGCATGGCTAATCTCGTTCTTGGACAAAGGAATTGAAACCTCATAACATCAAAAATGTGAGATCTAAATAAGTTTATTATTTTAATTTTGATTTTGAGTTCTATTGTTTTTTCATGCTTATTATTATAATTATCGATCATGAGTGTTAGGAGGCCTATAAGCTAATTGTGTTTTATAATCTATTACTAATCAATTTGTAACTAGGATTTAGTAATTTCACTGGTGTTTTTATTAAATATTAGGAATAATAATAAACTAAGTTTCTCTTGATCGTTGGTGGTTAAAGGAACTTTGATTTATTGATTTTTTTATTGCTTGATGTTATTGTTACATTAAGTCTTTCGTGCTAGGCTTAGATAGTCTAATAATTAGGGTTAATTGGTTCACTGGAGTTCTTTGTTATCCATATGTGAGGAAAGATAGGAAATACTTATTTTCCCAATAAATACTCAAAGTGTGATTAATTATCATTGTATCAAGGATCAACTGTTAGTTATGATGATAGATATTTCCTTTGGCCAAACTAGTTATTATTGATTGTCTTTAAGCTTAATCTTATTAGCTTTATATTTTACTCGCGACAAGCAAACACCCCTCCCCTTAAAAAAATCTATCTTAACAGTAATTTACATACATTGTCAATTGTCTTTCTTTGTGAATCGACACTTATTCCCGCAACTACAAGTCTAATTTCTAGGAGTAAGGTTTATTTTTGATTGCCCTTGACAAGCTTATTAAATTCTGGCATTGTTGTCGATTGATTTTGAGTGTTTTTGCTACAACCCACTACTGAAAAAAATTCACATGCATTTCTTTAATTAGACAAAACAAAAAATAAAAATCGTAATTTTAGTTATCGTTAGAAATTTTTCTCATCTAGAAGAATTTTTGATCTGTTTCTAGCTCGAAATACCTTTTTTTTGCAAGTAGTTAATGTTATGAATAAAAATAATTGATCCTTTAGACCTTTAATCCTGGTGGTTTGAGGGCAAATATGATCAATTTCTAGCAGTTTTTGGCAATTTTTAGTTTCTGATGCAATTTTTAAATTTAAAATTTTTGTGTTTAGTTTTTCTTGATTTTGTTTTGCCACTTAGTTTATGCATAATACTCATTCTTCTAGTTTTGGTTTATAGTTCGATCCAGAGATTAAGAAAATTATAAAGAAATTAATGAAAGCAACTCGAAGAAGGATACACGAGATTGATCTTACTGGACTTGATTTGTTATTTGCAAGTGATTCAGATTCAAAAGAACAAGGAGACATGGTTTGAAGGAGCTTGCTACTCTTAATTTGGACCAACGACCTTTATGCATCAATTTTTCTATAATAAATAATGACGTTTCATTTAAGTTGAAGTCTGCACTAATCTATCTTTTGCCTACTTTTCATGGTTTGCAAGGTGAAGATGCAAACAACATTTGAAGGAGTTCTGTTTGATATGCATAACTATGAAACCCTTGAGGTAACAGATGAGTAAATCAATCTAAGAGCTTTTCCATTTTAATTAAAAAAGTAGCAGATGATTGGCTCTATTACTTACATCCTGGGAGTAGTACCCTACGGAATAACATGAAGAAAGCATTTTTAGAGAAGTACCTCCCAACATCAAAGAGCTCTAACATTAGAAAAATAGATTTGTGGAATAAAGCAAAAACAAGGAGAGTCATTGTACGAATACTTGGAAGGTTTCAAGAGATTGTGTGCATGCTGGCCCAACCATCAAATTAGCGAGCAATTACTTATTTAATAGTTATATGATGCACTTTTAGTTATGGATAAGAGCCTAATTGATGTAGCCAATGTAGGTGCCTTAGCCAATAAGACACCTGAGCAGGCTAAAAATTTAATTGAGAACATGGCAGCTAATTAACAACAATTTGGGACAAGATTAGACTCATTTTTTAAACATGTTAATAAGGTGAATGTTTTTGATTTACCCTAACAAATTGTTAGATTAGCCTCTCTTGTTTGTCAACTTGTTGTAGGTAACGTGCAATCAATGAAGGCTTGCGAAATTTGTTCAGTAGTTTGGCACCCAATTGATATATGTCCTACACTTCAAGAGGAATCTATTAAACAGGTTATTATAGTTGGTGGATTTTCAGGACAACCATAAAGGAGATATGATCCCTATTCGAATACATATAATCCAGGATGGAGGGATCATCCCAATCTTATTTATGGAAACCCACAAATGAATCAACTGCGTCCAAATTTTCAACAATACAATCAGTCATATGTCTCGAAATAACAACAACCATCTTAACCCTCTATTTTTAATTCTTGTTCTCATATGTCTTTAAATGATATTTTCAAACCTTTAGCTTCTAACACTTTGTAATTGCAATAGGAGAAAAGAAAATTTCAACAAGAGAGCAGAACTAGTATCTAAGAATTGGCAAATATAGTTGGCCAATTAGCCGAGTAATTTAGAATCAAAGGGTTATGGAAAGTTGCCATCTCAAACAATTGTTAATCCAAAAGAGAATGCAAGTGCAATTGTTTTAAGAAGTGGGAAAGAGTTAGAAGTACAGTAAAACCCCTCTAGTAGCTTCAACGCAAGAAAAGGATAAAAAAAATTATCTCACCCAATAACATTCCCCACAAGGATGATCAGAACGTTTCTGAAAATATTACGAAGTAAAAGAACGTAAGTTTCCTCCATTATCTGATTATAAATTTGTTGTACCTTTTATGGGACATTTGAATAAATCTAAGAAAGAGGAGGAAGAAAAAGAATTCCTTGAGACTTTTTGTAAGTGTGAAGTAAATATGTCTTTACTTGATGCTATTAAACAAATACCTCGTTACGCTAAATTACTCAAAGAATTGTATACACATAAAAGCATACAAAAGCTTAAGGGTGTTGAAAATATTAGAATAGGTGAGAATGTTTTTACTGTGATTCAAAGAAAGCTCCCCACTAAATGCAAAGGCATAAGTACTTTCACTATCCCTTGTACAATTGGTGGTATTAGATTTAAAAAGGCCATGTTAGACTTAGGACCTTCAATTAATGTCATGCCATATTCTATTTATGCTTCTTTGAAACTTAGTCCCGTATGCAAAACTGGTGTTGTAATTTAATTGACATACAGATCTAATGCCTATCCTAACGGTGTAGTTGAGAATGTTCTTGTGCAACTTAATAATTTGGTTTTTCCTGCTGATTTTTATGTTCTTGAAATAGAAAACAATGACAAAAGTGCTCCTATTTTGTTAGGAAGATCGTTCTTAAAGACATCCAAAACTAAAATTGATGTACATAATGGTACCCTATCTATGGAATTTGATGGTGAAGTTGTTGAATTTAATATTCATGATGCCATGAAATTTCCTAACAAAGATTATTCTACTTGTACTATTGATGTAATTAATTATTTGGCACAAAGGGTTTTTTTTTTTTTCTTAATGGAAAGGATGCTTTGGAAGCAGCCATTAGCGTAGATGTTAATGAAGAGGACTTTGATGAATTTTCATTTACTAATGGGCTACAAGAGAACATTTCAGTGCTTAATGAAAATTATAAGGAACAAGTGCAAAGTAATGTTTCCTATATTGATTTACCTATCTCTAACAAGAGACTTTTACTTTTTGTGAAATAGGCACCAATTCCATAATTAAAACCCCTTCTTGAAAATTAAAAATACGTGTTCCTTGGATTGAGGAAGCAAAAATTAAGTCGAGCCACCGACATTAAAGAAAGACGCTACTTGGGAAGCAACCCAAAGGGAGTTCGTTCCTTCTTTATTTCTTTTTAAGCTAGTTTAGTGTTCGATATTTGTTCCTTACTTTACATTTAACCTTACATTGTGGACAATGTAAGTTATAAGTGTAGGGGAGGGGATAATCTGAGATTTGTTTATGGCAAAAAAAAAAATCCTTCGTTTTGTTTTTAACATGTGAAATTGTTTTTAAGAATATGGTACATTCATATGCAGAGAGTGAATAACTAGAGAGATTCATGACAACTTGGGTATGTAAGCTTACTCTTGTGATTGATTGATAAGTGTTCCTTCAGAAGAGTAGTAACTAATGATAGACACAAATTATCCTGTGAGATGGGCGACCTACTCGACTAACTTATCAATTCAGTCTCATACTTCTTTTCATGTGTGACCTTCATGAACTTGTACCTCCCAACCTTGCCGTGGTTCCTACTTTGTGTAACACAAAAATGATTAAGTCTTTCCAGATTATTAAACTACATTAGTCAAATGGCCTACCTTGAAGTATTTCGTTTAGGTTTAAGCCCATTAAGCCTATTGCTTATTTCTTTAATTAACCTGTAATACAAGTCTAAGGACTTGAAAAACAACATACTAACCCAAGCTTAAGAAGTTGTTGAGTAACGTTCCCTATGTTGTTGCTCGTGACAGTCGTTCGTGTGGGTTTCTTGGGAGTGAGTTATAGGTTAATTATTCAGTTTGACACAACTAAGTTGGAGCATATCTTCATCTTTTACATCTATAGGCTCTATCGTTTGTGTAATTTACTAATTTAATGTATTGTTGAAATATATTCTCTTTTAAACAATGTTATGAATACCGTATTGGCATTGGTACTGGATTGGGTTCTGGTATGATACTGTACCAGTACCAGTCAATATTAGGTATCGTTTCGGTTAATTTTTAAATTTATGAAATAGTCTTTAAATTTTTTTAAAATTGCAAAACAATTCATTAGTATATTTACTGTATATTTTATAATTTTACATCAACTGTCTCAAAAATCTTAACAATAAAAATTTTAAATAATTATTTATTTATGTTTATAAACATTAATTTCCAAATATTTATATGACCACTAAATGAAGTTGTTGCGTTCATACAAATGTATAATAATTTGACAATTATGATTACAAAAATTCTATTAATTTTTTGCTTAGTTATTTGTATTCAAATGTTTTGTATAATATGAATGGCATCATTTAGTTATTATCTTAAATTTTAATTTAGATCAAGGAGTTAAAAATTTTTATGTACTATATTAAATTTAACAACAATAATATTTTATATCTACAAATAAAATAAAATTTAAAATTTAATGTTAAATTGAAAGTTGATAAGTTCATAATCGCCTACACATAGGGCAGTCACTAAATATGCACTCTCGTAGAATCTTTTTGTTTGTTTATAATAATGTAATGAAAATTTAAAAATAATACACTTATATGAGTTATTAATTTTGAAAATTTTAAAATTTACTCAACACCAAAAAAAAGTCATTACACATAATTATATAAAAATGTTATGAAACTTAATTGATTTGCGAATGGTCTTTATTTTTTGAATATATTTAATTAACAATAATTTTATGAGGCATAATTTTGTGTTGTTAAATGAATATAATAAATATAACTAAACAAAATTGCCTGGTATCGACTAGTACAATACGAAATTAGAAACACTATTTTAAAATCATTTTCATGTTTTTTTTAAAGCTCAATAGGTGAAAAACCCAAAAGGGTGTTAAGGTAAAAGTTAAAGTTCAAAACAATAAAAATTCATGGAATTGGTTTATAAATGATAGAGGGAATCAATTCCTAATGTCTTGTACTCTTTCAAGAGTGATATTCCCTCATTCTTTAGTAATAAAGGGTTGATTTAGGATATTTGCTAAGGGTGTACCAATAGTGATGTTGAGATTTGGTTCACAAGTTGATGGCTTTGTTGGAGATCTTATTATTCATCTCTTCAAGATTGTGAGGTGAATTGCATTATATATACTATTACTCCACCGCTTCTTACACTCTTAAGCTTTATTCTTAAAATATTATCTTACCCTTGCCCTAAGCCTACATTACAACCCCATGAAACACTTTTGATTAATGCTTTGCATGTAAATCTTTGCACATCTATAGGTTATGAGTGGGATGATAATCAAGTTCAGTGGATTGTCTTGTTCGTGGAATGTATTTGAGTGAGCACTAGAAAATATTTTTATTTTAAACACACGAGAGTTTTGACTTATGAGAGTCTACTAATTGATTGCTCAATTTCGAAATGGAATGGTTGTTACATTGAACACGAGTAAGATAATTTGATATTCAATTCTTGTTGCGAGTTTTGATGGTTATTGGTCTCTCTATATTTTTGTTGTGCCTACCCTTCAAATAATTAGGAAAGGAAGATGTTTTTGAACTTTTACTTTGTTCGAGAACGGTCAAAGGCTAAGTAGGGGGAATTTGACAAGAAATTATAATATTGTAATTTTCTCCAATAATCCTTAGTCTTTTATGTTTATTCCTAGCTTAAAAGTAATCATTATGTATATATTTTGATTTAGGTGTGTTATGCAAGCAATAGGGAGCAAAACGAGGTAATTTTGTGAATCTAGACAATTTTGACATACTATCGAATCTGGGCCATAACTTTCACATATGAATTTTGATTGAGATAATTCAAGTGGTGTTGGAAGGACCACAAAGAAAGTGATAACTTCATTTTTTGAGTTTGTAGTGATTCTTGCTGAAAGAGGTCCTAAATCAGCCCATAAGTGAACACTGCTGCATTGATCTGACCCAGACCTTTGAGAATGCTACATAATAATTAGGCTTTTGAAGCCTGCTTGGACATGAAATACCAAGCTGAAAGGCTACTCCCCTCAGCCAAGAAGATTCTTATTTGGATTTCTTTTTTTTGTTAATTTGTTATTTTGTTGCGGAGATAATATTTGGCATATCCTAATTAGGAGATTTTCTAGGTTTTCTAACTATTGATTTAGTACATGAAAGAGGAGGATGAAAATTGAGACACAACACACTTCTCTCTCCCCTCTCTTCACACATTAGAGCTTCTTCGATGGCCCTGCGTGGCTAATCTCATTCTTGGACAAAGGAATTGAAACCTCGAAACATTAAAACTATGAGATCTAAATGAGTTTATTGTTTTAATTTCAACTTTCAAGTTCTATTGTTCTTTCATGCTTATTATTATAATTATTGTTTATGATTGCTAGGAGACCTACTAGTTAATTGTGTTTGATAATCTATTACTAATCAAGAAGCAACTAGGATTTAGTAATTTCGTTGGTGTTGTTTTTAAATCTTAAGAAGAACAATAGGCTAAGTCTTTCTTAATCACTGGTCGCTAAGGGAACTTTGATTTATTGATCTTTCTATTCCTTAATGTTGTTGTTAAATTAGGTCTTTTGTGTTGGGCTTAGATTGTCTAATAATTAAGGTTAATTGGTTCGCTGATGTTCTTTGTTACGCACACGTGAGGAAAGATAGGAAATACTTGTTTCTCCGATAAATAATCAAAGTGGAATTAATTATCATTGTATCAAGGATCAACTGTTAGTTCTGATGATGGATATTTCCTTTCGCCAAGCTGGTTATTATTGATTGTCTTTAAGCTTAATCTTATTAGCTTTATATTTTAAAACCGGACTGAACCAACTGGTTCGACCAGAATAAATATAAATCGGCTAGGTTTTCGGTCCTGTTTGTGCTCATAATCTCTCTGAGAAAATTGGCCGGTTTCTTTAAAGACCGCCCAATTTTCCTAAAAACTGGTTAAGTCAGCCTTTTTAAGTTATGTGGAACCCATGGTCTATTTAATGATATTGGACCCATTATCTTTTTAATAATGAGGGACCCACCACCACATTTAAGTTTCTCTTTTAACCTCGCACATCAACCACACATTAATCACGACTGTGCTTGTAGATGTAAATCTTTTAAAGTTTTAGTAAAATGCATTATAGTGAAAGCTAAGATTTTAAAGGGTAGACTCATAAATCTTTTAAATTTTCAATGAATTTTTTTCTTTTCAACTCTTTGATAAATGTAAATAAAAAATATATTTTCAAATATATTTTCTTTATTTATTTTCTTTATATTTTAATTAAATTTTTTATTTTAAATTATTAAGTTTAAAACTGAATTACTATTTTATTATTAAAAATACTAAATTTATTTAATCTCACTAGTATATTATATTTGTGAAAATTTAGATTCTCTATTTATTTCATATTTTTAATTGAAATTTTTTAAAGTATTATTGTTATAATCTAATTATTATTTTTATCATAAATTTGTTTAATAAATTAAATTATTAGTTAGCATATATAAGTAATTTTGTTTAAAATAATTAAGAAAGTGTTTAAAATAATATTTAAAATATAAATAAGTATATTTAAAGGACATTAAAAAGGAAATTAGAATAAACTTAGAGTCGATTTTCTTTAAATAGACTTCAACTTTTGTAAGTTTTTAAATAAATCATAATATTGAAATATAACACACGTCTCTCTCTCCTCTCTTAACACCTTAGATTCAATCTTAGTTTAATTAGATTTATTATTAGTCTATTATATATTAATAGACATTATTAGTGCATTTTTATTTTAATAAGGTATTTTATTTTATA
>JAOSBK010000007.1:1036294-1054933 GCA_027568895.1 Erythroxylum shatona | reverse complement strand
ACTTCCTTGCCGTGGGATATGCGTCGGAACGATCCACGGACGTCCCGGTGCGTACCTTATGGTAAGGGGGCGCTACATAAAGCCATTAAGGAAGTGTACTTGAAATCACTTTCGTATAGTAAAATGAAGTTCCTAGACCTGGAATATCTGAAAGAAGATCAAAAGGAAAGAAAATGGTAACCTGCAATAATGACCAGTATGTTGGTGTCAAGTCTAAAGTTGGTGATGGAAGCAAGGCCTCTTAAGAAGATGGGAATGACAACAACCGCCACAGCTCCAAGAGAAAGCCAGATGAAGGGCGGATACACAAACTTTAAGAATGAAAGTAAAAAAAATAAACCACTTGCGACTGCAAAAGGGCTTGGCCATTGCTTCTGGTAAGTTGCATCATGAGACAATCTCACATTTGCTTCTAACCTTGCTTGATTCAGGGCTTTAACTGTACCATGAATAAGATGTATTGCTAAGTCTACTAGTACTGTATCAACTCATTCATACATACATGTCTAGTTGAGATTTCACAAGAAGTAAGGTTTTTTTTAACATCCATTCATAACATTTATGTTCAATAAAAGGTTATGATACAAATAAATTGGAAGCAAAACCCATCAAATTCAAACCTGAAGCAAAGCGAGCTCCCTTGTGAACAAAATACAAAGAGCAGCACTCCTAGTATGGAAGAACACATAGAACAAGATGAAAAGGTGTGTAATGGCATAACTAAATCGTAATTACCTGTAAGCAAGAGATTTTGTTATGTTTACACAGCTAGTACTCCACTCCTCATCTGTGAAGCAACTAATAACAGATTGCACGCATTATTAATCAAGATGAAAATAATATTGCAACCAAATGTAGATTCATGACGTTGGTATCGTTCTGACTTTGACAGAACAGAACTGGTAAGTGCATGTGTTGCTGGTAAAAATCAGACTATAGCTTCAGAAAAATAATGCCCAATTTCCAGCAGCTAAGAAATGGATATTACATAATCAATAGCTTATAAAAGTTGGAAATGGAAGAAATTAATTCCAACAAACTACACCAAAAGCAAGCCAAATTTGAAACAAGATAAGCAAATATACAAATACACCTTTACAAAATACTCCTTCCTTGCAGAATAATCATCTAGAAGCTCGAAACTCCCAAGTTTCCACTACATTATATACAACTTTACAGGTATACAAATAAATAAGCAAATAGATAAAGACTGGATTTTATCATGTCTCAAGCACGACTTACAGAAGCTTGGTGACGGTTGTCTCAAACACATACACAATCATCATTTATGCGCACTACTTGCTCTGCCTTCCATTGGAATTTCTATAGAGATGGACAATTATTGGGGTTGAAGTGATACACACGACATGCAGCAAAAGAAACGAACACCATTTCTGCTTTCTTATAGTCAATACCTTCTTGTCTAACAGTTGCGAGTAATCCCAAAAACCACAACACTCCTCTTCAATTTGCAGTCCCAAACTGCGATCTATGCCAATACTATTAGATGAGTTCCACTTGACTTTATCCCCAACTGATTTCTTTATAAGTCATCATCTAATTTCTATCAAATATAGGAATTTGACATGTGTCTCAATAAAAAGCGTAAAGGACAAGAGGGATTATAGTTAAAATGCTTCAAGTTCCTCATCTACCTAATTTTCTGGCTAAACTCCTCTGATGATGGCAAAACTATAACATTTGGATCTGTTCGGTTCATCAAGTCTTTGATTCGCAAACCCAACGGTTGTTTGGGGTCTTTGTACTTGAGGTACTCTGCTCCTCCAACAGCAGCTCACAGGTAGCAGAACAACAGAAAACCCAAGATGGGTATCAAGAACCTTCCCATCTTCGTCACTCTAATGGATCTAGCCACTTAAAATCTGTAGATTTATAGATTTTTCAGTCACTAAAATGAAATGAAATAGCCAAAATGAATATACATAACCAGCTCCTTCCCTCCACAAGCTCTTGCTCGCCCCAGAATGCGAAACCCTAACCATAACTCCAAAAATTCTAAATTTAGCCGCAATACTAAATTGAAGCCTCAAAGGGCTAAGCACAAGTCTGCACCATCTTTGGTCACACTAACAGGCCGCGAAGTCACCACCTACACTCGATTACCTCCGAGAGAAGACTTCATGGTGCCTCTCCTTGGTTACTCTCCTCAGTCGTTATCCGCAGAGGTGAAGTTTTCCAATTCCGGTGTCGCGAAGATGGAAGACGAGACTGAAGTATATCGTTCTGGTATCGAAAAAGGAGAAGAGTCGGAGAATAGCTTGGAATTTAATTTACATGAAGATTATGGGCATTTTCAGGTATTTGGAGTTGGTTCCGATTTTGATAAAGAGGAAGAAGAGGCTGTTTATGAAACTGTGAACGGTGGAACTGTAAATATTTACGAAGGAAATGGCTTTGGTGAAGAAGAAGGAGCAAAGATTGAAGGAGTGAAGGAGAAAGGAATTCCTGCGGTAATGCGATGCGTCGACAACGCAACGAAGTTTTTCAGATTTGGTTTCTAAATTGAAAAAGTTCTCAGATTCGTTTTTCAAGCGCTAGATCGAAAAGATCAAACGCGGGAGAAGAAAATGTTTTAATTGGGAAACATCTTTTGTGCGACGGTTTTTGGTTAAAAAGTTGTAAAAAGTATTATAAACTTGTGAGACGTCGCAAAAAATTCAAAGCATTTACAGTTCGTGACATTTTATTAATAAAACGTAGCGGATTGTATTATTTTTTGTAGTGATCATATCCTTTAAGAATCTCTTGACAAAGAAAAACGTTTGTACCTATTGTTCTCCCTCCTATGAATGCATTCTAGACTGGATTTATGATGTTTCTCTTTTTGATTATGGATTTGTAGAGTATACTGCAGCATGCAATTAGACTGAAATGTTCAAACCTGAATGCATTGGGTTGTTTGAGGACCAAGCTCAGAAATATTTTATTCCATTCTTTTAGTATAGTATTCACCCAATATATCCCAGTTCCTCTGAAAGAATCTCCCATTATAGTCATCTAGACCTGGGGCTTTGCCAGGATTTATAGAAAATAAGACTTCTTTGATCTCTTCCCCCGATATTTTTCTGATTGTTTTTGCCTTATCCTTTTTTGAAATCTGCCTTATCCGCCTCATTATATCATCCAGAATAATCTCTACTTCCTCTTCTACGCCATATTGCTTATTGAAGTATTCAAAAGTAAGCCTCTTCTTGCTCTCTTGGTCTTGGTGATTATGAACTGAATCATCTTCCAAGCACCGAATCTAGTTTTTGTTCCTCCTTGCTTTGATTGAGTTAAATGAAGTACTTTGTGCACTTCTCCCCTTCTTTTAGCCAAATCATCCTTGATTTTTGTCTTAGCAATTTTTATGAGTATTCTAGGGCCTTATTGTATTTGTTGATTAATATTTCTTCTTCTTTTCTTAGTAGGAAGTCCTCAATTCTGGACAGTACTCTTCTCTAGCAGCTCTGTAAACTAGAAAAATCAACCTTTTTGTTTGATATCAACTATCTAACTACTAATTGTTTGGATGATAGGGAGTGGAAGGCAAATTGCCACAAGTCTGTTGGGAAGGGGAAAAATGTTATCAGCACAGTGATAATCGTTTAGAGGGAGGGGATTCTTATCAGAAGATATCGCAATAATTGGGTGATCTATATAAGATTTTAGGGTGAATGTTCGATTGTCTCGATTAATATTGGTTTAGGAAATATTTGATGAATGTGAAGCGACACTTTGAAAATTAGTTTTCTAATGTTATTGATAGAATAAATTCCTGATGGTGAAAAACTAATATGATTATACTAAAATGGAATATACATTAATTTTATGTGTCATGTTTAATGAAAATATTATATGATAATCATAGAAAAAATTATATATAAAAATATTAGTCAAAATTATTTTAACATTCCTAATATTTGAGGGTGATGATGCGTTGTCAAATGTCAATATTAACTTATAGATATAAATTATTTAATTAAAAAATTAAAATAAATTAAAAGAGTTTAATTTTATCTAATCCTACATATTATTTAGGGATGTAATTTATCATACCTTCGTCGCTTAACCAAGAGGTTCCGGGTTCGATTCCTATCCTTGGAAATGCAGCAAACTCCTGGGCCAGCTACAACCCCCGAAAAGGATGTATCAGTATAGCGAAGGGGGATTAATCACTGGCTTCGGCCCAGTGGACACCTCCTGGGAGACAAAAAAAAAAGAATGCAATTTGTGTTCTTGCCAACATATTTAAGAGCTTAATGGTCACACAAAAAAAGATTGGAAAGAGAAAATTGTGTTTTAGTTAAGTCTGATTGTAAAGTTTGAGAAATTTTTATGGCTAGATATGAGCTATTTAATAAATAAGGACCAATATGAGATATTAGATCTTATTTGAGTCTAATTGTTATTTAATTAGAACTAATTGTAATTATAATTAAAATTTAAATTTTATTTCAATTAAATTATTAAATAATCCAAACCTTACCATAAATAAGCTTAAATATATTATCTATCCTTTTTTACGTAGAGCTTTCTCAACACATTCATATAGATATTGTTAAAAGAAATAAACAAAATAAAGATCAATTTGTATAATAAACTATGATTTACATTTATGCTTATTAGGACGACACCATATCCTTTGTTTAAAAAAGAATATTCTAACTCTGTTTCAGTCAATTTTAGTCATATATTTATGTAGATTTTATATAAATATGTGGATGAGATTTAATTGATTATAATAGAAATTGGTTAATTAGACGAGAAATCTGTTCTTTATTAAGACTTACATAATAATCATATTTAGGATTTTAAAGTGATCTTAATTTTCAAAAAAAAACATACGAAAATGAGATTATATCTAACCTGATTTTCTAATGAATTTTATTCATACTTTTTTTACTAATTAAAGAGAAAAAAGAAGAGCATTAACAAGTAAGGAGCTATTACTTGTTCCTGAAACTTAGGTTGGAAACTATTTCTAATTTCAGGCTGTGAGGCTTTATCTAAGGAAGTGTCTGATGGCAGATATTAATTGGCAAGCATGGAAAATGTCAGCATTGGAATTGCCAGGGCATGTAATATCGAGCCGTACATTTTCCTTGCCCACCTCGCTCCCATGCGATTACGGATTCATAAACAACTAAAAATAACTGTTTCCATTCTAAATTTAACCTCAAAGTTTGTCCTTAAAAATCCCACTTGACCATGATTTCATAAACCATGCCAGCCAGGCCTGCACAAAAATATCAGAGCAAAAAAAAGTAAATAAATAAAAAAAATTCTTCCTTTCAGCTTCAGGGCAGGTCTAAGTAGCCATTCTTGATTGCTCCTCAACAATGGACATGAAGAGGATTTCTTTTGGCATCCTGGTGGCCGCTGCAGCCTCCATGAGTGCTGTATTAGCCGCCGAAGAGGCCTTAGTTTCAGTTTCAGCTCCTGCTCCTGCTCCTGGCCCTGCCCTTGGCCCTGCCAGCGCCGCATCCACAGCTTTGCCGGTTGTTGGGTCATTGTCATTGGTTGGCGCTTCCCTTCTCTCATTTTTCGGCTATTATTTGCTGTAAGCTCAACCCACGTATTTACCACAAGTTGTAACCATGTCCAAGTAGTAGCTTTGCTGCTTGGAAATATCATGTTCATTCGAGTGATTTGCTGCAATTGATTAAAGGATATTGAAATATAAAGGATTCGGTGTTACAAAAGCAAAATTGTACACGCTTGATCATAAGCTTCCATATTAAAGAAGTTCAAGAATGTGGACATCAGTAAATAAATCAATAAAAACAAAAGCAAACTAAAGTGTTATGGACATTAGTCAAACACTCAAATATATTCTGTTTACAATTTCCAACAAGATATGTCTGACTGTAAATAATAATTCTAGCTTGATCAAGCAAGATACAACAAAACAAAGCAAAGAGTCTATTTTTGCAAATAACGCAGAAAAGAAAAAACAAGGTTTAGTGGAAGCAAATTCTTAGATACAGATTGGCCGAGTGGAGTGGTGCATATACAATTGTGTTGCATGGGACGGAACAGATGAGTGGAGGTGGTAAAATACTTGCGAATTATAATCCTCGTTCAAACACGCTCGCTCCATATAAACACATGCATCTTCGCAGTAAGTATTAGATCAGCTGCAATCACCGCCACTGCCATTGAATTTGTGTTGGGACAAGAGGCTTTTTGTCAACCAAATGGCTGTTTCTCTAGATGAAACTGTTTCTTCGCTAAATGGCCTTAGCACACCAGCAAGCTCATCTATTTTGTCCTGTTTAAGTAGCCGTGCACATAGCTCCAGTAATGATTCCAAGGCATCAGCTCTTTGCCCACCTGGGTTCTCCCACTTACCCTTGGCTTCATCACCACCACTTAATGCACCAAGTGTTTCCAGCAACGAAATTCCACTGGCTGCATCATCTTTCATTTCCGATGCACAAGTATTCTCTTCTATCTGAGTTGCACAACTATTCTCCATATCATCTTTAAGGACAAGTTTCTCGCAACTGTCCGATGGAATGCAGCCGATATGAACAACTGTACCAACATCAGTACTTTCTGGCTTCTGTACACATAGTGGCTCAACAGTAGTTTTTGTCATGGATGATGGTAAGTTGTTATCATCCTCACATGTATTTATTTTCTGCTCATGACTTTCCTTTCTTGAAGTATCCTGTCTCTCTATACATTCAAGAGGTTGCTGGTCGTAGCACTTTGGTTGAACTTCAATGCTCATGTTATTAGCATCAACTTTTTGTGGTTGAACTTCAAAGCTCATGTTATTGGCATCAACTTTTTGTGGTTGAACTTCAAAGCTCATGTTATTGGCATCAACCTTTTGTGGTTGAACTTCAATGCTCATGTTATTGGCATCAACTTTTTGTGGTTGAACTTCAATTCTCACCTTAATGGCATCAACTTTTTGTGATTGCTTCATATTCTCAGCAGTTGGTTCTCCTTCATGCTTTGAATTCTCTGTGATCTCTGAACACTGAGCATTAGCAGAGTCCCTCTGAGGTATATTCCTAGAATCGGCTGGTTTCTCCCCATTGGAAACAGTTATTTCAGGATCAGGTGGTTCTCCTTCATGCTTTGAATTCTCTGTGATCTCTGAACACTGAGCACCAATAGAGTCCCTCTGAGGTATATTCCTAGATTCAGCTGGTTTCTCCCCATTGGAAACACTTGTTTCAGAATCAGTGGAACTGTCCTTTGGTCCAGTTATAGAATCAGATACTTCTGCAGCATAGCTTGTGGGATCAACCCCCTTAATCTCAAGATTGTCTTCTGTGCTTGACGTAGATGTTGGATTGTCATCAATATGAGGTAGATAATTGGGTTGCAAGTTGCTACTTACTGCACGATTCGCTACTGGCAGGTTTACCCCTCCAGATTCCTTGTCTCTGTTGTCTTTCCCACCATATCTGCTAGAAGTTGCTTTCTTAGGTGATTTCTCCTTCAAATTGTTTATGGGCTTTACAGGAAGGAAAACTGAAGATAAATTATGACAACGGAGGAGGTAGGGCTGCAATTGTCGATGTCTTAGTAGCTCTGCAGCCTGAAACAACAGTCATTCCAGGTATCATAACTGACTAACATGACACACAGGTGAAAGATATAAGCCAAAGTTTCAAAACTTACAGTTGGTCGGTGTTCTGGGTTCTTCCTTAGCATGCTCTTAATGATTTGCTTCCTGTTAACATTTAACAGAATATATGTGCATAAAATAATGTACATGTTTTAGCAAGATCCACAAGTTATAGAGGAAAAACTAATACTTACAGATAGGAAGAATACTGTATAGGAAGAGGAGAAATGGAACATCTGTTTATTTTGTTGATAAGTCCAGCCATATCCTGTCCAAATCATTATCATGCTTTAGGATTCATTGCTTTCATGCAAATAATGTTAAGAACGATTTCTAGATAGATCATTTGTTCACTCACTGGAGCTCTAAACGGTGGGTGATGAGCAACAATTTCAAACATACAGCACCCTGAAAAAAGAAGAATATGTAATTGCTACTCAAGAGAATTTTAACAACAAAAGCAATGTGTTAATATAGTTCTTACCTAGAAACCAGATGTCAGATTTGTAGCCATATGGCATATCCTCTATCAGTTCAGGACACATATAATTGGGTGTGCCAACAACCTATTTGAGAACATGAAGTACCGAAGCAGAAAGATGATGAGAACTAACTTTAAGAAATAGTTTAATCGTCAGTACTACAAAATCATAAGCCAATCAACTATTGATTAGAAGTTGTGCAGTTTAATAATGAATATGCCACAAATTTGCGAAACAAGTCAAAAACTACGTTCAGCTCTTCAAGTTAAGAAATTTAAGTTGACTTCAGAATTCCATGGGATAAATCGAGTTATTAAAAGTACTACAAGACCATACATAGGAAGTAAGCTCTTCTTCGTTCAGAAGCTTTGCAAGTCCGAAGTCACCTGCTTGTTACATCAAAAACAAATTTCATTTAATAAAGATTAAAGATGGACTGGACTCTGGCAAGGGAAAACACCCCTGTGAGATAAATGACTTACCTAGTCGCACATCACCTTCCTTGGTGAGGAATATGCTGGAACACTGGAAATCAAAATGCTTAAATGAGAAACAATCCACTGATTTCCCTTCTGCTCATATACAAAGTATACAAATATACCTTAAGATCTCCATGAAAGACACGGTTAGTGTGCAGGTAGTCCACAGCTAGCAGCAACTGAGTAAGCCATTTGCAAACTTTCTGACAAGTTTGAGAATAAAGAGATTATATAAGATAATACTGTTTGACAATTTAAAGAAACTAATAACTTGCTAATTACCTCCTCAGTGAAAAATATTCCTCTAGCCTTCTTAATAATCTGAGCCCTGTTGGAAAATCAAAGAAGAAGGGTGAAGTGTATAATCATCCACTTATCAGTAGTATACTAGTACTGCAATATGCAACACCAGGAGTTCACTTTTTTCGAAGGACAATTCATGGAAATTACCTGGCTTGTCAACTTTGCTTAAACTGATTAAGAGATGGCCTATTATTGGTTTAATCCTCTAATTGTATCTATACAGTCATCCTAATGTAGCTTTCTTTTTCAAGGTCCTATTATTATTCAATTAAGTCCTTCCATAATTCCATTATAGATTTTGTTAATAAAAAATTGTTAATTTCAATCGAAAAGTTATTAATGTATTCTTTTTTCCATTTTAATATATGATAAAAAAAGCTAGATATAGAAGGGACTTTGAAGAAATTAACCAATAGATCTCCATTTCCACATTGCAAATAGTAAGAGGATCTTACTAGACAAATTATATTAACAGGTCTAAAAATAGGAAAAACAATAAGTAGAACAACTACAAAATAATTTCTAAGATAGTTTCCAAAAAATTTGACTTAAAAAAGAAAAGAAAACATGAGAAGCTCACAACCACTATCAATAGTTGGTTGAAACTCTAACAAGTTTCATCCACTAACATTGGAAAGTTATATTTGAATCCTTGGAAGATACCTACGCAGATATATAGATCCTAACACATAATTAAATGAAAATGACATCTCCTAGATTGTTTAACACAATATAGCATCTTCAACATTCCACCACTCAACCCATCTAAAATATTGGACTACTTGATAGAAACTTACATGTCTCCTCCATCACAATAAGCAGTTACTACGCACAAACAATCCCCCTACATAAAAAGGTGCATAAACAGTTTTGGTAAGCCAGTAAACATCTCAAAATAGAGTAAATAACAAAAGTCTCAAAGATGATAATTCCCACTCTGCACAGCTAAAAATAACAACGAAAGAACTGTTCTGACCTTGTCCAGCCAGGAATCTTTGTACTCCAAAATGTATGGGTTGTTTAGTTTAGCAATGAAGTTCTTCTGCAGTAAATAACAATCCAAGATGGTGTCTTCAGAATGGCTCAGGAAGAATAAAGCTAACGTTGTTTTAGCAGATTGGAAGCATCAGAAATGAAAGTCTATTAATCTATCTTCTCGGCTAACTATTAAAGCAGATCAAAGAAGGATTACATTCCTAGACGTGCAGCAATGTATTAATTATAAAAGAAACAGTAAAAACTGGTACTAATAACTCAAGAGTAGAGAGCAATATGTTGGCATGGTGGTACAGTCACCTAAGAACTTGTTCCACAAAAGGAGAGAATGATTCTAAAAGTGTGTATAGAAGTCAAACAGCATGTTATCACTAAGAACACATATAAGTTGTAACTTAATCAGGACAGTAGATTTCATGTTTTTAGATTGATATGAAGTAGTTGTATACATGATAGCAGGTTTTCTAGTAAACTAAAGATTAGAATCATAGAAAATAAACATAAAAACTCTGTTCATAGAAGTGGAGATATAAAATTTCATCAGGGAAAGGAAAGAGCTCATTGTCTGGCCACCAGAAATAAAAAAGGGAAAATAAAATTTTATATTCGAAGCAGAAGTGAAGGTGACCTCTTGGTGAGCTGGGCGCTTGAACTTGTCTGTCTTCTTAGCCAACTGGATCTTCTTCAAGACATACCTACCAAAAAGGTAACAGATTTGTAAATATGTAAAAGGAATCTCAGAACATCAAGAATTTGGAACTTTAAAGACAATGACGGGAAACAGATTAAGGGTCGTGCTGACACGGCAGCCACCAACCGCTAATAAACAAAAATCATAATTTTGATCGAACAATTCCTTTGGAATCAATAAACATGTTTACATAATAAAGAATCTTGGAAGACTCTTCCAACGATTTAAATAAAGATCATAGTTTGCACAATTAAAAAGAGCAATGACGTGAGTCATCTTCTTCAACCTGTCAACACCTAGAAACCTGATCTCGGAAATTGATCCATAAGCAGACCCAATAACAAAATGAAATAGTAATTCACTCCGAAAACTGAAAAGGGTAACTCAAAAATTGTAGCAGAAAGAAGATCATAAAAGAAAGGAACCTGATGAAAATATTAATCAATTTTCTTACTTCTTTTTCTCTGTCTTATGAAGAACAAGGAAAGCAGCATCGAAAGCTCCTCCCCCAATCTGTTCTAGAATCTCGTAATCTTCCATCTTTGACTTCAATTCTCCACTATCGGTGTCCATTGGAAGCGAAGCTCAAGAAGGCCACAAAATAACAAAAACTAACAAAACTGATTCCAACCAAATTCTCAAATCTAATCTAACAGAAAAAATATTTCTGGGATTTGTGGCAAGTAGCTATGTAAGACTTTTACCTTCCCAAACGAACAAAAAAAAAAAAAATCTCGAGCTATGAAGTGAGAAAAGCACCCATTAGCAACCTAGCGAACATTAATTAAAAGGATTGACGAGTTGAAATTGATTAAAAAAAAACAGATTATTGAAGTAACCTTCAAAACTGAGAGGTCTGACAAGTGAGATGAATAAAGGTACCTTGAAAAATCAGGAGTTTGCATTACAGCTTGAGAGGGAGAGAAAGAGAGAGGGAGGTGGGAGGACAAAATCAATAAAAGTGACACGGCACTAGGATGATGATAGTCCATGGAACTTACCTAAAGCAAGCAAAGAGTGAGAGGCAGTAAGTCAACAAGTAGTACAGTAAACACTTTTTGCTTATTGGGTGGAAAATGAAAGAAAGGGAGAGTCTTTACAGTAAACACTTTTTGCTTATTGGGTGGAAAATGAAAGAAAGCGAGAGTCTTTCTTTCTTTGCTTGCATATAAAAATTCATTCGTGAGAGGAATATTTTTCCACAGAGGACATGTTAAGATGCTTTAAGGGTGGCCCTGAGGCGGTATGATGTTTTCCTAATTTTTTTTTTTTGTCCTACTAAGAAGATTCCAATTATAAGCAAGTATTTTTAAACTATTCACATTCAGACTAATTCTTATTTGAGTCGAATAGGTCCCTTGTGGAAGGTAAAACTCTAGCTTCAAATTTTAAACGGCTGCATACATAAGAACAGTTTGAACTTATGACCTCACTTAAACCAGAAAAATTCCTTACCAATTCACCTGCGCTCTAAGGTTTTTCCTAAAACTTTAATTCTATTTTGAAACCAAAAGTATTCATAGCAATAGCTGGTGGAAGATCCCTTTTGCTGGGGCCACGGTGAAAGCAATTTCTTCTAAATTTCCTGGCCACACTAATTGTCTGGACTTACGCACTAGCTGACCTCGTCTCAGTGCAATTAGTTTCGGGTTTTTTTTTTATTTTTAAATTCATTAAAAATGTGTTTAGTTAAATTTCGTAGTTTGTATAATTTGTAAAATTAAAAAATTGCT
The DNA here is from genome assembly GCA_027568895.1 of Erythroxylum shatona. Lineage (NCBI taxonomy): Eukaryota > Viridiplantae > Streptophyta > Magnoliopsida > Malpighiales > Erythroxylaceae > Erythroxylum > Erythroxylum shatona. The sequence goes on along the minus strand of JAOSBK010000007.1, from coordinate 1,042,658 downwards.
TTTTATATTAATCTGACTTATCATTAATAAAATACCTATTACTTAATAATTATTAATAAAAATTATGACCAATATAATTTATTATAAAATATCTAATTAGGGTAAAATAGATAAATCTTTTATATAGTTTAAGAAAATCTTTAACAGAGCTCCGTAAATTTTCAAATTTTCAAAAAAATTCCTTCCATTTTTTAGTTTCTTAAAAAAACTTTTTTGAGACTTCTAATAAAAAATAACAATAAAATATATGCGATATGAACTCTTTCTTTTAAACTTCAATCGAACAAATTTAATTTAACTTAAACTAATAATTTATTATAATTATATTAAATTATTATTTTAAATCAAATTTTATTCATTCGGGTTGAGTTTAAAAGTTGAGCTAAGTTATAATATTAGTAACATTTGATTAACCCGTATTTGATATTCTTATTACATGTGCTTCGTTTTTTGTTTTTTAGTCTAAGTCTAATAGAAGATTTTTTTTTTGACATAAACTCGAAATTTGAATAATTCTTTACAAAAATGTTGAAGATGGATTGAGATTTTCCAAAATTTCTTAAACTATAGGAATCCTATTTCTTTTATCTTAATAACTAAAATTGTTTTGAAGATAAAGTTTAGCACAACAATGATGTTAGATTGAATATAAACCATCCGTGAACATAGATTTTTTAGATAACCCCTAATGTATGAAGTCAACATGTCCAATACTAAGCAAAGCCATTATTAGTCCATGTCTGAATAAAGAGGACAAGCATGCGAGAAGGGACAGTTGAAACGTGAAGCCATTTTTATGGAGAGAGTTTCACTTAATTTCAGGCATTTAGGTTTGTATAAATATATAGGCATTTAAAGATGTTCTTTTAAGATGGCAATGGATCAATTTATAGGACAATTTTTTAACAATTAAAATATAAAACGACATTTTATTAGAAGAGTTGAACCTCAAATCAATATAGACCTACCTAAGCTTGACTTATGAGTCGGCGTATTAAAAATATCTAAATTAAGACCATGGAATAGTTTATTGGATATTCTTTGTCTCTTGGTAATAATTGTACAGTTAAATGGAAAGTGTAGAGTAACATAATAAGCAAAGGGTCGGATGTTACAAAAGCACCGTTATAGCCACAGGGAACCAACGCCAAGTGATCGGCACATCCTCGTCGGATCCATTTGACCCAGCACCAGTGTTTTGCTTTGATTAGTTTTCTTTTTCTTCTTTCTTATCCTTTTGTGTGGGAAGGGGATGAGCCGTCGGTACGGTTGAATTGGGGAATGGAAATTGAACTTTATTTTGGCTTTTTCTCAAATCAATTTTCCGTTTTTAACTCCATCTTTAAACATCTCAGAAAAAATTAAATTTAAAAAGAATTTTTTATTTCTTTTCAAATTCCTAGAACTAAAAAAAATTCTTTTTCAATTTATCAAAAGAAAGAAAAATTGGGCCATAAAAAATGTTCTTTATAAAAGAAATAATAAACAAACTTTGACAATAAAAAAGAAATCCAATTCTATTATTTCGATTTATAGACATATTGCCAACAGTTCATCACGAAAGAAGGGACTCACTGAGTCAGGATCTACTAATATAATAGAAAATATAATAAATAGAAAAGAATTGTCTTTTCTATATATTTTCCCAAGTTATGTTGCTTCCGTGTGTTTTACGCAATTGATCGAATCAGATAAATTTTCCTTCAACTCAACATAGGTCATTAAAAGGATCTCGGAGATCCATCCAAGCACGAAAGCCAGGATTTTTCAAAAAATGAATTTCTATTCAAAGAGTGCATAACTGCATGGATAAGCTCACAATAATCCGTCAATTTGAGATCCTATTTGGGATTTTCCTTAGGAGGAGTCAAGAAGGAATTGAAATATAATAATATCAATTCATACGGACATAGAAGAAGAGGTAATCTACTTATTCAAACGTTGTCCCTGTAGGATAGGGATAGTGAAAAAGGAAAAAACCTAAGATTTCATATAGTACTTTTTTTAATCGAAAAATAAATATGATTTTTTTGTACCCTCCTCTTAATGAGAAAATGAGTTTGATTCTACACGATCAAACCAAATCTATGAGACTTAAGGAATGACCCAAATACCTAGCTCAGTAATTAATTCTTTATAACGTACTTTCTTTTTATTTGTCAAATAAGATAAGAGCCGTTATTGGCATGTTCCTAGTATTTTTTGTAAACCTTTTTTAGATATATAGTCTTTTTTATGTAATTCCAAATGTGAAGTAAGCCTTCGTATCTTATTAATGAAATTGACCATTTGAAATTCAATGGATCCCTTATTTTCTTGTTGTGAAATACGTTAAATTAATGAATTTTTATCATAAAATGAACCCTCCCCCTCTCTTTTTTTTCAAAAAAGAGATTTTTTAACTAGAAAGAATTCAATTTAGATGTAGGATACATATCGAGAAGTTTTCACAACTTCATCATGTATGATGGAATCATTAAAAGATTTGATCTTTTCGAACTTTGTCTGTAACTCACTATAGGCTCGGGAAAGGAAACAAAGAAAAGAAATTGATTATGTAAATACTTATTCGAAATCTCACTTATCATATTTCATTGTGGAAGACATTTTTTTTTTGAAAAATTCGTTGTGATATATCTAATCCATGCATGATATTATGAAAAATAGATACAAATTTTTTGTTGCTATTTAGTTTCGTAATAGGTCTGAAAAAGGTATCTAAAAATATCAAATTAAGATATTTATATCTTGTCGAAGTAAGGAACCATGGCATATATGTTTGGAATAGATTCCATTTTGAGAGAGTTGAAAAGGCACTATCTCGTTAAAAGGTTCTATGCATTTGCCCTTTTTCAACACATTTCTTTAGACAAGGTCTCCGTTTTTTCTCATTTTGGATGGTAAATATTTATCATAACATGGAGTATGAATCAAACTCATGTTTGAATGGAAATTGAGACACTGATGCACGTTCTTCCCTTCTGAATTAGATTGATTCATATCCAAAAGAGGTTGACAATAAATTCAAAGGTTTCCTCGAGCCGGACGGAGATTGACCCTCGAATGCAAAGGCAAAAGGGAGATTGATTGTAAGACCTACCCGTCGAGCAGGGACGAAAGTCAACTTTAGTGATTTGACGGTGCCGACTGGAAGGGCTGTCGCTCAACGGATAAAAGTTACTCTAGAGATAACAAGCTTTTTTTTACCCCTTTACTTTTTTTGTTACTTTAATTTGAACTTATTAGTCAATTCATTCACATAACATCTCGAATAAGAAAAAAGGGAGATCGCACAATCAGATCTCTAAAAGAAATTCAATCTTTATTTTATGTTAGTTTTGGTTTAACTAGATTTTAAAATTCTAAAACTAGTAATTCCTAGTATCCTTTTCTAGGGTTTATGAGCCGTCGGTACACTTGAATTTAATTTATTGATATGTATGATTCAGGAATTTAATCCGTTGTTATCTATGATTTTCAACAGTTCTGTATTTATATATTTAACTAATTTATTTCATTTTATCATAAGCAGTTTTAAAAGATTGGATGCAAGAAGTAACAAGGCACCATCTTTACTTCTACGCCCAGCCTACGCAAGGACACGAAAAGTACTTGTCCAGGCTGAGCTCTTATAGAAAACAAAATTGATAACAAAAAAGACTCTTATTTTATTTCATTTTGTTCTTTACGAGGGTCAAGAGCCTATTCTTGATATTCATAAAGAACAATAAAAAGAACTCTTATTTTAACTCATTTTGTTTTTTATGAGTGCTCACTCTTAACTCTCATAAAAAACAAAAAGACAAAATTTGAGTCATTTTTTTACTTTACCCCAAGCCTATAAAATGTCTATAACGGCTTGCTTACTTCTTTGTATAATTAGAAAGAAGAAATTTCAAGTTTAAGTAATTGTGCAAGAGCAGCACATTATTTTTCAATTAAAAATATTGTATAAAAGAAGTTTAGTTTAACGAATAATCTAGGCAAAACAGATTAAATTAACCTTGTTATTTTTTTTACTTTATTAAACATGGAAAATGTAATATAAATACAAATTGCCAATAAAAGAAGGTTACAAGCAATGTTATGAATATCATATCAGTACTGATACCAGATTTAGTTATAGTACGGAAATATATTGGTATCGGTCAACATTACCTTGAATTTTTTAAAATTGTAATATAGTCCCTCAATATATTGTGCATATAATTTTTAATTTTATGTCAACCTTGCCCTTAAAAATTATAATAATAGAAATTTGAAATAACAATAATCTATTTATTTCTATTAATATTACTTTTCACATAAACAATAACCATAATTAATATAAAAATTGTTTAATATTCAGACAAATAGAAAATTAAGGATAATACAAAGTACTTAAAATGTTACTATTTCTTCATATAATAAAGAATAATTATATCAATACATCATATAGAAAGAATATTAAAATTCTACGACTCTATAAGTACTACAACAAAAGCTCATGCTAAGGAACATAATCAACCAGAAGCGAAAACTAAAACAAAAATATTTATAATTAAAAGTTTTATATTTAAATTGCATATATAGAATTAACATATGCATCAAATATAAGTGAAATTAAAAGAAGAGAATAATGAAAACCTAGAATTTCATCAATTGAATATTCGCTTAAATCGTCACCAAAAATGGGGTTTAGCGATGAAAATTACCAACGGAATGTGAAGTTTTTCCGTCTACAAGCTAAGTTAGTGACATAATTTACTGACGGAATGAGGTGTCGGAAAAACGGTCGTAGATAATAATTGGCGATAGAGTACAGATTGTCCATCGCTAAGTTACCGACAAATATTTTCTGTTTTGCTGCTATATTTAGCGATGATAATTTTTGTGTTGTTGGTAAATTTAGTGATGGAAGGTTTGTTTCGATCGATAAATTTAGCGACAGACAAGGCTCTTTCGTCGGTAACCTTATTGAGAAATTTCCCAAATCTTTCGGTAAATTTCACAACTAATTTTACCAATGGATCTTAGTTATCTGTCGATAAATTCACTACATTTTACTGACAGATTTTGGTCGTCCATTGATAAGTTCTCTGCATTTTACCATTAGATTTTGCTTTTTTGTCGATAAATTTACTGATATTAGTTTTTTAATATTTTTCCTGCATTTAATTTTATTTGATAATCTTATAATGGATGTATAATTTATGAAGTTATCAATTATCTAATGGTAATATTCTGATTTGTTTCTTCATTTAATTTATTTAAATAGAAAGTTGATTGATGATATGAAATAAAAATTATCTTAATTGATAATAAAAATTATTATCTACAACAATAAGTATTTAATTCATACAAAATGACTACAACTGCGCTATTCATTTCGTGAATACAGATGCTCTGAATATTGTGATGAGGTGCTGCCCTTCCCCTTCAACTCATCCATCTCATTACGGAGCTGGACTACATACTCTATCGATTATTGCAACTAAATTGACAGTGCCTGTACTGTGCTCCAAAGTTCATGGACTTCATTGGATGTAGGCAGCCTACTAGATGTTATTGTATTGGATGTAGAAGATTGTGAATAACATGTGTTTGCAAATGAACCTAAGTCGAAGATTCTTTCACGACAGTCCCACCACCTACTATAGATATGTTTAACTCTCATCAATATCTTCAGACTGCTAAGACTATCATTTAATACTTTCTTGTATTTGGTCATATCGAAAGACAATGTTTATGTTAATAAGTGATAATTATTAAGCATTAGTATTAAAGCATAAATTTCACACACATTTTGTTCTCTACATAAGATAATGGTAACGAAGATGAGGATGCTCCGATGGATGTGTAATCTTACTGAAAGAAATAAGGTCTGAAATTTAATGGTAAGTGACAGATTGAGGGTGGCTAATATTATTGGCAAATTAAGAGAGACAAGGCTTAGGTAGTTTGGAAATATTAAAAGGAGACACCCAGACGCTCCAGTGAGAAGGTGCGAAAAGATAATACTCAACGACTGTAAGAGGAAAAAAAAGGAGGCCTAAGAAAACTTTGGGGGAGGTAATCAAGACTGATATGACAATGTTGGAACTTACCAAAGACATGATCCACAATAGAAAACTTTGGTGTACTAAGATTCAAATAAAAGATCCTTCGTAAAGAGTTTATTGTCATTTTTATTGTAGCCAGCCTAAACTTGTAAATAGGTAGTACTTATCTCTTAGGGATTTTGCTTGATTTAGTAACTCTTATTATTATTATTATTATTATTATTATTATTATTGTTGTTGTTGTTGTTGTTGTTGTTGTTGTTGTTGTAGTTGTTGTTGTTGTTACTATTATCATCATTATTATTATTACTATTATTCTTATT
>JAOSBK010000007.1:1018588-1036194 GCA_027568895.1 Erythroxylum shatona | reverse complement strand
ATTATTATTATTATTATTATTATTATTGTTGTTGTTGTTGTTGTTGTTGTTGTTGTTGTTGTTGTTGTTGTTGTTGTCACTATTATCATCATTATTATTATTACTATCATTCTTATTATTAACTTTTGTTTATTATTATTATTACAATTATTAATAGTAATACTATCAACACCACTACCACCACCATTACCACTCTTGCTACTACCACTATTATTCTTTTTATTGTTATTGTTATTATTCGTCCCACTAATATTTACACTATTATTTTTAATTATTATTATTACTACTTTCTGTCTTTATTTCTCTCTTTAGCTCTCTATCCCTCTCTCTCTCTCTCTCATACTTTCTTCTTTTTATGTAGGTCAATTAGAACCAGTTTCTCTATTAGTTAGGGGTAAGGCTGTGTACTACTGGACCTCCCTAGACCTTGTATATCAGCAGGATTCATACTGGGTGTTGTTGTTATTATTAAACAAACAAATAATATAAATAACTTTCAAGATTCAAAACAACAAAAAGAATTCAAAAAAATAGGTTAAATAATGAAAAAGGCTAACCTCAAACTTGGTTACTCTCAAAGGATAAAATAAGGTAAGGTAATAATTAAAGAAATAGGCTAAAATAAGTTGTTAAATCTAAGTGTCTTCATCTTTTTAATGCTTCTAATTTAACAAATATAGTCTCAATATGCATAATAAAAGTAAGTTTTAGAATCGTTCACCCATGCATGATAACACATATGAAAGAAATAAAAGAGCTTAAATTTTCTTTTTCGTTGTTAGACTCAAAAGCTCACAAAAAATGGGTATTATTTGTGAAAATAGTTTGCAATTTCATTCAACTTAATTATTTCAATGAATACCAAAAATATAACTTAGAAAAGCAAATTTATTATAACTATCATCCTTTTGCATGCTAATTCTAATCAATATTAATGAAATAAAATATTGATGGACATATTTAAATATTGATAGACATATTTCAATTAAGTCAAGATATCAGTTAATAAAATTTAATGACCAATATTATAATAAGCTTTAAAAATAATTAAAAATCTTTAACCCCTTCTCTACACTTAAAGTTGTATATTGTCCCCTAATGTACACAATATAAATATGAATATAAGCGAGAAAGTTTAAGTTGATAGTTTCCTGAATATGACAAATTTTTTATATCGATCCATCCAATAGTAGACTACATCCTTGTAAAATATAATGAAAATGGATAAAAATAACAATAACGAAAAAAAACTAAGACACATGAAAAAAACATAAAAATCTATCCTAATTCATATGTTGCCTCCTATGCAATGCTTGTTTAGCGTAAGTAGCCTAATGTACCTTATATGTTTAACCTTATTCTGGATCTATGATCAGTGGCTTGCTTCCAACCGTTTCTCCACAAGGCAGTTTATTAGCCTATAAGTAAGTCACATGTTGTAAGATAATCACAAGGGCATAATTGATTATATTAATAACTATAATGGACTCCATCAATGCTCTTTTTAATGACAAACTTTTAAAAACATAGGGAATAAAAAAACTCCTTGAATCATTAGCTAACTTAGGTAGTTTGTCATTAAGGAAGGGGGAACCCTATATACTTAAGATAACTACAAATGCCTCATCAATATTTTCCTTATTTGATTCATCTGCCGATTCTTCCTTAACCACCTTTGTCTACTCTTCTTCTTCTTCTTCTTCTTCTTCTTCTTCTTCTTCTTCTTCTTCTTCTTCTTCCTGGACAAAGGGTTCTAGCTCACCTTCTTCAATTACCTTTTGCCACTTCTTTGCTTCCTCTTTTTGGATGGAGGCTTCGTCATCTTCTTCTTTCGAAAGCTCTTCTTAGAACGTCACTCTATTCCTGAAGCCAATGCTTGTCTTTTCTTTACTCTGCTGCACTGATAAGCTCAAATGATATTCTTTGTTATTGTCACAATATTTTAGTGAATAAAATATTTCTTTAACTTCACGTTGATTCGCTTTCTTTTCAGTTAAGAGTTCCATTATTTTTTTTTGTAATACTCTATTCCGCTTCTTCTTCTTCTTCTTCTTTTTCTTCTTCTAAGAGTTCTTTTTCACTACTATGGGTGATTACTGTTGTGCCTTCTATAGGATTTGTTTCAATAGTATTAGGCAAATTCCCTTACAGTTCATCAATTAATATCTCTACTAGCTGGTCAACCTGATTCACCATTTTTTGCATATGAGCCTTTATTTCCCTATGTCTCATGTTTGATTCTTGAGTAAAATCGACTACCATATCTTTTAGAATAACATTTACTACCTTGACTTCTTGAAATGTATTTTTATTCATGAAGTGGACTGTCATCTCTTCTTCACAATGAAACATTAGTAAGCTCATATAGTATGCAACATTATGCTCAATATATACAGGTGAAGAAAATCTGTCTTCGACTTCATCTCAACTAGTTATACACTTGGCAAGGTATTCTGTTAGCTTATCTATAATGCTTTCACATCGCTGCTCCTATTTTACATATTCAGTTGGAGCATATTCATTCCATTCATATGCGTAAGGTTTGCTCCACTATGAATTACACATATTATTATATGATGCACCTTGAGGTTAATTGTACATGCTCGGTTGTTCCCATATATACATCAACGCTTGACATTCATGATTGTACGAAATGCTCCCATAAATGTCACAACATGGTTTAGACATTGATTGAGCTTTTGAAGGCATGTAAGGAAATGGCTCTTTCTTATATGGTTATGTTACAAATTGGGACAACCTATTATAGCTCTTAGAAGAGTAGTGATTACTTTATCCTTCCATTGTGAGTTGTGACTATAACGTTACTTTCCAATATCCTAACAATAAGTCACAAAACTATAAGTGAGTTGTGACTATAACGTTAAATTCCAATATCCTAACAATAAGTCACAAACTTATAGTTAAAAAGAAAATTAAATGAATAAGCCAAAAATACAATACAATACAAAAATTTAATAAAGAAAAATAAAATAAATATAAAAACTTAAATAACATAAAAATAAAAATAAAACATAATAAGATAAAAATGGATAAAGTAATAAGATAGAAGTTTTCCTAATATGAATGTCCATGCCAATAGTGCCAAAAATTTGATTGGTCTTTTCTATACTTAAGGTCATTGTTGAATTCCTGCAAGAGCATAAGGTCAATGTTGAATTACTGCAAGAGCATAGCGTAGATATAGCTAGTATGACAAATACTGGTCGATCCCATGAGGACAGTGATTACTACTAGTTACCTTTCTCCTATTATCTAACATACAGACTGGATATTGGTTTTTAAGTAAAAAATAAAACTTAACAATTAAAATAAAATAGGCAATAATATTGAACATATAAATGAGAGAAATCACTTAGAAAACAATCAATGTCAAGAATTAGTGTTTAGGTAATGAATTCCCCTAAAAATTTTAGAAAATTAACCTTTTATTATTTAATTGTTTTATTGACTATTGGACCATGGAAATTTCTATCGTATGCTGATAACTTTCTCGAGTCTACTAACAACTAATCCTATGTTTATTAATCAAATTACTCAGGGTAGAGTTTATTGGATTACTTTACCGATTTGTCAATTCTGCTATTAGGTTTGATCTTAATCTAGAGGATTTATGTCAATCTATCTCTAGGTTTGTAATCAACTCATTTTAATTATCATAGATCTATTCATACACAAGATTTCTCAATCTCTATGCTATGAAATCATTATGAACTAATATTCTAGATCTATTAGAACATATACTAAACACATAATTAAATCACAATAAATCAAACATAAATTGGAACAAAAACAAATAAAAAACAAAGTTTTTATAATTTTGATTCTCCCTTTTTCTTCTATCAAATGTTCTTCGAAGATAGAGGATTGATGTTGTATTCTATTTGATCTTTTGATGATTTCTTCACGTTCTCTATGTTTTTGGATCAATATCGTCCCTTATGGACATTCTCTAACTCTTGAACTATCTCCAAAAGTCTACTTCCCTAACCTATCTCTACTTATGCCTTTTTATAATAAATTTTAGGTTTTTTGGGAGATACACGATCTGATACATAGCCATGTACTAGATTGTATATAACTCAAGATCTCTAGAATTCTGATTCTATATGGGTTGAGAGAATTACACAGCAATAGACATTGCTGTGTATCCCTTATTTACTTCAAATCTTTGTTTTATGCTACATTTTTTTGAATTCTTCTCCTTTTAGTCTATGAAGGCAATTATAACCTATGACTACACTTGGAGTGAATTAAGTAACAAATATACGATTAAACTAAAAAATATCAAGCAAAATACATTAAATATGGGAGTGAAAATATAGTCAATTATGCATCTATTAGTTTCTCTGACAAACTTATGTTTTGCAGATGACCTCATTTTGCTAAGTAAAGCACACTTGAATATCCTTAAAGATGAATACTCTTAAAAGGCTCAAAGAGCTATATGGCCTTGGAATTAACCTCCCGAAGAGCCTTTTTATTCTACCAAAGAGTGCATCACATCTTTCATATAATATTGCTCACATAACAATGTCCAAGCACAACCCCCATCTCTTATATCTGGGACTTCGAATCTCCACGATAAGACTTAGATATAGTGATTGCTTTCCATTGATTGAGAAAATTTAGAAAAGACTCGGTTCATAGAGAATAGAGCTTTAACCTATAGAGATAAGTTATAACTTCTAAAATTTGTTATCTCCTTAATGCATATAAAATGGTGCTCCCATATTTTCTTATCAAAATTTCTCACTAATACTGTGGAAAAGGATGATGAAGCAATTCTTATAGGGGAAAGTGAGAGGATGTGGAGGAGTTGAAAAAGTAAGCTGGAAAGACATATGCAAACCAAAAGGAGAGGGTGGAGTAGGATTGGAGGCTATAAACAGTAGCAACAAAATTATAAAGCTAAAAAGGATATGGAGAATCCTAATAGATAAAGAATCATTACGGATCAAGTGGCCTCATAGCTACATTCTTAAAGGAAACAACCTCTGGTTTTTGGTCCCTAAACCCAATTCCTCCTAGTTCTTTAATCAGATTTTAAACTTAAGGGTCTTAGTGGAACCAAATGTAACCTGTAAAGTAGGGAATGGAGATAAATCTTCTTTATGGTTTGATAATTAGACTACTCAAGAATTTGCCCTACATAATGAACATGTAAGGTCAGCTTTCCTAAAAAAACCAAAGTGAACATGCTTAGGGAAAATAAAACTACTACTAAGGAATAGATTAACTATTCTTCTTTTAAATCCTGAAAACGGGGACATATATCATTGACATAATATACTCGTGGCTAACTTAGCAAACAAGAAAACGAATGAGCTTATCTATGGGATTGGTTTTGAGGTAGAATGGAGCATATTGGTTTGGAATAGCAGTCTTAAGCCAAGTGCCATCTTTTTGTTATGGTTAGCAATGTTGAACAAGCTTAGCATAATGGATAGACTGAATTATTTATCCTTTCCCAAAACTTTAGTGTTATGTAATCTAGAGGTTGAAACTAAAGCCCATTTATTCTTCCAATGTAGCATCTCTAAGAAAATAATAAAAAGGATCACTGAGCTATGCTAATATAATAACAACTTTTTCAGACTAGTCAACATGAGCCAATGGATGCAGAAGAATCTAAGACCTAAGGAGGATAAGAAAGCCTATTTGGTGACAATGACTAACTGTTTTCGGGAGATTTGGAAAGAAATAAACTCCAGGAGATCTACAGGTAAGATGAAGAAATTAACCACATTGTTAGCTTCAACAGTTGCAAGCATAAGGGAACAATTTATCATCAACTAATTTGCATGGAAATGCAACATAACGCTAGCCATTTCATGGAGAATCTAGAAATTTTGTTTTCCAGCTTAATGTAACTTCATTCTCTTAGTAATTTAGAAGCTGAAATGTAGTGTGTGGAGGGTAGTATAGGGTGTTAATGAAGTACTTTTCAAAGGGTGAACCTTTGTAACTCAATTTAATTATTCTTAATATATTTTCAAATTTACTTTCTTGATAAAAACCATTTTTGAAGCTCTTCCTAAGTATATTCCATCTCAACATATTGAAGATAGGGTGATATGGTAGAAGCATTCATTTGGAATCTTCACTAACAAATCCTTTTATCTCTTATACAAGCCTCCACCTTAGAAAGTTCATTGGTTCAACCTAGTTTGATTCAAAAAGAAACCCTCCAAAGGTAGCTTTCCGTACTTAGCTAGCTTTAAAAATAGGCTAAATGTACTTGAAAAAATCAAACGAGTTCAACTCACCAGTTCTTTGTGTGTCCTTTGAAACAATGAGAAAGAAACTATGGATCTCCTATTTTTCCAATGCTGCTTCTCAAAAAAGTCATTTAGAAGAAGGAAGAAAAAAATAATTCAATGAGCTACTTCCGTCACGTTAGCTATCTCTCACCAAAAGACTACACATTATTCAAAATAACCTTTTGCTTCATATGTGTATGCTATCCGGAGAGAACATAACCTAAGAATTTTAAGGAAAAAGTAGATAGATATTGACTCATTTTGTAGCTCAACAATCTCAAGAATTAAAGAGTCCCTTGGCCTGTCACTTAAGAAACTAGAATATCTAACTATATGTTAGCAAGCAATGGACTATAGAACTCGATAATGATGCCATAAATCGAAATGATCCTTGTTACACTCACAGAAGTGGATTGTAACTTCACATCTTACATGTAGTTACTTGGATAAAAGGCATTATGTTGCTGCTCCCTAATACAAATTTAATTTTGAATCCTTTTTTGGTAATTAATTTATTACTTCAATTTCTAAAAGGAACTATATCCACCTCAAGTTTTCTTATTTGATCTTACCAGAATATGCAATTGATGCATCTATTATGTAAAATTAGATGTATTTACCTTGTGATCATGGTTTTAGAAATAGTAAGCAGAGGATTTAGTCACCCGGACTACCAACTTATCGTTGTTGGACAAGATCATGAGCTTATTGGTTTAAGCAGGATTTTGAATAACAAATGAAATTGCATCATTTGCTTGCGTTCCTGTTTCTTTCCTTATTTCACATCCAATTCCGAGTTTTCCCTTGCACTCCGTCATACATAATTTGTATTTTCAAACTTGTGGACCCCAATAAAGCTTCTCAATCTTCTTCTGTGGTGGCTATTGGTGGAAACATGAGGAGTCAACGTTGGAAAATGTCTCTCTTGGAAATTTCAGATGTTCCTTCATTTCGCTCATTCATTTAACGGGTCTTCTTTGTCAACTACCAAGTCAACTCACGCGTTTTAAAGGACACATAGCTTCATAAAACAGTGAAGCCGAAGTGTCGAGTTGAACTTGATCTAGCTCCACAAATTTTTGATGCAGGCGTGTAGCTCTTGCTCTTCTTATTCTTTTAACTTCTCTACTGTTTCGGTATAGCTGTGCTCATCCTAGTGCTTTTCTTTCTTCTCGGTATCTCCCTTTGTATATGGTTCAGTTCCCCTACCCCATAGTTTTCCTTGGTCGACTTCAATGTATGGAATCCTCCAAGACAATGAGAAACGTCTCCAAGGTCTCTGCGCACAATCCTTCCCATTCATCGTACGCAATGCCTCCTCCTCAAATTTTCATTTTTATGTTCTACCTCAAATTCCTCCTCATTTCTTCAGGTAATAAAAGTTGTTTCTCAGAATTTCGTGTTTTGAAGATTTCTCGGTTCTGATGTTTACATTGTAAATTTCAGTTACTCCTTTAGTGTACTCCGCCACGCTTACTTTTGTAAACAACTGCACCAACCATGTATGGCCGGGAATTTGGACCGCTAGCAACTCAATTAAACCTTCGACCACTGGCTTCTCTCTCGTGCCAGGTGAAGCTAAAGTAATCTCTGTGGAAACCAACTGGATTGGTAGCGTATGGGGTCGGACTCTCTGCACTCGAAATTCAACCACTGGAAATTTCAGTTGCGCCACTGGTGACTGCCGCTCCAATAATCTAGAATGCTCTGATCGCGGTGGTAACCCCCCAGTCACGCTAGCAGAGTTCTCTCTCAATGGTACTAACGGGCTCGACTTTTACGATGTCAGCCTAGTGGACGGCTACAACCTCCCAATGATAATAGCACCACAAGGTGGTTCCGGTGACAGCTGTGAGAACATAGGCTGCGTCATTGATTTGAACAGTGAGTGCCCAGCGGAACTCACGATGCTGGCTGAAGGACTGTGAGATGTAGTGGCGTGTATGAGCGCCTGTTATAGGTACCGAGAGGCCAAGTATTGTTGTACTGGAGACTCGACAGAAGCAGATTGCCGACGTAATTCTTACACTGCTTTCTTCAAAATCGCCTGCCCGACAGCTTATAGCTACGCGTACGATGGAAGGAATTGCACTTGTGCCGGCGCCGATTATCTCATTAATTTCTGCCCATCTCCGACCACAAGGTAACTTATGGATTAATAACGGAAGATTCCTATTTGATACTTGATTTCAGTTGGTGCCTGCGTCTAGTTAAAATTTTAATTTCAGTCTGTGGAGGCCGAACTCTCGGCCATTCGGAGCATTGAAACACTGAATGTGTCGTGTCAGGTTTTATGACAAAATTTTTTTGGTAGTCAAATAGAAAAGGAAAATCTTTATAATTAATTTTTATTTAGTATTAATTATAATTCTTATCATAAATAAGTTTTTAATAAAATAATAATAGTTTGCATGTAAATGAGTCAAGTTTTTAATATTATGAATGTGAAGTAAGAAATTTTCAATACATAATAAAATTGATCAAAACCTTTCTAATTATGCACAAATATTCTGTTGTGCAATTCCATGTACTAAGATGATTTGAAAATAGTAGAGATCTTTGTGGATATGAATATATCTTTCATCATTCAACTTAATTTCTTACCTTGTTAGTCGTGATGTAACAATATTCAATCAGATAGAGTTTTATTTGGAGGAGGTATCGTTTAATTAGTTATTATGATGAAACCTGATAAGAGTAAATGTGATCTAGGTAGTTTTAGTTCAATTAAGATTCCGATTTGTAACTTCGCCATCAAACCACAAGTGCCTATATATAGCTCATTCTAGCCTTGCTCCTCAACACAGACGTAACATAATGAGAGAGAACATTCTTTGCATATTTTAAGGGAATAATGAATGTTGGCATTTTTCGTATCTCTTATATGCTTTATTGTTTCCTTTGATTACTTATTGCTTCACGGTTTTCTTACTCAAGAGTGAGAGTTAAACATTGTGAGGGTCATGAGGCATTTAAGAATAAGTTTCATTGGTCGACGATCACGTGGGGAAGTTTGTGTCTTGCTTAAACAGACTTAAGTAAGATTGTCTTACAAAGGTGTAGAGACAACTTCAGTATAAGTTTGGTATCTATAAGGCCTTTGTGACCACTGATATTAGAGCCAAATTTTCATATAGTAGGAGGCAAGTAATTTAACTGAGCATGTTTAAATGGTGAAAGCACTCATCGGTCCTTTACCTACCGGTGAAAAAGAAGTCCTTATATACCCATCTCGTTTTGAACTCTTGGAGAGGTAGATCCAATTGTTTCAAGATTAAGTTTTTGATTTGATGAAGGCGTAAAAGGAAGCTAATTTCAAGATTATACTCCTTAAGCATGAGGTTAGTACCTAAGATGTGGAACTTGTTGAGAGCATTATGCTTAAGGTGAGTGGACCGTAAGTTTTTGTTGGTAAGTGGAGTGCCAAGAAGCTCAAAAATTTCTTATAAGATGTGAAAAAATACCTTGGGGTGGAAAAACCTTCTAAAACAAAAGGGGTGTCAGTCATAGTAATGTACTTAGTTGATGATGCAAAGTTGTGGTAGACAATGAGAACCTTTAATGACATCAGTATAGGTAAGCCCTAGGGAGAAAATGAAGGAGCTAACGGAGTAATTCCTACCTAACAACACTTCATAGTTTATAAGCAAAGCTTTGAATCGGTTGAAGCAAGACGGCTCGATGCTGGAGTATATAAGGAAACTCACATATTTGATGTTGGATATGAAGAACATGTCTAAGGAAGACAAGCTATTCAACTTCATAAGTGACTTGCAAGGTAGGATATAAATGGAGCTTTAGAGGCAGAATGTGAAATACGTCCCAATTGTTATAGTGACTACAGATGTCTTGGTTGATCTATAAATGCCACCACTATTCGAAGTAGTAATGAAGGCAAAAAAATGTTAGGACGTAGAATGGATAAGAGAAAGGTAAGTAGAAGGTATACAAATCTTCTCAATGTAAGTCTAAGAAACAAACAAAACAATATATTAGTTGTTTCATTTATGAAAGGTTGCACTTTGCTCATGAAAGCCCAAAATGGAAGGTGGGTAAGGAGAAAATGAATTTCATGGTCATAAAGGATCAAGGAGAAGGAAGTGAGGGCCGCATGGAAGAATTCCACCTCAATAATTATGCTATGTTGGGTATAGTTGGCCATATGAAGGAGCGTTCGAATAAAAGAAAATGCAAACCTGATGGAGAGAGAAAATGGTATGTTAAAGATATGTCGACGACTAAGGAGTCTTCGAGGGAACCACATTCAGAGAAGTGGTCATATATTATTTTAACAAGGGTTTCAAGTTCTTCTAGTAAGGGTGATTTATTAGACCCCTAAGTCCAAATTATGGAATCTTATGAGTGATAGTGATCCTTGGCCCATGTTTGGCGCTTAGGTTGATGAAATAAGGTAAAGACTTATGAATAGGTAAGGAAAAATGGACATCATTGAAGAAAAATCAAAAGGAGGTGAGCATTGACATGCATTGATGTGTTTTGACTAAAATCTTCAACGAGATACAAGATTTGGATGCAAGACAAAAAGATCATGGCACTTCACAACTAGCTTAAGATGGATCTTAGGTTAAAGTTTAGCTAGATCACACACATGAGGAAGATTTGCAAGAGGACCAAGGTAAACTTAGTAGCTTAAATCAAGCATAGTGTGAATTTTGATAGAGTTTTGGGCCTTGTGTGGATTAACATAGCTAATGCTCATTTCTTAATAGACCCTATATATAGCTCATTTGAGCCTTGCTCCTCAACACAGAGAGAACCTATTAAGAGAGGGTATTCCTTTATATATATTAAGGGAAGTAATAAAGGTAGACTTATTGCTTGCATAGTTTGCTTACTTAAGTGTGAAAGTTAAACATTGCAAAGGTTTTGAGGCGTTCAAGAACAACTTTTCTTGTTTGATGATCTTATAGGGAAGGCTTAGTCTTCCTTAAACAAACTTAAGCAAGAATGTCGTGCAAATGTGTAGAAGCAACTTTGGTATAAGTTTATTGTCTAGAAAACTTTTATTAACACGTATCATGCCATTAATGCTGATTAAATAATGAAATATTATTTGGATTATTACTGCTATCTTATTCGTATCTAATCTTTCTCAGGTTAGGTCAGATTCGGCAATATATCAGTCCGACGCCAAACCCTAAAGGTATGCAAAGCCATTTCATTCACCTTTTTTGTTAGCTTTCTTTTCATAGTTAGGACTATAAGCAAAGTTGAATGATATATATATATATATATAATTTTAAGTTTAATTTAATTTTTTTGCTTAATTACTATAATTTAAGTACATTATTTATTATCTTTTAATTTAAAATAAATAATTTTGTTATCATCTTTATATAATCTAAAGAAATTTTTTAATACTTCAAAGTTATCTATATATGTTTCATCTTTTACAATATTAAAGTATAATTATCAATCATAAGTTTGCTCTTATCAAAATTAATAAATAAAAGGGTTTATAAGATATGATATGATGTAGAAAATTTGATGATGTATGTTTATTTTATTCAGATTGTGTTTAATAATTTTAGACTATCATTGATTTTCTTGCATAGAATTAAATACTTTAATCTTTATATAACTTTATAAAATTCAAATATAATCATTTTAATAGAGTTCTAATTCACAAATAAGATAAAAATTCTAATTTTAGAAATTATCTTTTAATTAATATAAATTTATACTAATTTAAATATTTGTATTCATATGTTCATTTTCAATCTCAAAAACTAACTATTATTCTAATAAATTTTATAAGTAATTTAAAACTTAAAATAACAAAGCTAAAGTAATTGTTATATGAAACTATCCTATTATATAAATATGCTAACAAAATAGGAGTGTGATACTCTTTCTTTTATCTATCCATTCAATTCTCCTTTAATTGATTTTCCATCATACGTGATACCCTTTCTTTTATCTATCCATTCAATTCTCCTTTAATTGATTTTCCATCATACTCTAAATCTATTCTCTTGTTATAGAAATTAAAGTTCCTTACCTTTCTTTTTTCTTTGGTCATATTCCACTATGTGTTTTCTTTTTTCTCCTTTTTGTTTGGTGTTTTCTCTTACTTTGCTCTTCCCTATTGCCTTTATTTCTCCTTCACTTCTCGTGTCTACTACTCTCTAAAGTCTCTTCATCTTTATCAACGTGTTTCTCCTTTTTCTTTGTTTGACCAGTTATATTGTTGTCTTTTTTCATCTCTCTTGGTATAGTTATCACTTTTAAAATGGTTTTTAATTTTTTTTTGCTTCCTTTTTAGTTCTTTGATCCTTTTAGTACTATGTCATCTGCCTCCCTGTTAGATCCAAACCATATTAACCTTCTTAACCTCCCATCTTTCCTTTGTTTACTAATGGCCCCTTTGCTTTCCACCATTCTTATAGTTCTTCCAACCCTTCTATTCCACCACTTCCCTTTCTCTCATTCCTCTCTTTTCTTCCTAGCCTTTTTCAAATACATCTCCTTTTGTTCTTCTTTCTTAATATATGGTCCCAACAAACTCACCATTTGGGGATACTTCACACTCTCTGTTGCCTCTAGCTTCTATTTCTTCTTCACTCGATCTAACCTCCTGATAAGCCTAATCTAAAACTTAATTCAAAACAAGTAGTTGGAGAGATTCTTCTTAAGTTGATATACACCATTTCCTTCTATCAATCTCTTATGGTTCCTTTGGAAATCTTAAAAGTAGGTGCAAGTTCTTAATCTCCAACTATGGTAAGAATCTTCCTATAGAAAAGACTTACCTTCCCTCTTATTAACTCTTAGGCATCTTGTAATTAGAAAAGTTTAGGCTTAAATGAAGTACCTTTAAATGGAAATAATTTGTTTTTATTCACCTTTCATTCTAAAACTTTAGCTCACAATATTATTGAAGTTGGATTTTGGCATTGCAATAAAATTCCAATCTTCCTTTACCTTTAGAAATTAGTTATCAACTTGGAAAGTGATAAGCATAACTAAGTTGCTATTTAGGTTAACATTCATAAGATGCCATTAGAGTGCTAGTCCAAAAGGGGTTTAAGTCACTTGGCCAACTTTATGGACAGAACAATTTTTTATGGATGAAGTTACAACTTCTAGGAAGAGGATTGGTTATGCTAGACTCTATATCATAGTGGATTTGAAGCAAAAATTACCTGATACAATTGTTTAGATGCATCTAGGAATAAATGAAACATGTTTTGAAATCTAATGAGAGTCTCATACCAATAAAGACCCTTCTTAATTCAGTAAAGGAAGCAATGGAAAGTCATTGGCAGATTATTTAAAAGAAGAGACTTCTTTGAACTAGTGGGAATGTACATAATTAAAGAACTTGTAGGTTAGCTTATTATGCAAAACATTAGCCCCATTTTCCCTAGTATAATAATAAAGTATTTGAACCATGTCCTTACCCTCCTTCCTTTAATGAGGAAGTAAATTTAATGATTTTACCCTAATGCTAATACCATAAAATAATTAATAGAATGAGAACCATCTTAAAGTTTAAATCTCCATAGCAAGATACTTTAACAATTCCTCAAGTCTCAACTAACACCCAAGATATGTCTTCTCCTATTTTGGTAGTGCCTTTTGATATTGGAAATAACTTTCTCGTAATGTCTAGCATCCCTTTTAAGAGGATTAGACTCAACTGTAGAGGTTTTCAAGGTTAATAATAGAAGGAAATCTGACAAAAAATATTTTATTAAGGGCTCAAGTAACCCAAACCCCTCTTAATGTCTATTTTATCTTAGTATCCTTAAAAAATGATTAAATACTTTCTTTTGACATAGGTGTTTTTGGAGAAGCATTAGTTAAGTCTTACCAATCATCACTTTCATCATAATGGGTGATTAGTTATTGCTTCTGACCCCTAAAGATTGATGTTTCACTAATAGTAGCTATATATCAAATTATGTATCTTGTTGTCATCCTAACACATGACTAGAATAACTTTTATATGTCCTTTATATATGTTTGAATTGTAATTTTAATTATTTAAATCACAATTGCACAATGTAGTTGTAGCAAGCACTAGTAAGAACGGGTTAATCCCACAAGGATTACAATTACTAATAGTGGCCTCTTTTCTGTTATCTAAATATTAATTAGGAAGATTATTTAATTTAAAACTAGAATAAAATAAAACTCAACATAATAATGAATCAAGACAAACTTAACATAAATATTAGTTCAATATTAGACAACTAGTGCCTAGGTAATGAATCCTCCTAAGGTATCTTAAGTGTTAACCCTTTATCATGTAATTCAATTATCAATCAATGGACCATAGAAACTCCTATCTTATGTTAACATCTTTCTCAAGACTATTAACAACTAATCCTCAGTTGATTAACTAAAGTCTCTAAGATTGCACTACTACAATTCATGAATTTCTCTATTAGGTTTGACACTAATCTAGAACATTCATGTTGACCTATCTCTAGGTTTGTATGCAATTTTTTCCAGTTATGGTAGATCTATTCATACAAGAGGATTTCTCAATCTCAATCATATGAAATCATATATTTAACTAATATCCTAGACATATTAATTCAAGAATATAAACAGAAAATTGAATATTAATGAATCATTCAATTAAATTGCATTAAATGAAGAATTTAATCATATTATGCATCCCAACTTAGGGCTCATCCTACCTAGGCACTAAACAACTTAGTTCCTAAACAAAGAAAACAAGATAAAATTGAAGATTTCAGAAGAAGCATTAAAAAGAAAAGAATCCATAGATGTGTATATCCCCATTCTCTCTAATGAAATCCTTTAAATCCTTGATGAAAGGTTATTCTCTATTAGATCTTTTGCAGTATCTTCATGTTTTTCTCATCTTAGCCTTTTATATTACGAAACTAGAATTTTAGATTATAGACGGTTAGCCACTTGATCATGTAAGTGACCATGTATCTAAAAAACCTTCAAAATCATAATTTTACACATTTATAAAAGCTTACATAAGCAATGGATACAACTTTGAATGGTACTCACATGAGCATGTATCTCTAATGGAAAAAAATAACATCTTTAAAGCTTTACACATTTACAATCTCTTATATGGTCCGTTTACATAATAGTGTATATTACTCACACAGGGGTGTACATCTTCACACGAGCATGTGAATCCAAAACAACTCCAATTCTTCTATTTTATGTCATGATTTTCTTTGAATTCTTCTCCTTTTTATCTATAAAGACTGTCGGATTATGTAGTATTATTTGAAAATATTGTATAGTTACAGAGATCATATAAATCCCTGATTTTTGGGGATTAGAATAAGATACAAATTTCCCTATACTTTAGGAAGTTTGTTAGTATATTTAGGTTAGACAATTGAATATATAAACTAAGGTTGTAACCTAAGTTAGATGTGAAAGAAATTTATTCTTCTCTACTATTTGACATGGTATCAAAGTTGTTGGCTCTTTCCTACTAAAACTCTGACTTTTTTTTTTGATCATACCAACTGAGATCCATCTCCACTGTTCCTCTCATCGTCCTAGCCTTCTCTCTCATATTTCCCTGTTCCTTTTCCTTTTCTTATCCTTAATCTTAATCAATCATGTCTGAATCACCTAGAAGTTCTGTCGAAATCACCAGCTTGCATTCGAGAATACTATTGCTACTGTAAATAAAGATTTGCAGAATATTCAAGCTGCATACCGATTAGATGGGAAAAATTATTTGAAGTGGTCACAATTGGTCCACACATTCCTAAAAGGAAGAGGGAAATTAAGTCATTTAATGGGCACAGGTCCTTCACAGGATGATCCCAAATTTGTGGCATGAGACGAGCAAGACTCCATGGTAATGTCCTAGTTATGGAACTTGATGCTGTTAGACATTAGTGACACATGTTGATACTATAAGGGTACAGATTTTAGAAAAAACTAGGCCTGCTGTCTCTAAATGAGACAATCTCCATTATACGCGCGGAAGAAGGATGTCGAAATATTATGCTTGAACCTCAATGAGGAGATGGGTATGCACTCATTACCAAGGCCACAGAATTGAAAAAGGCAAACAATCCTACATTAATTACTAGAGGGGACTCGTCCAAACCATTTAACTGAGAATCCCTATTCTGCATATACTATAAAAAGCATTAGCACACCAAGCAGAATTGCTGAAAACTTCATGGCAAGCGCATTCGAAGTGGGAACTACCGAAGTCAGGCGCATATGTTGAGCACCTCATCAATTAATGAAGAAAATTCCAAAAAATATGTCCCTGAGTTTAACACTGAAGAAATTGAGAAACTAAAAACCTTTGTAGAGTCTTATGAGAAGCCAAGCTTAACAGGTACTTGTTCAGTAGCATTTTCAGGTATTTCTTCTTCCTCTAATACTAATGTTTCAGAAAGAAATTCTCCTCCCATGTGGGTGATTGAATCCAGAGAAACTGACCATATGACTTGTTCCTCCAAACATTTTATCTCTTATAACCCTAGCTGTAGCCATAAAAAGATCACAATAGCTGTTGGATCCATCACCACTGTAGCTAGCCAAGGGGATATATACATAAACAAGGACCTTACACTAAGAAATGTTCTCCATGTTCCAAAGTTATTTGCAAGTCTTATTTCTATTCAAAATTAACCACTAATTCAAATTGTAGTATAACGTTTATCCTTCACATTGTGTCTTTTAGGAGCTAGGCACAAAGAAGATGATTGGATGTGCTAGTCAGAAGGACTGTCTCTATTTCTTAGAAAAACAACACAATATATCAGAAGTTGGAAAACCCTTACCTACATCCTTCTTTTCCAAATCTGTCATGTTAAACCAAGATAAAATTTGGCTTCATCATCGTCATTTAAGTCACCCATCATTTAGAATTCTCAAGTTGATGTTTCCTTCTTTCTTTAAAGGTCTTGCATCTAAAACTTTTCATTTTGATGATTGTGAACTCGCCAATCACAAACGTGCTTCCTTTCCAATAAGCAAAAAAAAACCTTTATTCCTTTTTCTCTCATTTATAGTGATATTTGGGGACATTCTACCATCCCAAATGTTTTGGGTGCTATGTGGTTTGTTTCATTTATTGATGATGGTACCTGATTCATATGGCTTTACCTCTTGAAAATAAATATGATGTTAGTTGTAGCACCCCACTCCCGCAAGGCCCGAACCCGATATCGATGGTGATATCCGAGTCCGTCCCCCGCGAGGGTGGTGTGCTAATGCACTCAATCATTTAAAAGTCAGTATAAATATTTTTTTTTTGAAATCACAAACACACTATGCGGAAGCCAAACATCACATGCAGTCAATAATAGTTTCAATGGCCACTCGGGC
>JAOSBK010000007.1:988521-998582 GCA_027568895.1 Erythroxylum shatona | reverse complement strand
GACAGGAGGTCCGATGATTCTGATTATTGATTGAGAATTATTGAAGTGTTATAGGTATATAAATGTGTTTGATTATGTTGGGATTCCGGACAGGAGGTCCGATGAATTGTGATGTTTGAGCTGAAATATTGAAGTACCTATTGTGTATGAATTGTGGATTTATGGATATGTGTGTTAAGTGTCTATTGGAAAAAAGAACAGAATAATAAGATTTTTTTGATTAACTTGATGATATTTGATTGATGTTGAAGAGTTAAATGTATTGAGGGATGGATGTTTTCTAATTGAAAAAGTGTATTGCTTTGAATAAAGATGAATAAAATGAAAGAACGAAAAAGAAAAAAAAATTATACCGATTTGGATTGGCTTAGATCAAGATTGTCTTATAGGTTTCCAACGCTGAATGTTTGTTTTGTTTAAAAAGTGCGTTCTCGGATGTCGGAATTTGGCTTTCTGTGTGATTGGTCATTTTAATTTCTTTGTTTCCGAGATTTTGTAAATCCGTTCCTTCGATTCCGCTTTTGATTTTGTTTCCGCTTTATGGTTTCCGAGCCTTTCGATTTTCTATGGCTCAATAAGAATTCGATTTCCTTTCATTTTTCCGCACGCGTTTTCTTTGATTTGTTGCTCTTTCGCTTTCGCCCTCTTTGTTTCACTTTCTGTTTTTGTTTAGGATTTCGTTTTACGGTTGGGCTCCGATTTCAAAATCGGGGTCCAACATTTACACAGCCATACACACTGTAGTGTATCCTTTATTTACTTCAAATCTTTGTTTTATGCTGCATTTTTTTAATTTTTCTCCTTTTGGTCCATGAAGGAAATTATAACTTATGACTACACTTGGAGAACATTAAGTAACAAATATATGACAATATCAAGCAAAAAACATTAAATATAGGTGTGAAAATATAGTCAATTATGCATCTATCAGTTTCTCTAACAAACTTATGTTTTGCAGAAGACCTCATTTTGCTAAGTAAAACACAATTGAACTCTGTATCCTTAAAGATGAATACTCTTCAAAGGTTCAAAAAGCTATCTGGCCTTGGAATTAACTTCCCAAAGAGCCTTTTTATTCTACTAAAGAGTGTGTGACATCTTTCATATAGAATTGCTCAAATAACAATGTCTAAGCACAACCCCTATCTCTTATATCTGGGACTTCGGATCTCCACCAGAAGACCTAGATATAATGATTGATTTCCACTAATTGAGAAAATTTATAAAAGACTTGGTTCATAGATGAATAGAGCTTTAACCTATACAGATAAGTTATAACTTTTGAAATTTTTTATCTCCTTAATGCATATAAGCTAGTGATCTTATATTTTCTTATCAAAATTTTTCATTAAGAATGTGGAAAAGGATGATGAAGCAATTCTTATAGTTGAAAGTAAGAGAATGTGGAGGAGTTGTAAAAGTAAGCTGGAAAGACATATGCAAACCAAAAGGAGAGGGTGGAGTGGGATTGGAGGCTATAAACAGTAGCAACAAAATTATAATGCTAAAAAGTATATGGAGAATCCTAATAGACAAGGAATCATTATAGATCAAGTGGCCTTATAGCTACATTCTCAAAGGAAACAACCTCTAGTTTTTGGTCTCTAAACCTAATTCCTCCTAATTCATTAATCAGATTTTGAACTTAAGGGTCTTAGTGAAACCAAATGTAACTTGTAAAGTAGGGAATGGAGATAATTCTTCTTTATGGTTTGGTAACTACACTACTTAAGAAGTTGTCCTGCATAATCAACATGTAACGTCAGCTTTCCTCAGAAAGCCAAGGTGAACTTGCTTTGGGAAAATGAACACTGGACTCTATTCTTAGAACTACTAAGGAATAGATTAACTATTCTTCTTTTAAATCCTGAAAACGGGGAGATATATCATTGGCATAATATACCTATGGCTAACTTAGCAAACAAGAAAACCAATGAACTTATCTATGGGATTGGCTCTAAAGCATAATGGAGCATAATGGTTTGGAATAGCAGTTTTAAGCCAAGTGTCAACTTTTTGTTATAGTCAACAATGTTGAACAAGCTTAGTATAATGGATAAACAGAATTATTTATCCTTGCCCAAAACCTGAGTTTTATGTAATTTAGAGGTTAAACTAGAGCCCATTTATTATTCCAATGTAGCATCTCCAAGAAAATAATAAAGAGGATCATTGAGCTATGCTAATATAATAACAAATTTTTCGGACTAGTCGACATTAGCCAATGGATACAGAAGAATCCAAGACCTAAGGAGGATAAAAAAGCCTATTTGGTGACAATGACTAACTATTTTTGGGAGATTTGAAAAGAAAGGAACTCCAAAAGATTTATAGGTAAGGTGAAGAAATTTCCACATTGTTGGCTTCAATAACTGCAAGCATAAGGGAGCAATTTATCATCAACTAATTTGCGTGGAAGTGCAACATAACATTAGCCATTTCATGGAGAATCTAGAAATTTTGTTTTCTAGCTTAATGTAACTTCATTCTCTTAGTAAATTGTAGTTTGTGGAGAGTAGTGTTGGGTGTTTAATAAGGTACTTTTCAAAGTGTGATCCTTTGTAACTCAATTTCATTACTCTTAATAGATTTTCAAATTTACTTTCTTAAGAAAAAACATTTTTGAAGCTCTTCCTAACTATATTCTATCTCAACATATTGAAGATAGGGTGACATAGTAGAAGCATTCATTTGGAATCTTCACTAACAAATCCTTTCATCCCTTAGACAAGCCTCTAGCTTAGAAAGTTCATTGGTTCAACCTAGTTTAATTCAAAAAGAACCCTCCAACGGTGGCTTTTCGTACCTGGCTACCTTTAAAAATAAGCTAAACAAACTTAAAAAAATCAAACGAGTTCAACTCAATAGTTCTTTATGTGTCGTTTGAAACAATGAGAAAGAAACAATGGATCACCTATTTTTCCAATGTCACTTCTTAAATACATTATAAAGTATAATACAAAGCTAATATAGAAGCCATTTAGAAGAAGGAAGCTAAGAAAAAATAATTCAATGAGCCACTTCCATCACCCATCTCTCACCAAAAGACTGCACATTATTCAAAATAACCTTTTGCTTCATATGCGTATGCAATCCGGGGAGAACATAACCTTTTCAGGAAAAAGTGGATAGATATTGACTCTTTTTGTTGCTCAACAATCTCAAGAATTAAAGAGTCCCTCAACCTTTCACTTAAGTAACTAGAATATCTAACTATATGTTAGCAAGCAAGGGGCTAGAGAACTCGAGAATGATCTCCACTTCAGGTGCACACCAACATTAATGCCATAAATCGAAATGATCTTTGTTACACGCACAGAAGTGGATTGTAACCTCACATCTTACATGTAGTTACTTGGATAAAGGGCAATGTGTTGTAGCTCCCTAATACAAATTTATATGCCTTAATTTTAGCATTTGTAATTAATTTATTACTTCAATTTCTAAAAGGAACTATATCCACCTAAATGTTTTCTTATTTGGTCTTACCAGACTATGCAGTTGATGCATCTATTATGTAAAATTATATGTATTTACTTGGATAAAAGGCATTGTGTTGCAGCTCCCTAATACAAATTTATATGCCTTAATTTTAGCATTTGTAATTTTGAGTCATTTTTTGGTAATTAATTTATTACTTCAATTTCTAAAAAGCAACCATATCCACCTAAATGTGTTTTTATTTAATCTTACCAGAGTATGCAGTTGATGCTTCTATTATGTAAAATTATATGTATTTACTTTTGTGATCATGGTTTTAGAAATAGTAAGCAGAGGATTTAGTCACCGGGACTACCAACTTAACGTTGTTGGACAAGATCATGAGCTTATTGGTTAAGCTGGACTTTGAATAACAAATGAAATTGCATCATTTGCTTGCATTCCTGTTTCTTTCCTTTTTTCACGTCCGAGTTTCCCCATGCACTCCGTCATACATAATTGGTATTTTCAAACTTGTGGACCCCAATAAAGTTTCTCAATCTTCTTCTGTGTATTGGTGGAAACACGAGGAGTCAATGTGAGCAAATGTCTCTCCTGGCAATTTCCGATGTTCCTTCCTTTCGCTCAGCATTTTACGGGTCTTCTCTGTCAATTTCCAAGTCAACTCCCGCGTTTTAAGGGAAACATAGCTTCATAAAACTGTGAAGCCGAAGTTTCGAGTTGAACTTGATCTAGCTCCACAAATTTTTGTTGCAGGCGTGTAGCTCTTGCTCTTCTTATTCTTTTAACTTCTCTACTGTTTCGGTATAGCTGTGCTCATCCTAGTGCTTCTCTTTCTTCTCGGTATCTCCCTTTGTATATAGTTCAGTTCCCCTACCCCATAGTTTTCCTTGCTCAACTTCAATGTATGGAATCCTCCAAAACAATGAGAAACGTCTCCAAGGTCTCTGCGCACAATCCTTCCCATTCGTCGTACACAATGCCTCCTCCTCAAATTTTCATTTTTATGTTCTACCTCAATTTCCTCCTCATTTCTTCAAGTAAGAAAAGTTGTCTCTCAAAAGTTCGTGTTTTGACGATTTCTCGGTTCTGATGTTTAAATTGTAAATTTCAGTTACTCCTTTAGCGTACTCCGCCAAGCTTACTTTCGTAAACAACTGCACCGACCATGTATGGCCGGGAATTTGGACCGCTAGCAACTCAATTGAACCTTCGACCACTGGCTTCTCTCTCCGGCCGGGTGAAGCTAAAGGAATCTCTGTGGAAACCAGCTGGAGTGGTCGCGTATGGGGTCGGACTCTCTGCACTCAAAATTCAACCAATGGAAGCTTCAGTTGCCTCACTGGCGACTGCGACTCCACCAATCTAGAATGCTCTGGTGGCCGTCCTAAAAGTCCAGTCACGGTCGCAGAGTTCGCTTTCAATGGTAGTAACGGGCTCCACTTTTACGATGTCAGCCTAGTGGACGGCTACAACCTCCCAATGGTAATCACACCACAAGATGGTTCTAGTGAGGGCTGTGAGACCGTAGGTTGCGTCATTGACTTGAACAGTGAGTGCCCACCGGAGTTCATGATGGTGGCTGGGGGACAGGGAGATGTAGTGGGGTGTAAGAGCGCCTGTAGTGGAGCATACTCGACACCATATGGTTGCCGGCCTAATTCTTACAGTGCTATCTTACAAATCGCCTGCCCGAGAGCTTATAGCTACGCGTACGATGATAGGAATAACACTTTCACTTGTGCCGACGCCGATTATCTCATTAAGTTCTGCCCATTTCCGACCATAAGGTAACGTATGGATTAATAACGGAAGATTCCTATTTGATAGTCAAATAGAAAAGGAAAATCTTTATAACTAATTTTTAATTATTATTAATTATAATTCTTATCATAAATAAGTTTTTAATAAAATAATAATAGTTTGCATGTAAATGAGTCAAGTTGTTAATATTATGAATGTGAAGTAAGAAATTTTCAATACATAATAAAATTGATTAATACCTTTTTAATTATGCACAAATGTTCTGTCGTGTCAATTCCATGTAGTAGGTTGATTTGAAAATAGTAAAGATCTTTGTAGATATGAATATATCTTTCATAATTCAACTTAATCTCTTATCTTTTAGTGGTGATGTAATAATATTCAATCAGATAGAGTTTTATTTGGAGGAGGTATTATTCAATTAGTTAGTATGATGTAATTTGATAAGAGTAACTGTGATCTAGGCAGTTTTAGTTCAATTAAGATTTTGATTTGTAACTTCGCCATGAAGCCACAGGTGCCTATATATAGCTCATTATAGTCTTGCTTCTCAACACAGATAAAACACAATAAGAGAGATCATTCCTTTTATACTTTAAGGGAAGTAATGAATGTTGGCATTTTTCGTATCTTTTATATGCTTTACTGTTTCCTTTGATTACTTATTGCTTCATGGTTTTCTTACTCAAATGTGAGAATTAAACATTCTGAAGGTTGTGAGGCATTCAAGAACAAGTTTCGTTGGTCGACGAACATATGAGGAAGTCTGTGTCTTGCTTAAACGGACTTAAGTGAGATTGTCTTGCAAAGGTGTAAAGACAACTTCAATATAAGTTTGGTATGTATAAGGCCTTTGTGACCACTGATATTAGAGCCAAATTTTCATATAGTAGGAGGCAAACAATTTAACTGAGCATGTTTAAAGGGTGAAAGCACTCATCGGTCTTTTTACCTACCGGTGAAGAAGAAGTCCCTAAATATCCATCTCATTTTGGACTCTTGGAGAGGCAAATCCAAGTGTTCCAAGATTAAGTTGTTGATTTGATGAAGGCATAAGAGGAAGCTAATTTGAAGATTATACTCCTCAAGCGTGCGATTGCTACCTAAGATGTGGGGCTTGTTGAGAGCATTATGCTTAACGTGAGTGAACTACAAGTTTTTGTTGGCAAGCAAAGTGCCAAGAAACTCAAAATTTTCTCATAAGATGTGGAAAAATACTTTGGAGTGGGAAAAGTTTCCAAAACAAAAAGGGTGTCATTCATAGCAATGTACTTAGTTGATGATGCAAAGTTGTGGTGGAGAATGAGAACTCTAATGACATCAGTACAGGTAAGGCCCAAGGAGAAAATGAAGAAGCTAAAGGAGTAATTCCTACCTAACAACACTTTATAGCTCATGAGCGAAGCTTTGAATCGGTTGAAGCAAGACGACTCGATACAGTAGTATATGAGGAAATTCACATATTTGATATTGGATGTGAAGAACATATCTGAGGAAGACAAGCTATTCAACTTCATAAGCAGCTTGCAAGGTAGGACATAAATGGAGCTTTAGAGGTAGAATGTGATAGATGTCCCAAGTTTTATAGTGGCTACAAATGCCTTGGTTGATCTATAAATGCCACTACCTATTCGAAGTAGTAATGAAGGCAAAAAAATGTTGGGACATAGAATGACTAAGAGAAAGGTAAGGAGAAGATATATAAATCTTCTCAATGTAAGTTTAAGAAACAAACAAAACAATATAATAGTTGTTTCATTTGTGGAAGGTTGCACTTTGCTTGTGAATGCTCAAAACGGAAGGTGAGTGAAGAGAAAATGAATTTCATGGTCATAAAGGATCAAGGAGAAGGAAGTGAGGAACAGATGGAAGAAGTCTACCTCAATAATTATGTTATGTTGGGCATAGTTAGCCATGTTAAGGAGCGTCTAAACAAAAGAAAATGCAAACCCGATGGAGAGAGAAAATGGTACATTAAAGATATGCCAACGACTAAGGAGTCTTCAAAAGAACCACATTTAGTGGAGTGTTCACATATTATTTTAACAAGGGTGTCGAGTTCTTCTAGTAAGGGTTATTTTTTAGACCCCTAAGTTCAAATTACGGAATCTTATAAGTGATAGCGATCCTTGGCCAATGTTTGGCGCTTAGGTTGATGAAATAAGGTAAAGACTTATGAGTAGGTAAGAAAAATGGACATCATTGAAGAAAACTCAAGAGCAGGTGAGCATTGACATGCATTGGTGCATTTTGACAAAAATATTCAACGAGATACAAGATTTGGATGCGAGACAAAAAGATAATGGCATTTCACAACTAGCTTAAAATAGATATTGGATTAAAGTTTAGCTGGATCACACATATGAGGAAGATTTATAAAAGCTTCAAGGTAAACTTAGTAGGTTAAATAAAGCATAGTGTGAATTTTGGTAAAGTTTTAGACCTTGTGTGGATTAAGCTAACTTCTTAATGGACCCTATATATAGCTCATTTGAGCCTTGCTCCTCAACATAGAGAGAACACATTAAGAGAGAGTATTCCTTTGTATATATTAAGGGTAGTAATAAAGGTAGGCTTTTGTCATATCTTTTGTTTGTTCATTGTTGCTTTTGATTACTTATTGCTTTCGTAGTTTGCTTACTTAAGTATGAAAGTTAAATACTACAAAGGTTTTGAGGTGCTCAAGGACAAGTTTTGTTATTCGATGATCCTGTGTGGAAGGCTTAGTCTTCCTTAAACAAACTTAAGCAAGGTTGTCGTGCAAATGTGTAGGAGCAACTTTGGTATAAGTTTAGTGTCTAGAAGACTTTTATAACACATATCATGCCATTAATGTTGATTAAATAATGAAATATTATTTGGATTATTAACTCCTATCTTATTCGTACCCACCCTTTCTTAGGCTAGGTCAGATTCAGCAACATATCAGTCCGACGCCAAGCCCTAAGAGTGGGAACGATAGTCAAGTCAGCCCACCGCTGAACTCACCTAATCAAACTCAGACCAATTTTTCAAGAAAAGGTATGCAAAGCCATTTCATTCACCTTTTTTATTTGCTTTCTTTTTATAGTTAAGACTATAAACAACATTGAATGATATATATACATATATAAACTCACCAAATTCTCATAATTTGATTTTAAGTTTAATTTAATTTTATTGCTTAATTACTATAATTTAAGTACAATATTTATTATCTTTTGATTTAAAATAAATAATTTTGTTATCATCTTTATATAATCTAAAGAAATTTTTAATACTTTAAAGTTATCTATATATGTTTCATCTTTTACAATATTAAAGTATAATTGAAACTATAAGTATCAATCATAAGTTTGCTCCTGTCAAAATTAATAAATAAAAAGGTTTATAAGACATGATATGATGTAGAAAATTTGATGAGGTATGTTTATTTTATTCGGATTGTGTTTAATAATTTTAGACTATCATTTTTAATTTATCATTGACTTTCTTGTGTAGAATTAAATACTTTAACTTCTTATATTATAAAATTCAAATATAATAATTTTAATAGAGTTCTACTTCACAAATAAGATAAAAATTCTAATTTTAGAAATTATCTTTTAACTAATATAAATTTATACTACTTTAAATATTTGTATTCATGTGTTCATTTTCAATCTCAAAAACTAACTATTATTCTAATAAATTTTGTAAGTAATTTAAAACTTAAAATAATGAAGCTAAAGTAATTATTATATGGAACTATCCTATTATATAAATATGCTAACAAAATAGGAGTGTGATACTCTTTCTTCTATCTATCCATTCAATTATCCTTTAACTGATTTTTCATCATACTCTAAATCTATTATCTTGTTATAGAAATTCAAGTTCCTTACCTTTCTTTTTCCTTTGGTCATATTCCACTATGTGTTTTCTTTTTTCTCCTTTTTGTTTGGTGTTTTCTCTTGCTTTGCTCCTCCCTCTTGCCTTTATTTCTCCTTCACTTCTCATGTCTACTATTAGGTCCTCTCTAAACTCTCTTCATCTTTATCAACTTGTTTCACCTTTTTCTTTGTTTGATTAGTGATATTGTTTTCTTTTTTCACCTCTTTTAGTATAGTTATCATTTTTAGAATGGTTTTCAAATTTTTTTTGCTTCCTTTTTAGTTCTTTGATCCTTTTAGTACTATGTCATCTGCCTCCTTATTAGATCCAAACCATATTAACCTTTTTAGCCTACCCATCTTTCCTTCTTTTACTGATGGCCCCTCTATTTCCCACCATTCTTCTAGTTCTTCCAACCCTTTTAAATCCACCACTCCCCTTCCTCTCATTCCTCTCTTTGCTTCCTAGCCTTCTTTAAATACATCTCCTTTTGTTCTTGTTTCTTAATATATGGTCCCAACAGACTCGCCACTTGTGGATACTTCACACTATCTGTTGCCTCCAACTTCTATTTCTTCTTCACTAGATCCATCCTCCTGATGAGCCTAATCTAAAACTTAATTCAAAACAAGTAGTTGGAGAGATTCTTCTTAAGTTGATATACACTATTTCCCTCCCTCAATCTCAGATGGCTCCTTTGGAAATATAAAAAGTAGGTGCAAGTTCTTAATCTCCAACCATGGTAAGAATCTTCCTAGGGAAAAGACTTACCTTCCCTCTTATTAACTCTTGGGCGTCGTGTAATTGGAAAAGTTTAGGCTTAAAGGAAGTTCTTTTAAATGAAAATAATTTATTTTTATTCACCTTTCATTCTAAAACTTTAGCTCACGATATTATTGAAGTTGGCCTTTGGCATTGCAATAAAACTCCAATCTTCCTTTACCTTTAGAAATTAGTTATCAACTTGGAAAGTGATAAGCATAACTAAGTTGCTATTTAGGTTA
>JAOSBK010000007.1:970376-988421 GCA_027568895.1 Erythroxylum shatona | reverse complement strand
TATGTATGTATGTATGTATATATATACATACATACATACATACATACATACATACATACATATATATATATATATATAATTTTGTTATCACCTTTATATAATCTGAAGAAATTTTTAATACTTCAAATTATCTATATATGTTTCATCTTTTACAATATTAAAGTATAATTGAAAGCATAATTATCAATCATAAGTTTGCTCCTATTAAAACTAATAAATAAAAAGGTTTATAAGATATGATATGTTGTAGAAAATTTGATGAGGTATGTTTATTTTATTCGGATTGTGTTTAATAATTTTAGACTATCATTTTTAATTTATGATTGACTTTCTTGCATAGAATTAAATACTTTAATTCCTTATATAACTTTATAAAATTCAAATATACTAATTTTAATAGAGTTCTAATTCATAATTAAGAAAAAAATTCTAATTTTAGAAATTATCTTTTAATTAATATAAATTTATACTAATTTAAATATTTGTATTCATGTGTTCATTTTCAATCTCAAAAACTAACTGTTATTCTAATAAATTTTATAAGTAATTTAAAACTTAAAATAACGAAGCTAAAGTAATTATTTTATGGAACTATCCTATTATATAAATATGCTAACAAAATAGGAGCGTGATACTCTTTCTTTTATCTATCCATTCAATTCTCCTCTAATTGATTTTCTATCATACTTTAAATCTATTCTCTTGTTATAGAAATTCAAGTTCTTTACCTTTCTTTTTCCTTTGGACATATTCCATTATGTGTTTTCTTTTTTCTCCTTTTTGTTTAGTGTTTTCTCTTACTTTGCTCTTCCCTCCTGCCTTTATTTCTCCTTCACTTCTCGTGTTTACTATTGGGTCCTCTTTTAACTCACTTCATCTTTATCAACTTGTTTCTCCTTTTTATTTATTTGACCAGTGATATTGTTGCCTTTTTTCATCTCTCTTGGTATAGTTATCATTTTTAGAATGGTTTTTAAATTTTTTTGCTTCCGTTTTAGTTTTTTGAACCTTTTAGTACTATGTCATCTGCTTCCCTATTAGATCCAAACCATATTAACCTTCTTAACCTACCCGTCTTTCCTTCTTTTACTAATGGCCCCTCTGCTTCCTACCATTCTTTTAGTTCTTCCAACCCATCTAAATTCACCACTCCCCTTCCACTCATTCCTCTCTTTGCTTCCTAGCCTTCTTCAAATACATCTCTTTTTTATTCTTGTTTCTTAATATATGGTCCCAACAGACTTGCCACTTGTGGATACTTCACACTCTCTGTCACTTCCAACTTCTATTTCTTCTTCACTTGATCCAACCTCTTGATGAGCCTAATCTAAAACTTAATTCAAAACAAGTAGTTAGAGAGATTCTTCTTAAGTTGATATACACTATTTCCCTCCATCAATCTCAAATGGTTCCTTTGGAAATCTTAAAAATAGGTGCAAGTTCTTAATCTCCAACCATGGTAAGAATCTTCCTAGGGAAAAGACATACCTTCCCTCCTATTAACTCTTGAGCATCTTATAATTGGAAAGTTTAGGCTTAAAGGAAGTTCCTTTAAATGGAAATAATTTGTTTTTAATCACCTTTGATTCTAAAACTTTAGCTCACAATATTATTGAAGTTGGCCTTTGGCATTGCAATAAAATTCCAATCATTCTTTACCTTCAAAAATTATTTATCAACTTGGAAAGTGATAAGCATAACTAAGTTGTTGTTTAGGTTAACATTTATAAGATGCCATTAGGGTGATAGTCCAAAAGGTGTTTAAGTCATCTAGCCAACTTTATAGATAGAATAATTTTTTATGGATGAAGTTATAACTTCTAGGAAGAGGATTGGTTATGCTAGACTATATATCATGGTCAATTTGAAGCAAAAATTACCTGATACAATTGTTTAGATGCATATAGGAATAAATGAAACGCGTTTTGAAATCTTAATAAGAGTCTTATACCAATTAAGACCCTTCTTAATTCAGAAAAGGAAGCAATGGAAAGTCATTGGCAGATTATTTAAAAGAAAAGACTTCTCTAGACTAATGGGAATGGACATAATTGAAGAACTTGTAGGTTAGCATATTATGCAAAATACTACCCCCATTTTCCCTAGTATAATAATAAAGTATTTAAACCATGGCCTTACCCTCCTTCCCTTAGTGAGGAAGTAAATTAAATGAATTGACCCTAATGCTAATACCATAAAATAATTAATAAAATGAGCACCTCCTTAAGGTTTAAATCTCCATAGAAAGATACTTTAACTATTCCTTAAGTCTTAACTAACACCCAAGACACGTCTTCTCTTATTTTGGTAGTGCCTTTTGATCCTAGAAATAACTTTCTATTAATCTCTAGCATCCCTCTTAAGAGGCTTAGACCTCAACTTTAGAGGTTTTCAAGGTTAATAATAGAAGGAAATCTGACACAAAATATTACAACAAGGGCTCATAGAGCCTAAACCCCTCTTAATGTCTATTTTATCTTAGTATCCTAAAAAAATAAATGCTTAAATACTTTCTTTTGACATAGGTGTTCTTGGAGAAGCATTGGTTAAGTCTTACCAATCATCACTTTCATCATAATGGGTGATTAGTTATTGCTTATGATCCCTAAAGATTGATGTTTCACTAATAGTATCTATAAATCAAATTATGCATCTTGTTGTCATCGTAACACATGACTAGAATAACTTTTATATCTCCTTTATATATGATTGAATTGTAATTTTAATTATTTAAATCAACAGTGCATAATGTAGTTGTGGCAAGCACTAGTAAGAGCAGGTTAATCCCATAAGGATTATAAGTACTAATAGAGGCCTTTTTTCTATTATCTAACTATCGATTAAGAAGATGATTTAATTTCTAGAATAAAATAAAACTCAACATAATAATGAATCAAGACAAATAAAGATTAATTCAATATTAGATAACTAGTGCCTAGGTAATGAATCCTCCTAAGATATCTTAAGTGTTAACCCTTTATTATGTAATTCAATTATAAACCAATGGACTATAGAAACTCCTATCTTATGTTAACATCTTTCTCAAGACTATTACAACTAATCCTCAGTTGATTAACTAAAATCTCTAAGATTAAACTACTACAATTCGTGAATTTCTCTATTAGGTTTGACACTAATCTAGAGCATTCATGTTGACCTATCTCTAGGTTTGCATATAACTCCTTCCAATTATGGTAGATTTATTCATACAAGAGGATTTCTCAATCTCAATCATATAAAATCATATATTTAACTAATATCCCAGACATATTAATTCTAGAATATAAACACAAAATTGAATATTAATGAATCATTCAATTAAATTGCATTAAATGATGATTAAATAATATTATGCATTCCAATTTAGGGCTCATCATACCTAGGCACTAAACAACTTAGTTCCTAAGCAAAGAAAACAAGATAAATTCAAGATTTTAGAAGAAGCATTAAAAAGAAAAGAATCCATAGATGTGTATATCCCCATTCTCTCTAATGAAATCCCCTAAATCCTTGATGAAAGGTTGTTCTCTATCAGATCTTTTGCAGTATCTTCCTATTTTTCTCATCTTAGCTTTAGAATTGTGTCTTTAACTCTAACTTTGCCTGAAGCTTTTGACTATAACTGCTTCACTTCTATCTTTTCATCATAATTGCCTTTTATATTATGAAACTAGAATTTTGGATTATAGATGGTTAGCCACACAATCATGTAAGTGACCATGTATCTAAAAAAACCTTCAAAATCATGATTTTACACATTTATAAAAGCTTACATGGGTAATGGATATAGCTGTGTATGGTACTCACACGAGTGTGTATCTTTACATAGGAAAAAATAACATCTTTAAAGATTTACACGTTTACAATCTTTTATACGGTCTCTTTACACAATAGTGTATGTTACTCACACAGGGATGTGCATCTTCATACGAGTATGTGAATCCAAAATAACTCCAATTCTTCTATTTTATGTCATGATTTCCTTCGCATTCTTCTCCTTTTGATCTATAAAGCCTATCGGATTATGTAGTATTATTTGGAAAGATTGTCTAGTTATAGAGATCATATAAATCCCTGATTTCTAGGGATTACAATAAGATACAGATTTCCCTATACTTTAGGGAGTTTGTTACTATATTTATGTTAGACAATTGTATATATAAACTAAGGCTGTAACCTAAGTTAGATGTGAAAGAAATTTATTCTTCTCTGCTAATATTCGACATGGTATCAGAGCTGTTGGCTCTTTCCTACTAAAACTTTGATTTTTTTTGTTCTAGTCATACTAACTAAGATCCATCTCCACTATTCCTCTCATCGTCCTACCCTTCTCTCTCATATTTCCCTGTTCCTGTTCCTGTTCCTTTTCCTGTTCTTATCTTTAGTCTTACTCAATCAATCATGTCAGAATCACCCAAAAGTTCTGCTGAAAACACTAACCTTGCATTCAAGAATACTGCTTCTGCTATAACCGAAGATTTGCAGAATTTTCAAGCTGTATACCGATTAAATGGGGAGAATTATTTGAAATGGTCACAATTGGTCTGCACATTCCTAAAGGGAAGAGGGAAATTGAGTCATTTAGTGGGCACAGGTCCTTCATAGGACGATCCCAAATTTTACGGCATGGGATGAACAAGAGTCCATGGTAATGTCCTCGTTATAGAACTCGATGCTACCAGAGATTAGTGACACATATATGTTCCTTGAAACTGCCAAGGAGATTTAGGAAGCTATTTAGCATACAATTCCAAGGTTAAAGATGCTGCAAAGATCTACAAGATTAAGACGAAAGTTTCAACAACTAAATAGGAGATTCAGACTATTACTGAATATTCGAGTCTCTTACAAAGCTTGTGATAAGAGATGGATCATTATCAATGCATCCAAATGTTCTATAGTGAAGATGCAACAATTCTGAAGCATTTTATGGAAAAGAATGTATTTATGATTTTTTGGCAGGATTAAAAGTGAAATTTGATGCTATAGGGGTGCAGATTTTAGAAAAACTAGACCTACCATCTCTAAATGAGACGATCTCTATTATACGCACTGAAGAGGGACATTAAAATGTTATACTTGAACCTCAAGGAGGAGATGGCTCTGCACTCATTACCAAGGCCACATAATTGAAAGAGGCAAACAATCCTATATTAGTTACTAGAGGGGACTCATCCAAACCATTTAACTGAGAATCCTTATTCTGCACATACTATATAAAGCAACGACACACCAGGAAGAAATGCTGGAAACTTTATGACAAGCCCAATCAAAGTGGGAACGACCGAAGTCAGGAACATATGGTGAGCATTTCGTTAACTATTGAAAAAATTCCAAAAAATATGTCCTTGAGTTTAACACAGAAGAAATTAAGAAAATAAAAACCTTTGTAGAGTCCTTTGAGAAGACAACCTCAATAGGTAACTTATTCATTGGCATTTTCAAGTATTTCTTCTTCCTCTAATACTAATGTCTCCGAAAGAAATTCTCCTCCCATGTGAGTGATTAATTCTGGAGCAGGTTACCAAATGACTTGTTCCTCTAAACATTTTATCTCTTATAACCCCAACTATAGCCATAAAAAGATCAGAATAGCTGATTGATCCATCACCACCATAGCTGGCCAAGGGGTATATACATAAACAAGGACCTTACACTAAGAAATGTTCTCCATGTTCCAAAGCTATTTGCAAGCCCTCTTTCCATTCAAAAATTAACCATGGATTCAAATTGCAGTATAACCTTTTTTTCCTTCACATTGTGTCTTTCAGGAGCTAGGAATGAAGAAGATGATTGGATGTGTAGTCAGAGGGACGGTCTCTATTTCTTGGAAAAACAACACAGTTTATCAGAAGTTAGAAAACCCTTATCTACATCCTTCTTTTCCGAATATGTCATGTCAAATCGAGATAAAATTTGGCTTCATCATCATCATTTAGGTCACCCATCTATTAGAATTCTCAAGTTGATGTTTCCTTCTTTATTTAAAGATCTTGCGTCTGAAATTTTTCATTGTGATGTTTGTGAACTCGCTAAGCTCAAACGTGCTTCCTTTTCAATAAGCAACAAAAAAACCTTTGGTTTGTTTCATTTATTGATGATTGTACCCGAGTCACATGGCTTTACCTCTTGAAAAATAAATCTAATGTTAGTATTGTTTTTCCTAATTTCTAAAACATGATCAATACTTAGTTTGAAGTAAAAATTAAGAGATTTCGACCAGACAATAGCAAGGTGGTAATCTTGTAACATGAAGAAGTAAGAAGCAGAATGTAGCAGAAAGATCAAATGTAGAGTCAAAATTCAGATCTATGGCATTAGGGATATATTAGTTACTTTAGCTTACGATAATCCTAGATGACTTAAGAATAAAATGGGAAGGACCCATGAGGCTGTACTGTGATAACAAATCAGCCATCAGCATTGCACATAACCCTGTTCAACAACATCGATCAAAGCATATTGAAGTTGATGGGCACTTTATCAAGGAAAGACTGGATAGTGGCTTAATATGCACTCTATTTGTGTCAACTAAGGATCAGTTGGCAGATGTTCTTACAAAGGGACTGACAAACACAGTGTTTCAAGATATTATTGGCAAGCTTAGGATGGAAGATATCCACTCACCAGCTTGAGGGGAAGTATCGGATTATGTAGTATTATTTGGAAAGACTGTATAGTTATAGAGATCATATAAATCCTCGATTTCTAGGGATTAGAATAAGATGCAGATTTCCCTATAGGTTAGGGAGTTTGCTACTATTATTTAGGTTAGACAATTGTATATATAAACTAAGGATGTAACCTAAGTTAGATGTGAAAGAAATGTATTCTTCTATATTAATATTCAACAAAGCCAATTAAGACTTGAAAATATACTTGAAGGAAAAAAAATATGAAAATAACGTAAAAATCTTAAATAACAAGCAATACACACTTAATTTGGGCATAAAAACATAATATAATAATCGTTTATCAAACATATCCATACTTAAGCTTTCTCTTGTCCTCAAGTAAGTTATAATCCAAATCATCAATCTTAGAAACATCCATCCTTTATTAACCTTAACCTATCCATCCATACCCCAAATCATCATATTATATTTAATCAAATTAACATACAATTAGATTTAAGTTATCCTAAAAATAACTTTAATAAGTCAATATCATTGGGAACTATATTGATACTCTTTTTGAAATCAAAAGAACAAATTCCACACCCTCATAAAGGATTCACTCATTACACTCAAATTGTTTAGGGTGGAAAACATAACAAACTCTCAAATCATTTCATAAAAGGCTTTTTAATCATAGGCTTGCAATAAAATAACATCTCCACCACTTATAAGTAAACTAGAAACAAAAATAAAAAAAGTCTTTTCAATAGGATGTAATGTGGGTTAGGTAAAGGTATGGTAGGGATAAATAAAAAATGTAATGGAATTAAAGGAAATTCACATAAACAATATTAAATAGAACTTGATTCTTCACAACAGAGGTCCTTCAAACAATAAAATCATTGATACAATATTAATTCTTCTCACTCTCTAACTAATAAATTTTCATCTCTCTTTTTTAATATGCTTACAATACGTAATTTCCAGCTTTTGAACTTTTTCGAGCAACTTTGGACAGAACATAAAATTAAACAACTAAAGCACTTGAGAATAAATAAATTTTACAATCACTAAATTCCAAAAATCACAGAAATATCAAACCTTTTCTTTAACATTCTCATTATAACATAAGTTCCAAGCAATCAAGTAAAGGCAAATTCCTTCAAGGTTTAAAAATAATAAAAGTTTTTTAAGAAAAATAATGTAAAGGCTATCAATATGGTTATAATTAATTAAGTAAAAGGCTAAATCTCAAAAGTGGTTACTCCTAAAGGATAAAAATAGGTTGGGTAAAAAATAAAGAAAATAGACAAAAAAAAGGTTGAATCTAAATGCTTGCATTATTTTAATGCCCTTAGTTTAAATGTGGAATCGAAATGAATAATAAAACAAGTTTTAAAATTAACCAACCATGTATGATAACACACATCAAAGGATAAAAGAGCATAAAAATGATGTGTTAGGTATTAGGCTCAAAAGCTTACCAATAAGCTTCATGTGTGTAAATAAGATACAATTTTTATTCAAATTGACCATCTCAGTGATTACTAAAACTATAGATTATAAAAACAAGTCTATTCTAACTTTTCATCCTTTTGCATACTAATTTAATTCAATAATCAATTATAACCTAAAGTTTTTTTGGTACATTTTAATTAAATCCGGACGTCAATTAATAAGAATGAATAATAAAGATTATAATAAGCTTAAAAATTTTGAAAATTTTCTTCAAATTTGTCATCAACCCCTCCCCCAAACTTAAAATTATATATTATCCTCGATGTACATAATAAAAGCATGAAAAATTGAAACAAAAAAGTAAACACCAAATGTGAGAAAGGTATATTTTGGTACTTCCCAAAATAAAAAATTTAAATAATTTGAATTCGGTGAAGAGTCCATCCAATATTATGTATAGTCATTCTTACAAAATAGAAACAAAATGGGATAAAAAAGATGAGAGAAAATAACAATAAAATTAAAATAATACTAAAATTACAATAATAAATGTTAAAATAAAACAAAATAAGAAAAAATGAAATAAGAAAATAAAACAAA
This sequence comes from Erythroxylum shatona, assembly GCA_027568895.1. NCBI lineage: Eukaryota > Viridiplantae > Streptophyta > Magnoliopsida > Malpighiales > Erythroxylaceae > Erythroxylum > Erythroxylum shatona. The sequence goes on along the minus strand of JAOSBK010000007.1, from coordinate 979,746 downwards.
TAATGAAAGAAAGAAAAGAAAAACAAAACCTTAATATAACATTCAAATTGCCACTAAAATTGTCAATTTGTTGGTGAGTCTAGTACGTTGGTCATCATTAGATCCTCCAGTCTTTAAACATTGTTTGGCTATGAAGTTGAGGATGATGCCACCACTCCAGATAGTGGGGATAGTATGGACATCCCGAGATCTCCTTCCATTTGCAATATGACCTCCTTCATCCATCTATTATAGGCCTCTCATCTTGTCATTCGCTTTAATAGCCTTAGCTGCTTTACCATAATTATGTGCTAGACTCCTAATATTTTCCCCATGTATTTCTCCAGTCTTGTAATCTTTAGCTGGTCTTGGTATCTAAATGTTCTTAGCATCTTGGGTGATCCTGCACTAAGTGATAAGTCTAAATTCTTCTACTAAGCTACTCCTCCCATCTGTGATGGTGGTGAGTGCTATCTCAGTAGATACTCCATTATATTGGGGTAATACCCATTTGCTTTGAAGGCTTCCTACTCGTACAAGACCCCGATTAGTTAATAAACATCTCTTATTAATCCTCGTCTCTTATGTATCGTATGCATATTACATATAACATCCAAGTTGAAGACAATCGTGATATTGAGTAGCCTCATCAATGGTAGCCTCCCAAAGATTCCCATCCTCTTCACTAGTTGCATCATATAGAGCTAAATGCACATCATCCATATCTTCTTCTCCTCAATTTGTCATCAGAAATTTTGAGCTAAGGTATGCACAAGATGTATCGGCATCCTCTCACTCATACTCTTTAAGTAGAAAATGTCTTGGTTGCTGATGACTCTGAAACTATCTCCTCGTCTACTCAGTGTATGACTCAGGAGGTCATAAATGTACCAAAGTGCAGGATGTCAAGGAGTGGAGGCCTTAAACTTGCTTGTGTCATAGTCTGACCCCTCGTCGATGTTATGCTAAAAGTGTCAATTGAACATCCCTTACAGGAAATCCATTCAGGTCCTGTACTCCTACATATCCAATCGTACAGGCCCGTCTTCATGAAGAAGTTTGTATAGCTCATCCTGATCATCTCCCCCAGCATCCTAAACTGGATCGTACTTTATTATTCACACTTGTACTGGCTTTTATCCATAAAGAATGTGAAAACCATCTTAAGTGTGAGCTTCCAATATGTGGGCTTCACAATCGCGAAGAATTGAGACCATACTCCAATGTTGATCAAATTCTGAACTTGTTAGGCTAAGTTAATATGTTTTAATACCTCCCAATCAATATATCTGCCAGTCCTAAATCTTTTATCCTTGAGTTGCTAAAATTGTTCCTTATGGACCTCATCTTGAAGAGTAGCATCTTATGTCACTTCAACAGATACGTGAAATAATGTAATTAACAAACTAATTAGACAATTAAATTAAAGAAAAATTGATAACAAAATTAAAGATGCAATTAACCAATAAAGAAGATAAATATGTAATTACAAATGCAATTACTAAAATTGACCATTCAATTTACACAATTTAACAATTAAATCTATATTAATCAAAATAAAACACCTAAGATTCAAATATTATGTACAGTCATATCTAATCATCATGTAGGTCATTATAACTTTTTAAAACATAATGAAATCAAATTTAGATATACACGGGCATGTTCACAAGCGTGTATATGATCATGCATACCTAAAAATTCCTTAAAACTTAAAAAAATTCATTAAAATTCACAAGAATTAACAACACTTACTTAAAAATACAAATGTTAAACAGAATCAAATTAAGCTGTTTTATAACTGACATAAAACACACTCAAAAGAATTAAAAACCAACACTAAAGCTAAAAAATAAACAAATTAGCATAATCAAATCAAATAAAACTTCCCTAATCCTTGGGTTTCCTCCCAATTAGTACTTATTTAATTTCTTTAGATCGATGTACCTATTATGCTCTAAGGTGGCTTAAAGAGATTCAATATGTTATTTCTTACCATAAGGTCCTTAACGTCTCAATAGGCTACTTGCTTTTCCCTTATGTCATGTTTTTCATCCTTTTTTTTCTTAGATTGGAAATAGCTTTGGTGGATTTTTAAAAGAAGAATCTTATAAAAGTTTTGAAATTGAATCGTTAAATAAATCAATTGACTCATTAGAATATGACCTCTTCATTCCTAACCCTAACCACTAGCTTTCCCTCACTAAGATCAATAATTGATCTAGTAGTTGCTAAGAAGAGTCAACCTAGAGCTAGAGGTACTCCTATATCTTCCTCTATATAAGAATCACAAAATCAACTAGGAAGATTAAATTATTAACCTTAACAAGTATATCTTTTATAAAACCTTTAGGATGCTTTATTAATTTGAGGCATCATGTTAATGTTGGCCCTAGATTGGTTAAAGCCTTTTATTATTTTTAAGCTACCTATTTGATAAGATATAGTAAAACTCTTCGAATCTTTAAGCTTCTCTGGTAGTTTCTTTTAAAGTATCACTGAGCACCTTCAACTCAGTGCCACAGTTACAAACTCCTCCATCATCCTCTTGTTTCTAATTAAATCCTTAAAGAATTTTGAATACTTCATCATCTACGTAAAGGTCTCAATAACGAGTTAGTTAATGTGGAAATGTTTAAACAGTTTAAGGAACTTATTAAACTACTCATCCATTTGATCTTTCATTACTTTGGTAGGATAAGGGGTGGTAGGTTGAAATTCCTTAACTACTTAAAGGCACCCTTCATCTTTACCATTCTCTTGTCTCCTAGTATTATTCTCCTTCTCATCTTAGGTTTTGTTGTTATCCATTTATAACTCTTTTCCACTTTTAAAGGTAACTATAACCACACGTTCTTTATGATTTATCTTTTTGGTACTAGGCAAGCTCCTTTATGATCTTTCAATGGTTAACTTAGCAATTAGTGGATTTGCATTTCCAAGTTATATATAGAATCCTTTTAATTCCTTAATGATGTCTCTATGGGTTGAAATCTTACCTTTGAATGCTAAGGCATTCTAGATATGATATCCTTCAAGCTTAACTTCTTCTTTTGAGGTGGTTGCTGCCGAAATCCTAGTTGAAGGTTGCTCCTTGTCTTCCCTTGATTCCCCCAAACAAATTTAAGTGATTCCTCCATCCTAGATTGTATGCATTGCTATATGGATTGTTTTAGGGTTTGAAAGCAGTCCCCATATAATACATATGCTCGGGCTATAATGCTTGACAATCTTAACTTGAATGTCTTATCCCACATGCCTCACATTGCATAACTTGGAATAGTTTAGGATTTTTTGTTAATCCAACAATCTTCCTACTCTATGCTTTAACCTAGTTTGCCTTTGTTGTAACTACATCAACATCAAATATTCCCGTTAGCTTGCTAAAACTTGCTCAAGAAAAGCACCACTAATAATTGCTCATAACCATGTCCTTAATAAAGTCCTAAACGTCTTTTATTTTATTAATTATTTATAGTACCCCTAGCTACTGTTTCTATCATCTACCTCGTTGTTTAGTTGTGCCCATTGTAGAAGGTTTGTATTTGCATCTATAATGGAAAACTATAATGCAGGAACTTTTTTAGCATATCCTTGAATCTCTCCCATATGTGATATAACATCTCTGAATTATCCGGGGAATAGGTGGAGATATTGTTTCTTAGTTTAGCAGTCTTAGCTAGTGGGAAGTACTTTAGAAGGAACATCTCTACCATTTGGTCCCAAGTAGTAAAGGATGATCTAAGTAGAGAGTTTAACCATTGCTTTGCTTTGCCCTTACTGAATATAGGAATAATCTCAACCTGATTGCATCATTATTAGAACCATTAATCTTATAAGTATCACAAATCTCTAGAAAGTTAGTGATATGCGTGTTGGGGGTCCTTATCTCACAACCTATAAAATTGGACAAACTATTGCACCATTTAAATGGTACTCAGTTTAATCTCAAAATGATTGGCATCAATAGTTGGTCTCACGATGCTAGATTCTACTCCTATCAAGTCTGGTATAGTGTAATCAAACATAGTTCTCGATTGGTCTAACTTGAACTCTCTAAGTAAACTTTTCTAGAGATTTCTATAAGATATCCTCTTAATCTCTACATCTTTGTTGACTAGAAGTGATCGATTCCCTTTAGTGATAAAACTGACTGTAAGACCTATAAAGGTAATGAAGCTAAAAAGTGAATAAAATAAGTAAAAAAATTAAAAGGAAAAAGGAAATAAAATAAAATAAATAACAATGGATAGATTAATAAAAAGCAAGGTTTTCCTAATATTCAACTACCTAGTAATGGTGTCAAAAACTTGATTGAATATAATTTTAATTATTTAAACCACATGTGCATAGTAGAGCTGTAGTTAGCACTAACAAGCACGGGTCAATCCTATAAGGATTATAAGTACTAGTAATGGCCTCTTTTCTATTATCTAATCATCAATTAAGAAGATGATTTAATTTAAAATTGAACTAAAATAAAACTCAACACAATAATGATCCAAAACAAACTTAACACAAAGATTAATTTAATATCATATAACTAGTACCTAGGTAATGAATCTCCTTAAGATTTCTTAAATTATAACCATTTATCATGCAATTCAACTATTGATTATTATAGCATGGAAACTCTTATCGTATGTTAATTTATTTCTCAAGATTATTAGCAACTAATCCTTAGTTGATTAGCTGAAATCCCTAATATTACATTACTCCAATTTGTGAATCATTCAATTAAATTGCATTAAATAAAGAATTAAATCATATTATACATCCCAACTTAAGGTTCATCGTACCTAGGCACTAAACAACTTACTTCCTAAACATGGAACATAAGAAGCATTAAAAACAAAATAATCTATAGATGTGTATACCCCCTTCCCTCTAATGAAATCCCTTAAATCATTAATGAAAGGCTATTCTTTATCAGATCTCTTGAAGTATCTTCATGTTTTTCTCTTCTTAGCTTCAAAATTATGTCCCTAACTCTAACTTTGGTTATAGCTTTTGACTCTGGTCGCTTCTCTTTATAATTTCCATTTATATTATAAAACTAGGGTTTCCAGATTATACACAATCAGTCAAAGATTGTGTAAGTGACCATGTATCCTAAAAATCCTTCAAAATTATGAATTTACATTTTCATAGGAGTTTACACGAATAATAGGCACGATCGTTTATATTACTCACACAGGCATATATCTTACTCACACAGGCTTGTATCTCTACACGGGAAAAATAAAGTCTTTGAAGTTTTACACATTTATAGTCTCATATATGGTTCCTTTATATGGCCGTGTATGTTACTCACATAATCGTCTACATCTTCACATAAGTAAGTGAATACAAAAAAACTCTAATTCTTTCGTTTTATGCAATAATTTCTCCCGAATTCTTATCCTTTTGATCCATAAAGGAAAATTAAAAACAACATAAAAGTCTCAAATAATAAGCAAAAAACATTTAATATGGGCATAAAAATATTGTATAATAATCTTTTATCTATCTATAACTCCAACTTTGCATTCCAGAGGAATTATTCATGGAATAGGTTGAAATACATAAACCCTTCAATGAACTATCTATGGATCATTCTTGGATTTTTCCTAGCACTCTATATATGTCTAAAGTTGAGGGAAATACTTGTTCAAAGAACTTAAATGGTCAACTCAGAGTTTATATTAACAAAATTATGGTCATTGACCTAAAGTTTGAAGAAACTACTTTACTTAGAGTAATATACATAATTTTAATTGGCTTATAAGAAATAAACAACATGGGCCTTTAATAAATGAAGATTACCTATTGATGTTCCAAGAAAGAAAAGCTTCCTTTGAGGACCTTTTTTTTAATCATTGTCTCTTAATCATTCAAAACTTGGTCGTTAGCTAACCTAGAAAGATCCTTTTTCATTTAACAACTTCTTAAATGTGAGTGGAGGTCTATCCTTAAAATTCCAAGGCAATACTTACCTCTACATCAGGAAGCAAATTATAGATAAAAATGAGCTTAAAGCCTTAAATAATAGTCGATTTAATAACACTTAAAAAGACATTTCATAAGCTAAGAATAAGCTTTCCATAATTTAGGAGGAACTCTACACTCACCCAGATGATCCCTCCTTATTAATGAAAGAGAAAGCAACTTAGAGTATATACTTCAAATCTATTAAATTCTATAACTCTTTGTTAAGGCAAAGGCCTAGAATCTAATGGCTTAAAGAGGGTGATAAGAATACAAAATATTTTCACATATCCATCAATGCTAAGAAAAACTTGAATAAATTCTCATCCTTTTCTAAATTGAGTAAAGTATCTGCCATTAACCAAGAAGAGATCAAACAAAATTTTTTTGAGCATTTTCGTAATACCCTTAGTGCTTACTCGAATTGTTCCTTTTATATGCATATCCTCAAGAGTATTATTTCAAAGCACTTCTTAAAACCTTTTATAAAGAAGATATAAATAAGTAGCATTTGATCTCAAACTAGGTAAAGCTATAGCCCTGATGAATAAATTCTCATTTTTTCCAAAAATTTTGGAAATTAAGAATGTGGTTTTAGCTTTCATGTTTGACTTCTTTGAGAAGAAGAAAATGCTTAAAGATAGTAATAAGACATTTATAAGCCTTATTCCAAAAATTCCTAATCCTTATTATATCATAGACTATAGACCTATTTCTTGTTATAACATTTTATACAAGATTATTCTAAAACTACAAGCCTTAAAGTTAAAGAATCTTATATAGTGCCTAATCAAGGTGTATCATATTTCTTTATCTAATGGAGGTTGAAAGGGGACAATATTTTATTAGCCCAAAAATTGTTTAAAAGCTACAATATAAAAATTATCTCAAGAATTATGTTATAAAAGTATATTTTCATGATGCATTTGACTTATTAAGCTAGAGTTTCATTCTGCACATGCTAGAATCATTTGGATTCACTAAAGGTTCCATATAATTGATTTATCAATACATCTCTACAACATCTTTGTTAATGGGGAACTAACCAATCTAGTAAAAGGTGGGAAAGAATTGAGAAAAGGAGATCCTTTATCTCCATATCTATTTATTTTGTGCATAAAAACTCTTTCCAAATTGCTAGCATAATATCAAGCTAGACTTCATATTTAAATTTTATAGCAAATGCAAGAAGTTGATAATTTTGTAATCTTAAATTTGTGTAACATATTTCTTTCCTTTTCTAATTGATTTCAATTAATCAATTTAATGCTTAACTCACTACATAGTGTGATAATCTGTTCTAATAAATATAGATACTATATTAGATAAATATCAAAATATGAGATAAATATCAGATATAAGATATGTATTAGGATCCCTAAAGATAAGAGATCCTCAAATATGGTTAGCTTCCTAGTTTAGTAGGATTAGGAGATTTGTTTCCTAATCTATGTTGTACTATTTGTGTATATATATCCTATCAAGTATCAATAAAGATGGTACCTTGAAACCCTAAATTCTGATATAATATCAGAGTTTTGGGCTTAAATTTTTTTGGGAAAAAATAAAGAGGGGGTAGAGCCTTTATTGCTGTTCTCTTCTTCTTTCTTCGAAATCCTTTTTCCTTTGTTCCTGAGTCAGCCGTCATCGCTGATTAGAGCCTTCATTACCATTCTCTTCTTCCTTCTTTGAAATCCTTTTTTCCTTTGCTCCTGAATCAGCCTTCATCACTGATTAGTTTTGGTAAATAGTTGACTATATATAGAAGTGAAGGAAAATGACAGAAACCAAGGAAAGTGGATCAATAATTATGGCTTCATTAGATGAAGTAACTAAGACTCAATCTTTGCTGGAAAGGTTTTCAACAATCTTAGATTATAGATTCAGGAGCCACAAACCACATGACTTATTCATCTAAACACTTTACTACCTATTCCCCTTGCCCAGGCAATAGGAAGATAATCACAGCAGACAGATCCTTAGCAACTGTAGCTGGCATAGGAGATGTCAAAATAAACCCCTTACATAACATTGAGAAATGTTCTTCATGTCCTTAAGCTATCCACAAATCTAATATATGTGCATAAACTCATGCTTGATTTACTTTGTAATGTTACATTTCACTCACACCATTGTTTATTTTAGGAGAGAGATTTTGGGAAGATGATTGGAAGTGCTAGAGAACAGGATGGCCTCTACTATCTTGAGGAAACAAACAGATCAAACATACCCAGAAGCAAATCACCCTACTCATTCATGTCTGAATCAGTATTGATAAATAAAGAAAAAATCTTCTTACATCATCGTAGGTTAGGTCATCCATTGTTTAGGATTATTAAGTCTTTGTTTCCAGCTTTGTTTACAAAGCTAGATTTCAAGAGTCTTCATTGTGAGGCATGTGAACTTGCTAAACACAAACGTATACCTTTTCCTATTAGCAATAAAAGAAGTACTTTTCCTTTTTATCTTATTCATACTGATATCTGGGGTCCCTCAACTGTTTCAAATGTGTCTGAGGCACGATGGTTTGTAACTTTTATTGATGACTACACTAGAGTTACCTGGGTTTTCTTGCTCGAACACAAGTCTAAAGTGAGTTCTATACTTTCATATTTCATCTCTATGGTAAAAAATTTAGTTTTATGTAAACATCAAGAAACTTAGATTCGACAATGCCAAAGACTACTTCAACCAAACTCTTTCTCTCTATTGTCAAAAAGAAGGGATACTTCATAAGTCTTCTTGTGTTAAAACACTTCAACAAAACGGGGTGGTTGAGAGGAAAAATGGACATATTTTAGACCAAACATGAGCATTGTTATTTCAGAAAAATGTACTAAAATATTTTTAGGGGGAAGTGATCCTAACAACTACTTATCTCATTAACAGACTACCCTCTAGAATCTTAGGATTCAAAAGTCTAATGGAGATACTCTCTTCATTCTACCTACATATATCTACTATAAACAATCTTGTACCTTGCATTTTTAGGTGTGTGTCCTTTGTTCATGTTCATAGCCAAGACTGTGGGAAATTGGATCCTAGAGCACTGAAGTGCATCTTTGTAAGGTATTCATCAACTCAAAAAGGGTATAAGTGATATCATCCTTCTTCTAAGAAATTTTCAAGAATTTTCTCATTCTCTTATAATGATTTACAAGGCATATACATATGAATATATAGGAGAAACTATCCTAATTAAGGAAGAACTAATTAAGGAAGAATAATTAAGGAATAATCCTAATTATACATATTCCAAATCTGTCAACACTCCCCCTCAAGTTGGAGCAAAGATATTAAACATGCCTAACTTGCAAATCAAAGTATGAAAGGTCCGACTGTTGAAACCTTTTGTAAACACATCAGCTAGCTGTCTTTCAGAAGTCACATGAAATAAGCTCAAGACACCATCAGTTAACTTTTC
>JAOSBK010000007.1:944035-956224 GCA_027568895.1 Erythroxylum shatona | reverse complement strand
TATTTTCACTTAGTTTTCAACAAGTTTTTCAAAAGATTTGATTAACTCTGATTTACCAAAGCTTTTGAGAAAAGAACTTAGTTCTGATAGAAAAACGTTCTTAAAAAGAAAGTTTTTGAAAGATTTTCAAAAAGGGGAATTCACAATTCAACCCCCCCTTCTTATGTATTGCAGATCGTATTATAAGCATTGTTCTAACGTGTGATTTACTTCAATAAGTTCTCTAAATATGAGCATTATCTTCCATGTATAACGGTGCATCCTATTTCTTATTTCACTTTAGTTGAATGAATAGACCTTTATGTTTATTCTAGGTCTATAATAGTTGTTATTCTCAAAATAAAAACGTTTACACCAAAATAAGAAAACAACAAAATTAATAAGAGTTTTGTGAAAGTACATACAATAAATCACATAATAGAACCGAGTCCCATTACAGCAACATGAACCTAAAATCTTTTTGGTGGCATGCCTTTTTAATGAGCACCATAGAAGGATTGATGTCGATTTGATGGTATTTTCGATGGGTGTTTTATTTTGGTATATTTTCGATCTTGAGGAATTAAAAAGGATGGAAATTTTGAATTCAACAATCAAGAAAATAAGGATACACAAGGTTTGATTTCTACGACACCTTTTGGAAACTTATTCCAAACAATTCCGATGATCAAAATAAAACCAAGAGAAACGAATAATTGACATGTCACAATTGGGAAAGCAATTGATAAGTGAAAGATGGTTCGAAAGGTAACAAGAACAAGAGAATAACGTTTCTCCCTATTGGAGCCGATGGCACTCTAGCAATTCTGATCTAAAAGTTGCAAAAATTTGACCTACAGACACACATTTATACCTAGGTTAAATAATAAAAGGTTAGTAAAATATATGGAAGCTCAATATAAAATAAAGTCCAAAAACTAAATAAATAAGTCTGATGTGTGGCGCCACTACTGGATCCATATGCTCTTGGGCTTAAGTAATTAAATAGCCTACTCCAACTAATAAAATAAGTGGCGCACCAAACACTTCTTGGGCTTAAGTGATGAAGCATTAAATAGCCCAAGTCTTCTTGTCTTTAAGCTCCAAGTGTATCCGGTCCAAGAATTTGAGTTAAATGGATTAGTTTGGGCTTAATTCCGTTAAACTCTCCTCCAATAGGCTTGGAGCTCGCCATCCTCTCAAGATAAAAGCCTGCATGTGTATAAAAAGCCTCTTTAAGTCTCTTGGCCTTAACTTTGGTCATGGGCCCTTCTAGCATGGCTAGCTCTCTGCCTGGTCCTGCTCGATGGTCCATGATCTCGCTCACATTCGTCCCTCCCTCCTCAGGAAGATTTGTCATTGAATCTGAATCCATATCAAAAAGAGAAATATTAGTAACATTAAAAGTAACGGACACATTATTCTCACCTGGAAGATCAATTTTATAGGCATTGTCATTGATCTGCGCCAACACCTGGAATGGACCATCACCCCTAGGATCCAACTTGGATTTCCTCTAGGTAGGAAACCTCTCTTTCCTCAGATGCACTCAAACCCAATCTCCAGGTTCAAAGGTCACCATTTTTTGCCCCTTGTTGGCTTGCTTTACATATACCTTGTTCCTCTGCTCAATATGTTATCTTGCCTTCTCATGCAACTCCTTAACTATCTCAGCTTTCCTCTTACCATCTATACTAGACAACTTATGCAAAAGTAAAGGCACCAAATCCAAAATAGTCAAAGGATTAAAACCATAGACAAGCTCAAAAGGTGAAAAACCTGTGGTAAAATGAACACTCTTATTATATGCAAATTCAATAAATGGCAAACATTCTCCCCAAGTTTTCAAATTCTTACCCACTATAGCATGCAATAAGGTACCCAAGTTCCTATTAACTACCTCAGTCTGTCCATCTGTCTATGGATGACAAGTAGTAGAATAGAGTAATTTTGTACCCAACTTGCCCCACAACACTCTCCAAAAATGGCTCAAAAACTTAGCATCCCTGTCAGACACAATAGACCTAGGAATGCCATGCAATCTAACAACTTCTTTGAAAAATAAGTCAGCAACATGCACAGCATCATCAGTCTTATGGCATGCAATGAAATGCGCCATCTTACTAAATCGATCAACCACAATAAAGATGTTATCAAAACCCATCTTTGCCCTAGGCAAGCCCAAAACAAAGTCCATAGAAATATCAACCCACGGTTCAGTAGGCACAAGTAAAGGGGTATACAATCCATGAGGTTTGACAGTGGATTTTGCCTATCTACATGCAATACATTTGGCATATACACGTTCAACATCCCTACGCATTCCTGGCCAATAAAAAAGTCCATGCAAAATATTCAAAGTCTTAGCAACCCCAAAATGACCCATTAATCCACCACTATGAGCCTCATGCACAAATAAAGCACGCATAGAACAATTAGGCACACACAATTGACTACCTCGAAACAAATAGCCATCATGCCTATAGAATTTCTGAAATGTAGCATGCTCACAAGCAGAATAAATAATAACAAAGTCAACATCTGAAGCATACAACTCCTTAAGCTGCTTAAAACTCAAAAGTTTAGAATCAAGAGCAGAAAGTAAAGTGTACCCCCTAGACAATGCATCAGCTACTACATTCTCCTTCCCTTGCTTGTAGCGAAGCACATATGAAAAGGTCTCTAGAAACTCCACCCAGGTGACATGTCTCTTGCTCAACTTGCCTTGTCCTTTCAAGTGCTTTAAGGACTCATGATCCATCCGAATGATAAACTCCCTAGGCTGAAGATAATGTCGCCACACCTCCAGTGCTCTCACCACAGCATACAGTTCCTTGTCATAAGTCAGATAATTGAGTTATGCACCACGAAGCTTTTCACTGAAATATGCAACTGGTTTGTTTTCCTACAAAAGCACATCACCTATATCAATCCCAGAAGCATCACACTCAACCTCAAAAGCTTTCTCAAAATCAGGTAAACAAAGAATAGGAGCAGAACACAACTTATCCTTTAAATCAAAAAATGCATGTTTCTATTCCTTACCCCATGTAAACCCTTTCTCCTTCTTAACTATTTCAATTAACAAAGCAGCAATAGTAAAAAAGTCCTTCACAAACCTCCTATAAAAACTAGTAAGTCCATGAAAACTCCTCACCTCATTAACACTCTTAGGCGTTGGTCACTCTCGAATAGCCTTCACCTTCTCACTATCAACCTCTACTCCCTAAGCACTGACTACAAACCCTAAGAATACAAGTCTATCAATGCAAAATGTACACTTCTTAAGGTTCGCATACAATTTCTCCTGTCTCAAAACATCCAAGACACACCTCACATGCATGACATGCTCATCAAGATTAATGCTATATATCAAGATGTCATCAAAGTAAACAACCACAAATCTACCAAGAAATGCACGCAAGACATGATTCATTAACCTAATAAAAGTGCTAGGTGCATTAGTTAAACCAAATGGCATAACTAACCACTCATACAACCTATATTTATTTTTAAAAGCAGTTTTCCATTCATCTCTTGGTTTCATTCTAATCTGGTGGTATCCACTTTTCAAGTCAATCTTTGTAATGATACATACACCATGCAATTCATCAACCATATCATCTAACCTAGGAATAGGATGACGATACTTTACAGTGATTTTATTCACAGCTCTGCAGTCCACACACATTTTCCAGGTCCCATCTTTCTTTGGCAACAGCAATACAGGCACAACATAAGGACTCAAGCTCTCCCTCACATGTCCTTTCTCTAATAGCTCATCCACTTGCTTTTGAAGTTCCTTTGTCTCCTCAGGATTGCTCCTATAAGCTGGGCGATTAGGAATCTGAGCTCCGGGCACAAAGTCTATCTGGTGCTCTATGCCTCTCAAGGGTGGCAGTCCTTTAGGCATCTCCTCAGGAAAGATATCTAAATAATCCTACAAAAGAGATAAAAATACACTAAGAAAAGAATCAAGAGGGTTAGTATCAGAAACTAAACACTCTCTATACCTAACTATCACAAGTGTTTTTTTCTCTCCAGTTGCTCTCCTCATGTCTTTTCCTCTAGCATATAAACTCACTGTTTTCTCTTTCTTTTCACTCTTCTTTTCTCTCCCTGAACTTTTCTCTCTTGCACATCCCACTTTCTTTTCCTCACCTGTGTAGTCACTCCCCATTGGGCCAATCTCTTTTTTCTTTTGGGCCTCTTTTCTCTCATCATTTTTCTTTATCTCACTACCCAAACCCTCCTCTCTTTGCAAAGATTTAACTTGGTATAGGTAGATCTCATGAGGTGATAAAGGTAACAAAGTGAAGTTCTTGCCCTTGAACTTGAATGAGTACTTGTTTGTGTACCTATCATGTGATACCCGCCTATCAAACTGCCAAGGCCTTCCCAATAGCAAATGTACTACCTCTATGGGTATCACATCACATAACACCTCATCCTCATACCTCCCTACAGAAAATGGCACCACTAGTCACCTTCACATTTGCACTATCATTACACCACTGTAAATTATATGGCTCCGGATGTTTCCTATAAGTCAAGCCCAATTTCTTCACCATAGTTCGACTAGCCTCATTGGTACGACTACCTTCACCTATGATCAAGTTACACACCTTTTCACCCACCAAACACCTTGAATGGAATAGGTTTTCCCTTTGATCCAGAGTCTCATCTCTAACTCTAGCACTTAACACTGTCCTTACTACAAATGCTTCTCCTGTTACAGCTCTTTCCACACATTCATCATCATCATCACAAACATTATCACATGTTACATCATCAATATCACTATCCCCAGAATCAATAACCCCATTATCCCTTATACATCACTTTTCTATTAGGACATTGCGAAGCAATATGGCCAGTACCCAAACATTTAAAACATTTTATAGATGAGTTTTTACTAGAAGTAGCTTGGGTGTTAGAAGTACCTTTTTTATTAGATCCCCCAATTGGTTTCTTATATGCTTCCTTGAAGTCCACCCCCTTATCCTTCGACTTCTCCTCCTTCTTAGGCCATTTTGAGTTCCATGAGTAACTAGAACTTGCTCCACTCCATGCTATCACTTTAGCTTTGAGCTGTCTCTTCACCTTCATGGCCATGTTCACCATGTCCTTAATCTCCAGGTAATGCTGTAACTCCACCACATGTGCTATCTCCCTATTCAATCCACTCAAGAACCTTACCATGGTGGCCTCGGGGTCCTCCACTATATTAACACAGAACATAGCAATTTCCATTTCCTTGTAGTAGTCCTCTATTGACTTAAACTCTTGTGTGAGTCTTTGGAGCTTTTGATGCACCTCCCTATAATAGTAAGAAGGCATAAATCTCTTCCTTATGCATGCCTTCATTACTGCCCAAGTATTGATGGGTCTATTTCCATTCCTTCTCTTAGAGGTGACAAGCTGATCCCACCATATTAGTGCATAATTTGTAAATTCAACAGCAGCAAGTTTTGCCTTCTTCTCCTCTGAGAAGTTATGGAACTTGAAGGTCAAATTAACCTTCCTTTCCCACTCCAAGTATGCCTCAGCATCATTCCTCCCCTTGAATGCTGGGATCTGCATCTTGATGGATTTAAGGTCTCCATCTCTCCTGCTAAGGGGTTCTCCTCTCTGAGCTCTTCTGGGCATGTGCTCTTTACAGTCCTCCTCCTCCTCACCAAACTCCTCCTCCTCAGGCTCATACCGTGGTGGTTGTCAACGAGGTAGTGGTTACCGCTAACGTACATCTGCACGCTTGCCTTGAAATTCCTCGCGTCTCCCTTATCTGAGCTCATTCATTTGTCCCCTAACCTCATTTAAGGCTAGATTGAACCTCTCAAATTGTTGCTGTATGGCTCTCAAAGTGAAAGCGATATTTGCATTTCCTCTTGGTTGTCATCATTACTACCTGTTTATGACATTGTAAATAAAATGATATACCTGCAAAACAAGGTCAGTGATAAACAATGTCATACACTCCCTCACGTGTTTCACTCAAATGATGTCACTCCCCTCGTGTTTAATTCACGGCAATGACTCCCTCAAATAAGCTCACACACTCTTGCCTTTTACCACTCAATCCTCTCTGAAATTCAAATCAACACTCGGAGCCAATTCTCAACCGATCAAAAGAATCAAACAAGTGCAAAAATTTCGAACCAACTAGTAAGTACGTGTATGATGAAACAAAGAAAACAAAAGGAAAAAAATTAGATTTTTTTTTGACTTTTTTATTTTTGTCAGATTTTTTAGATTTTTTTGTTATTTTTTGGATTTTTCCCAACTCCTTTCTTTCAAACTCTTTTTTTCATATTTTGTTTTTTTCATATTTTAATTTTTTAGATTTTTTCCTACTTTTTAAAAATATTTTCTGACTTTTTTATGTAAGCCGAAAGTTTAAAAAAAAAGCGACAAGAAGAATAATTAAGAACCCTAACTAAAATAAGAACAAGACGAAAGATTGAAATCCTAAGCCAAAAGTTGATTCACACCTGTATTGATGAACCGATGATAATTGGATGATGATGGGCGGCGATTTTTCTTGAATTTTGATGGAGTTTGATAAGAATTTTCCTCTACACCAAAGCTCTGATACCAAATAACACGCTCCACAGAATTGAAAGATGTAAAAAATTCGAATTTGAAGAAGGAAGAAGAGGATAGATTCGAATTAATGAAAACTAAATATGATATGCTGGGTTTCAATTTTACCTACTAGACCTCACGAAGAACTTGTCTCGAGCAACCTAGATAACGGGTAAAAAACAAATCAAGAAAGTTGGTAGGATCAAAATCACGCTACAATCTGATTCAATTGATAAGTGAGAACAAGAGGGTTTTCTCCTCTCAATATGGCCAACGGCTCACCAAAAACAAAAAATGATCAAAAGTTCCTCAAAAATCCTAAAACATAAGTATTTATACCTAGGCTTAATGTTAAAAGACTTGGGCTTAAAATACATGGAAGCCCAAAATATAAATAAGTCCAAAATAGATCATAAACATATGCCTAAAGGTTTAGCTTTATTGAGGTGCCAAGTCTAGTCATAAGCGCGCCTCCTCTAGGGCTTCAAATGATGAAGAATAGCCCAACACAATGGTTGTCAAGTTCCAAGTGAATTTGGTCTAAGGATTTGAGACTAGTGGATCAATTTGGGCTTTGATCCAACTAGCTCTCCTCTAATAGGCTTGGCTAGCTTCATCCTCTCCATAAGTTGACCCACATGAGCATAGAGAGCCTTCTTGAATCTCTCGATCCTAACTCTGGACATAGGTTCAAATGGAATGACGAGCTCGCCCATGTCACTTATGCCATCTCCATGGTGATCCTTACTCCTGCTCACATCAATCCCTCCCTCCTCAAGAAGATTCGTCCTCGAATCTGAATCCATATCAAAAGGAGAAAGGTCAGCTACATTAAAGGTAGCAAAAACATTGTACTTACCTGACAAATCAATCTTGTAAGCATCGTCATTAATCCGCTCCAACACTTGAAATGGACCATCACCCCTAGGATCTAACTTGGACTTCCTTTGGGCAGGGAACCATTCCTTCCTCAGATGCAACCAAACCCAATCACCAGGTTCAAAAGTCACTAGCTTGCGCCCCTTGTTGGCTTGCTTGGCATGGACCTTGTTCCTCTACTCAATGTGCTGTTTTACCTTCTCATACAACTCCCTGACCATCTTAACTTTCCTCTTGCTATCTGTACTAGATAACTCATACAAGGGTAAAGGTACCAAATCCAAAGCAGTTAAAAGATTAAAACCATAGACAAGCTCAACAGGTGAATAACCTGTGGTGGAATACACACATCTATTATATGCAAACTCAATAAATGGCAAACAATCACCCCATGTTTTTAAATTTTTTCCAACTACAACACGCAATAAGGTACTTAAGGTTCTATTAACAATCTCAATCTGTCTATCTGTCTGTGGATGATAAGTAATAGAATAAAGCAATTTAGTACCCAACTTTTCCCACAGAACACGTCAAAAATGGCTCAAAAATTTAACATCTCTATCCGAAACAATAGACCTAGGAATACCATGCAATCTAACAATATCCCTAAAGAATAAATCAGCAACATGCACAGCATCATCAGTCTTATGACATGCAATGAAATGTGTCATCTTACTAAATCGATCAACAACAACAAAGATGCTATCATACCCCTTCTTTGTTCTAGGTAGCCCTAAAACAAAATCCATAGAAATATCAACCTAAGGTTCAGTAGGCACATATAAAGGGGTATACAATCCATCGGATTTAACAGTAGTTTTATCTGTCTACATGCAATGCATTTGGCATATACACGTTCAACATCCTTGCGCATACCAGGCCAATAGAAATGTTCATGCAAAATATCCAAAGTTTTAGTAACCCCAAAATAACCCATCAAACCACCACTCTCGGCCTTATGCACAAACAAAGTACACAAAGAACAATTAGGCACACACAGTTGATTACCACGATACAAATATCCATCATGCCTATAAAATTTCTAGAATGCCACATGCTCATAAACAGCATACACATTAGCAAAATCATCATCAGAAATACACATGTCCTTAAGCTGCTCAAATCCTAATAATTTAGAACTAAGAGTAGAAATCAAGGAATACCTCCCAGATAAAGCATCAGCTACCACATTTTCCTTTCCTTGCTTATAATGTAGCATATACGAAAATGTCTCCAGAAACTTCACCCAAGTGGCATGTCTCTTACTCAGCTTGCCCTGTCCCTTCAAGTGCTTTAGGGACTCATGATCTGTCCGAATGACAAACTCTTTGGGTTGAAGGTAATGTTGCCACACCTCCAGTGCTTTCACCACAGCATAAAGCTCCTTGTCATAGGTCGGATAATTGAGTTGTGCACCATTCAGCTTCATTGAAATATGCTACTAGTTTATTTTCCTACAAAAGTACAACACCCATACCAATCCCAAAAGCATCACATTCAACTTCAAAAGCTTTATCAAAATTAGGCAAACATAGAATAGGAGCAGAACATAATTTTTCCTTCAACAATGCAAATGCATGCTCTTGTTCCTTACCCCATGCAAACCCTTTCTCCTTCTTGACTATTTCAGTCAAAGGAGTAGCAATGGTAGAGAAATCTTTCACAAATCTCCTATAAAAACTAGCAAGCCCATGAAAACTCCTCACCTCATTCACACTCTTAGGTGTTGGTCATGCCTAGATAGCCTTCACCTTCTCACTATCAACCTCAACTTTCTGAGCACTGACTACAAACCCTAAGAATACAAGTCTATCAATGCAAAACGTACACTTCTTAAGGTTTGCATACAGTTTTTCCTATCTTAATACATCCAAGACACCCGTCATATGCATGACATGCTCATCAAGATTAGTGTTATATATCAAGATGTCATCAAAGTAAACAACCATAAATTTACCAAGAAATGCACGCAAGACATGATTCATCAACCTTATAAAAGTGCTGGGTGCATTAATTAAGTTAAATGGCATGACTAATCACTCATACAACCCATATTTAGTTTTAAAAGCAGTTTTTCATTCATCTCCTAGTTTCATTCTAATCTGGTGGTATCCATTTTTCAAATCAATCTTTGTAAAGATACATGTACTATGCAATTCTTCAAGCATATCATCTAACCTAGGAACAGGATGATGATACTTTACAGTGATTTTATTCATAGCTCTGTAGTCCACACACATCCTCCAGGTTCCATCTTTCTTTGGCACCAGCAATACAGGCACAACACAAGGACTCAATCTCTCTCTCATATGTCCTTTCTCTAGTAGCTCATCCACTTACTTTTGAAGTTCCTTTGTCTCCACAGGGTTGCTCTTATAAACTGGGCGATTAGGAATCTGAGCTCTGGGCACAAAGTCTATCTGGTGCTCTATGCCTCTCAAGGGTGGTAGTCCCTTGGGCATCTCCTCAGGAAAGACATCTGAATAATCCTGTAAAAAAGATGAAAATACACTAGGCAAAGAATCAAGAGGGTTAGTATCAGAAACTAAACACTCTCTATACCTAACTATCACAAGTGCTTTCTTCTCTCCAGTTGCTCTCCTCATGTCTTTTCCTCTAGCATACAAACTCACTCTTTTCTCTTTCTTTTCACTCTTCTTTTATCTCCCAATTGGTTTCTTAGGTGCTTCCTTGAAGTCCACCCCCTTATCTTTGGACATCTCCTCCTTCTTGGGCCATTTTGAGTTCCATGAGTAACTACAACTTGCTCCACTCCTTGTTGTCGCTCTAGCTTTGAGCTATTTCTCCACCTTCATAGCCATGTTCACTATGTCCTTAATCTCCAAGTAATGCTGTAACCCCACCACATTTACTATCTCCCTATTCAATCCACTCGCCTGTTGAGGGGTTCTCCTCTTCGAGCTCTCCTGGGCATGCTCTCTTCATAGCCCTCCTCCTCCTCTTCAGGCTCATACCATGGTGGTTGTCGATGAGGTGGTAGTGTTTCTTGACAGAAGGCAACACGCCTAACTTGAGGTTCCTCACATCTCCCACGTTTAAGCTCCTCTGTCTGCTGAGCATGACTATCCAATGTCTCCCTTATGTGTTCAAAAGAGAGATCGAACCTCTCAAATGACTACTGTATAGCTCTCAATGTAAGGGCATTCATCTCCCTCACTCTACCTTCATCCTAATTCCCGCTTTCCTGTGACATTTTACTGAATGTTCTTTCCTGCAAAATGAAGATTAGTAGAAAACAACCTCACAATCACTTCCTTACGTGTTTCACTCAAGAATTTGTCACTCTCCTCTTGTTTAAGTCACAGCAATGACTCCCCCAAATAAGCTCACAAACTATTACCTTTTACCATTCAATGTTCTCTAAAATCCAAGTTACAATTAAAACCACAGCTTCAACAAATCAATGTTCCCAAGTGTAGCTCAAATAACAAGTAATAAGCAACCTAAACCAATAACCAATAACCAATAACCAATAACCAATAACAATAACAAGCTATCAAATCTGAAAAATTTTGAAACTATTTGTCACGGTTGATTCAAATGAACCAAAATCAAGTAAAAAGTATGGGAAAATAGAAATTTCTTGTAGTGATTTTGTACTCTCTTTTTTCAAAATTTTTCAGATTTTTCAGACTTTTTTCATACTTTTTCTGATTTTTTGGATTTTTTGACTCTTTTTTTAATCTTTTTTTGAATTTTTTTGTTTTCGAATTTTTTCGACATTTTCAGATTTTCAACTTTTTTTATGTAAGCCAAAAGTTTCAACAAAAGCAACAAGAAGAATAATTGAAAATCATAAGTAAAATAAGAACAAGAAGAAAGATTGAAATCCTAGGCCAAAAGTTAATTCACACCTGAATTGATGATCCGACGATAATTGGATGGTGATGGGCAGCGGTTTCTTGAATTTTGATAGAATAGAATAATAATTCTCCTCCAAACCGAGGCTCTAATACCAAAATAACGCGCACTACGGAAGGATTGATGTCGATTTGATGATGTTTTCGATGGGTGTTTTGTTTTGATGTGTTTTTTACCTTAAGGAATTAAGAAGGATGAAAATTTTGAATTCAACAATCAAGAAAATAAGGATACGCAAGGTTTGATTTCCACGACATCTCTTGGAAACTTGTTCTAAACAATCCCCATGATCAAAATAAAACCAAGAGAAATGAACAATCGATACGCCACAATTGGGAAAACAATTGATAAGTGAAAGATGGTTCGAAAGGTAACAAGAACAAGAAAATAATGTTTCTCCCTATTGAAGCTAATAACACTCCAGCAATTCTGATCTAAAAGTTGTGAAAATTTGACCTAAAGACACATATTTGTACCTAGGTTAAATAATAAAAGGTTGGGCTAAAAATACATGGAAGCCCAAAATAAAACAAAATTCAAAAACTAAATAAATAAGTCTAATGTGTGGCACCACTACTGCATCCATATGCTCTTGGGCTTAAGTGAATTAAATAGCCCACTCCCACTAATAAAATAAGTGGCACACCAAACACTCCTTGGGATTAAGTGATGAAGCAATAAAATAGCCCAAGTCTTCTTGTCTTCAAGTTTCAAGTGTATCCGGTCCAAGAATTTAATAAGCTTGGAGCTCGCCATTCTCTCCACAAATTGGCTCACACACGCATAAAAAGTCTCCTTAAATGTCTCGATCCTAGTTTTGAACATAAGTCCAACTGGAATGACAAGCTCGCCCTTATTTTGCTT
>JAOSBK010000007.1:900817-938148 GCA_027568895.1 Erythroxylum shatona | reverse complement strand
GGTTAGGAATAATATATTTGATATATTTTGGCAAAAGTTGTCACCTAACGGTACTAGGAGTCACATGAGATGTGATTAAAAAGTTATTTTCTACCTAATTTATTTTAATTGGTTTGTTGAGCAAACTTAAGATCAATTAATTTTAAATTGGATCTTAGCCCACTAAGAAATTATTTGATAATTTTTTGACCTAATAGTGAGGGCTATTATTTTGTACAAAATAGTGGGAGTAATCAAACAAATTTAAAGTCCTTATTTTATTTGATTTTTGGATATAAACTAATTTATGCTCCTTTTATGTTTTCCTGGTTATTGAATTTGAAGATGAGTACCAACCTGACATTGAGAAGCATCTTAAATGCTAACAAGCTTACTAGACCTAACTTTTCAGACTGACTTAGAAACCTCAGAATAGTTCTTAGGTAAGAGAAGAAATTGTATGTTCTTGATACTTCTACTCTATCTGAACCTTGTTCAAATGTTACTAATGAAGATTGGGAGAAATATCATTGTTATATTAATGACATTGAATAAGCTACATGTGTGATGTTAGCTTGCACGTCTCTTGAACTTCATAAGCAGCATGAAAACATGGATGTAGCTACTATGATACTGCATCTTAAGGATTTATTTGGTGCACAAAGTAGGGTGGAGAGATATCAAATCTCCAAGGCATTATTTCAATGCAAGATGACAGAAGGATCTTCAACCAATGCTTATGTGCTGAAGATGATTAGGTATATTGACAAATTGGCTCAATTAGGTTTTATTATGGACCACAAGTTAAGCGTTGATCTGGTGTTGCAGTCTCTAAGTTCAAGCTTTTCATAGTTCGTCATGAACTTTAACATGAATTAGAACGACATGACACTGCCTGAACTATTAAACATGCTCAAGACTATGGAAGGATGCCTTAAGAAGGAGCCCAGTTCTATACTTGTTGTTAGTTCTTCTAAAAGCAAGAAAAAGGGTTTTAAGAATAATAATAACAAGAAACTGAAGGCTTCTACTAATTTAGTAAAAGACAAAGAATGTGTCAAGAAGAAGAACAATGACAAAGGCATATGTTTTCATTGCGGAGTCAACAGATATTGGAAGAGGAACTGCCCATCTTATCTTGCTAACCTGAAAGATAAAAGGCTTAAGGAAGCTATCTCTTCAAGTATGTTTATGATTAAAATCAATCTTTCTACTTCTGCTCCACATTCTTGGGTATTAGATATTGGTTGTGGTTTTTATTTATGTAATAGCGTGCATATGTTAACAAGGCGTAAATCATTAAAGAAAGGCAAAGTGGACCTACGAGTTGGCAATGGAGCAAGAGTTACTTCATTAGCCGTAGGGACTTGTAGTTTAGCTTTGCCTTCTGGCCTTATATTAGAACTTGATAATTGTTATTATGTTCCTGTTATTATAAGAATCATCATTTTTATTTCTCATTTGGATTTGAATGGATTTGTCTTTATAATTAAGAACAATAGTTGTTCTTTTTATAAAGATGATGTTTATTATCGATCTGGATTGCTTACAAATGGTTTGTATAAGTTAGATCTAGAAAGGTCAATTATTAACATAAATAGTAAGAAAAGTAAATTAAGTAACCAAACTACACCTTATTTAGTGCATTGTAGGTTAGGTCATATCACTGAAACTAGAATCACAAAATTGCATAAAGAAGGATATTTGGATCCTTTTGATAATGAATCATATGAAATTTGTGAATCTTGCCTATTGGAAAAGATGCCCAAACTACCCTTTAAGGGAAAGGGACAATGTGCTAGTAAGTTACTAAAATTAATACATTCAGATGTATGTGGATATATGTCCACAAATGCTAGAGGTGGATACTCATATTTTATTACATTCACAGATAACCATTCTAAATATGGTTATGTGCACTTGATGAAACAAAAGTCTAAATTTTTTGAAAAGTTCAAAGAATTTAAACTAGAGGTAGAGAAACAAACTGGTAAAAGTATTAAGACACTTAGATCAAATCGAGGTGGTGAATACTTAAACCACGAGTATCTTAGTTACTTAAAAGAGAATGGGATTCTCTCACAATGGCCTCCTCCTGCAACTCCACAAAATAATTGAGTTTTTTAGAGGAGAAATCGTACACCATTAGATATGTTACGTTCCATGATGATTCATGCAGTCCTTCCTATATCCTTTTGGAGATACGCAATTGAAACCGCAATATATCTTCTAAATAGAGTTCCATCTAAATCGGTTGATAAGACACCATATGAGATATAGACTAGTAGAATATCTAGATTATCACACTTAAAGATTTAGGGATGTGATGCTTATGTGAAGCGTGCTATATCTGATAAGCTTCAAGTTAAATCAGATACATGAAAATTTGTAGGATATCTGAAAGAAAGTTTTAGTTATCAATTCTATCATCCTATTGTGTAAAAGGTGTTTGTCTCAAGACATGCTACATTTTTAGAAAGAGAATTTATTCTCAAAAAAAGTAGCGGGGGTGAGGTTTAAACTTAGAGAAGTTCAAGAACCACAAATTCTCATCGACATGAAACAAGAACCTCAAGTTAATACATATGATGTACAACTAAGAGTTCAATAGACACATAGTCCGTGAAGAAATATTAGGATATGTTGTCCTCCCGCTTGATTAGATCTATATATTGAGCATAGAAAGGATAACGTATCACTTATAGATTATGAACCTACTACATAACGTATCACTCATAGATGATAAGCATACTACTTTTAAAGAAGCAATGTCAAACATTGATTCTTTAAAATAGCAAGAAGTCATGAAATATGAAATGGGATCCATGTACACTAACCAAGTATGGACTTTGTTGAACGCACCTGATGGTATAGTACCTATTGGGTGCAAATGGAGTTTTAAGAGAAAAACTGACATGGATAGAAATGTACATACGTACAAAGCAAGGTTAGTGGTAAAAGGTTACAAACAAAATTGATTTTGATAAAACTTTTTCGCCAGTAGCAATGCTTAAATCCATAAGGATTTTATTAGCTATAACAGCATACCATGATTATGAAATTTGTCAAATGGAAGTCAAAACAACATTTCTCAATGGGAATTTACAGGAAGATGTGTATATGACATAACTTGAAGGTTTTGAATCTAAGAATTTCCTGATCAAGTATACAAGTTGCAAAGGTCCATTTATGGACTGAAGCAAGCGTTGTGGAGTTGGAACATCCAATTTGATGAAATAATCAAAGAGTTTGATTTTATAAAAAATATGGATGAACCTTGTGTTTATAAGAAGGTAAGTGGGAGTGCAGTCATTTTCTTAGTGCTTTATATGGATGACATATTGCTTATTGAAAATGATATTTCAATGCTCTATCCTGTTAAGATATGTTTATCTAAGAATTTTTCCATGAAGGATATGGGAGAAGCAGCCTATATACTAGGTATAAAGATCTATCGAGATAGATTAAAAAGGTTGCTTGGATTATCTCAATCCACGTACATAGATAAAGTGCTAAAGAAGTTTAGTATGGAGAATTCTAAGAGGGGATTCTTACCCATATCGCATGGTCTCTCTCACAGAGTATGTGTCCACAGACACAAAAGGAGAGAGTTAAAATGGATTGTATTCTATATGCTTCAACAATTGGATCAATCATGTATATGATGTTGTGTACTGGACCAGATGTTGCTTATGCTTTAAGCATAACAAGCAGATATCAAGCTAATCCCAGTGAGGGTCACTAGACGGCTATGAAAAACGTCTTAAAGTATTAAGAAGGACTAAAAATATTTTTCTGGTCTATGGAGGAATTGAGCTGAGAGTTCAGGGTTATTCAGATTCCAGTTTCCAGTCTAATAAAGACGATAGTAGATCACAATTAGGATATATTTTTAATCTTTATGGTGGTTAGTTGGAAGAGTTCCAAACAACCAACCACCACAGATTCAGTGACCCAAGCAGAGTACATTTCAGCGTCAGAGGAGGGAAAGGAAGCAGTTTGGATTAAGAAGTTCATCATTAAACTTAGAGTGGTTCCTAGTAGCCCATGGTATTGTATTGTGACAAAAATGGTGCTATTGTGTAAGCAAAGGAGCCCTTGTCTCATCGACAATCCAAACATGTACTCAGGAAGTTTCGCTTGATCAGGGAGATAGTGGAGCGGAAAGACATAACATTAGAGCGAGTTCTCACTGAAGAGAATCTAGCAAATCCTCTTACTAAGCCATATATATATGATGGATATGTTAAAGATCAAGAGCTATGACATATGGCCCGCCACAGTAATATGTTATAATGGCACCATTATGACCACATAATGATCACTTTAACATATATGTATAAATATATATACTATAGTAAATAAATGACTCATAAATGAGAATATGAGATAGAAGAATTCAATGCTAAGGCATATGAAGCTAATGTCAAACATAATGAACTGAGAAATATATCTTATCTTATCTTATATGAAGCTAGTGTAAGTTGTTACACATTTTTGGCTCCACATTAGGAGCATATGAAATTGCACTTAACCTATAATGTGAATATCAAGACGATATAGGATGATACAAGGCACCTATCGATAAACATCTTGAGGCTTATAAGTCATATACTGAGGCATATATGGCTAAGTTATGCTCACAAGGAGTTAAAGCTAAGAAGAGCAAACATCATGATGAGTTTAAGTGAAAAGTGGAAAGAAAGCCTTCCAAAATTGTTATGATTCTAAGAAGGACTAAGGCTAACTAAATTAGGAAAGTAAAAGAATCCCCCCACAGAGAAAAAATCTTGCCTATGTCATGTTTAATTTGCCTTGGATGCAACGTTAATTTCCACTGTGGTGGAAAGGACAATTTTCTTATAATGATAGTAGTTATAGCTTTATGTTGGATGGTTTTGCAATATTAGATGTTGTTTATTAAACAAATAAAATTATTTTTTTAATAACATCATGTAGTTCTTACAATATCTATGTCAATTTATGACAAGCTAAACTTGATCATACTGGATAAAATTAAATAAATCAATTGGTCAAACATATTTTGCTTAAAAAGACCTACATAAAGTAGAATAATCTACCTGTGAACATTGTCTAACTAATAGATTAGAGTGAAAATCATTGAGCATGGGACAAATAGTTACTAAGTTGTTGTAACTCATTAAGATATATGTGGCTAAACAAATATGAAAGCATGGCGCTAAAATACTTCATCACATTTATCAATGATTACACTCAGTATAGTTATATTTATTTAATTTCTCAAAATTTAAAACACTTTATTGTTTCAAGAAGTATATGACTTTAGATGAGAATTAACAAAATAAATTTGATAAAGACTTCAATAACTGATTAAGTATAACAATATTTCTTTAATCAATTTAGGAGGTCAAATGATGAAAATTGAAGGGATATCTAATGACTATCATATGAATCCACTAATTAACTAGTGGTATAGAAAGGAGAAATAGAACTCTTTTCATAGTTAAGTCCCTAATGGCAGGCAAACTTATCTATCACCTATTGGGATGATACATCATTGATGATAATATACGTACTTGATAATGTGCTTATTAAATCATATTATAAAACACCATATGAGATATGTGTAGGTAAAAGACCTGATTAACCATATTTGATTTCATGAATGTGTTTGTTACCTATATTCACGAATCCTCTTATAAGTATGGGAATTTAGGTTCCAAAGGGACATAAAAGAGTATCTTTAAAAGATATTTTTTGAACATTCTAAAAGGTATATGTTGGAAGGTGAACTAGGAAATAAACAAATAATTGAATTTATGTCACAAGATATCTTTTTTTAGAGAATGATTTTCTAGAGCACGAAAATATAGTTCAAAACTTATCCCTATATATGAGATATTGAATTATAATGATCTTGTTAGATAAGAACAACTAAACAGTATTGATCTAAGTGGGAGCAATTTAAGAGATGATGAATTGGTTTTAGATTAATGGCAAGTACAACCCAATTGGGGCTCTTTACCACTATTTTATTCAAGTAGGAGCAATATGAATGTAGAAAGACTCGTTTTTAGAATTTTCATTATACTTATATTATAAGTGGATTATTCCTCATAAATTTTGAAGTTGAAAGGAATAACCTTTATGGCAGTTATAAAAGAAAATAATAAGCCAAGGGATATAAAAAGGCTCCATTTAGTCTTGCTTAGGTGAGTTATAGTAATAGAAATATAATGAACTTTAATGAGTTCAATCTAAGTATAAGACTTGGATAATATTTTGAAAACATGTGTAGCCATCAAGAACATGTATGTTCTTAAAATGTTAAGTAAAAGACAAATGGTTGCTTTGAAAGAAACAAAGTTTGTTTAATGGCAAAAGGTTACAAATAATCAAACAAATTGATTATTTATTTGCTATAAGGCTACATCATTTTGATGGATCGTGACATACATCAAATAAATGTAAGGACTATTTAAAGACTATGATCTTAAATAAAGAACTAGATGAAGGAATTGATATAGCACAAACAATATGATTCATTTAGAAGGGCCAAAGTGTTACATGCTTGGATTGTTAAAGTCAATTTATGGTTTAAGCATGATCAAAAATAAAGAATATATTTAAGGTTGCATACACATTTGCAATTATGATCACTGAGTATCATTTAAGTAGGGCTTGCTTACTATTATAAGCTATATATATATTGATGGAATGCTTGAATAGTTTTTGTTTATAAGATACTAAAGTGTTTTTATGATGCTAATTGCTAAAGGTGATAACCTAAGCAATATGCAGTATCCACAAATTCCACAAAAAAGAATTAGAGATAAAGATAGTTCTTTATTTTGAAGAAATCATATAGTTCTTTATTTTGAAGAAATCAATAGTCTTATGCATACTATGTTGTGAATGAACAAGTACATTGAAAGCCATTACTAGAGAACTTAAATATCAATATCAAATCAAACATATAGATATCAACTATAAGTATGTCAATGACATAGTAGCACAAAAAGAAATGAATAAGTCTAGTGACTAATCATGATACATGTTATCAATGATAATAGTTTGTTTGTCATCAAGTATTTGATGCAATATATGTTTAATTAAGAATTAAACAACATTTTTTAGAATAAATTTTAAATAAAAATTCAATTTTAGAAATATGAGTGCTTGATTTTGAATTAAGTTTTTTTTATTTTAGAATTAATGTTAAACGAGTATTGAAATTTCAGTTATAGATACAAAAAGATATTAACAGACACAAGATACTTTCCCACATAGGTGATTGCCTTCATTATTTTGTTGGAATGGAGATGAGATAAGTTAAGTTTTAAGTGATTTATCTAGGTAATAAACAAGAGCTCAATTCTTAAAACACTATTATCTATGTAAAGTACATTGAAGGGTGTAAGAGGTTATTAGTAATGACATAACCGAAAGAAATGATTTGTTTGCCCAATTTGTCTTAATTTGACAAATGTAAGTTCTAAAGGGTGGATTAAATAAATAAACAAGTAGACTTAAGTTAAACATTAGGTATGCTTAAACTATCATCTATATAGTATTAAAGGAAAGACATACACTCTAATATAAAAAGAGTCAATACTGTAATACATGAATCATACTATATGTGCATTTTGACCAATAAGGATAATATAATTTGTATTCTCTACTTATATTATGTGATGATCCTTTGAAGCTACATGAACCTCAAATTTAAAGTACCCTTTTACTCAGGTTCTAATTCCAAAGAATTGAATTCATATTTACTATCTTAGAATATTACTATAAATCATAAATGATTTGATATACTAAGACATTTTAGAAAAGGAAGTTAATTTAATTCAAAGGATTAGGAAACAAGATCATTTCAATTGCATCAAATTGTATTCAAAAGGGCACTTCCTATATAGAAAGTAGGACGAACATAAAATATTTAAATAATGAGAATGGGACAATGATTAATGAATAAATGATCTATGGCATTGCATACTAATTCCACTTAAGGATCAATTCATTAGTTAAGAAGTTATATGTTCCAAACAATTGTATGCAATATACTCTTGTTGTATACTAGTCATACGGGTTATTGGATAAGTATGATATAAAAATCTTACTAACTAAATTCATCACTAGTGAATGAAGATGACAATAAAAGGACATATTTAATGAGTTTAAAGAGTGTGACTTTTCATTGTTATTTTGATCGATTATGTTGGAAATTTGAGTCCAAGGGCAACTATACAGTTAAGAGCTATCGCAGATTACTTACACATCCACATGCTCCACTCTTCATCTCCAGCTCACTTTGGTCTCGCCTTTGGCGACTACAGGTTCCACCCAAGGTGCAAAATTTTATCTGGAGGGCGATTATGAATATTTTGCCGACTCGTTGCGTTCTCCAAGTTCGCCACGTTGATTTTGTGGATGTTTATCCGGTTTGCCATGGTGATTCTGAAACAATTCTGCATCTTCTTGTCAAATGTCCCTTTGCTTTGAGTGTCTGGCAGAAATCTAGCCTGGGTTTTCAGTCCACAAATGACGCTTCCTTTATTGGCTGGTTTGGTGATACTTTTGCTAACTTGAATTCTGAGGAGGCGTGTATTGATGTGATGGTTTGTTGGGTTCTTTGGGTAAATAGGAATGATGTGGTTTGGTGACATAAACATGGGAATCCAGGTTCAATTATAAGGTTGGCGGCTGATGTTTTGACTGCATGGCAGATAGTTCAAGTTCAGTCACGTGTCTCTCCGGTAGTTGTAAACCGTACTCCTAGTTGGTCCTGTCCCCCTGACGACTGGCTCAAGGTAAATGTTGATGCCTCCACTAGACATGCTCCAGGGTATGTGGGTATTGACTGTGTAGTGAGGAACTCTGGCGCTTCGTTCATAACTGGTCATGCATGGCGCTACCCAAGTTATTTCACTGCCAAGGTTGCTGAAGCCATTGCTATGCGTGAAGTGTTAAGTTGGATTAAGGCACAGGGCTGACACAGTTTTATTAGAGACTGACTCTCGACTAGTTGTACAAGTCATTAATAGCGATAAACCCGATGATGTTTCTACTTTTGGTTTAATTATTCAAGATTGTAAGTCTCTCTTGTCTGAGATTCCAATCACTAAGTGTAATTTTGCCTACCGGTTTGCGAATGTCACTGCTCATGTTTTGGTCACTAGTAGCCATTCCGATACAGGCCTAGGAGTGTGGACTACTTTACCTCCTCCTAGTCTATTTGATGTCTTACTCTCTCCGTAATTAAATCCCATCTTTTACTTTCAAAAAAAAATGTTAAAGTCCAGTTAATAACATTTTCTATAAATAATCATTCCATCGTATTAAACCAAACAGCGATACGCAATAGGTAACTTGATTTAGATATCGCCTAGAGTTTTTCCTTATAGATTAATAATAGCTAGGGCATCATAAGAAAGATTCCAAGAATAGAACTGATGCTTATTGGCAATAGTTCATTGATACTTGTGCAGAAACAATCTAATGCGCCATGAAACTACTGTTAAATCCTCTATGTACATCAGATCACTACAGTACACCATGATCAAATCCTAGACACCTTAAAGAGTAAGGCAACTACAGATGTCCTTCAAGAAAATGAAGGATTAAAAGAGAAAAGAAAGTTTGTGCAACAACATTGCATTAAGACCAAGAGTAAAATCATCCTATATAGCCATCAGCAAGATGTGAAAAGGCAAACCACTAAGCAATTCAAGAAACTGATTTAAGTATGTCAGCTCCAGACTCTGCCAAGATCATCAGAGATGATCAATCTCTAGATGAAGCAATCACCAGAAGATGATCAACTTCCACACAGCCATGTCAAAAGATCCTGCTCCTCTACTCCATGTGGTTCCACAAGAATTGATGTGAAGCAAAAAACGAAACATCATCAGAAGATGATCCACCTACCGCATTGACATAAGAGTACGGACCTTTTTCTCCCTATCTGCCCTTTTAGCGCTCGGAGTCCTCTTAAGCTTTTGTAACTCCTCCATTACTACTTTCTCAACTGTGTCGATGGAGTTGAGTAGTTTTTTCTGAGGAGTTAGTGCTTCGGAATCCACAGAGGGTTGATTGGTGATGTCAAGTAAAATCATGGGCACTTTCCCAACAGTAGGAGGGCATCGCTTGAGTCCAAGAGTTGGTAAAGGAGTCGTGATGGTATTGCTGTGCTCGAGATGAGCATCAGGAGCAGAAGATGAGCCTGGAGTTGGGTGATCCTGGGCTATTGGGCTCCCAGTTTCTTGGCCTTCGCTTCTTCCCAATCTTTCTCTTGTCCTTTCAATGGCCTGCTCAAATGCAATTAACTTAAACTCAGGTTTTAGTTTAATCGATCGTATAACCAAGCACAAATGCTCAATCCAGCAGGAATTTTCTGACTCCGAAATTAAGATGATTGCGTTGGTCTAAAAGCTTGGAGATAAATTTATTTCCAGAGGTTGAAATTGAAACCCACAAATAAAATACATAAACAGAAGCAAAAGTGTTACAGGCAACAACTGGAAGATTAAATACGGTTAGGTAGATCCAACAGAACTTAACCACCCAAGAAACTCACACTTAGAATCAAGAACCCTGCTGTGCAAAATTAAACAACAAAGAGCAATGGTTACCAGTCAATAACGAAGCCATTATCAGACACTAGAAGTTGCATCAAAGAACCGAGTTGCGCCAGGGGAATGTTCATTTTCGATTGTAAACAATAGCCTAGTTAAGCATTTACTCAGCGTAATAATTAATGAAGAAACAAAAAGGGAAAGGCAAATGAAAGGGTGAATCAGTTATAAAGTTGCCAAACAAAAGACTCGTATTCCATTTATTTTCACTTTCTGTCCAATCCAAACACCAACAACAAAAGGAAAACA
The DNA here is from genome assembly GCA_027568895.1 of Erythroxylum shatona. NCBI lineage: Eukaryota > Viridiplantae > Streptophyta > Magnoliopsida > Malpighiales > Erythroxylaceae > Erythroxylum > Erythroxylum shatona. Next base: position 927,298 of record JAOSBK010000007.1, on the reverse strand, counting down.
GAGCATACCCTAACAACGGCAGTGATATCTCGGAGAGGGGTTCTTGGATACCAGTGAGGCAACACACGAACCGGCCGTCCTCTCCGACCACTCCCAACGCGAATATTTTCTCTGCCACTTGCCAGAGACCCACGAAAGCTCCGGTGCCTGGGAGTGGTCAAACCACCCCTTCTAGGGAAAGCAACAGCTGCAACCGGAGTAGGACGCGGAGATCCAAAGAGAGCAAAGTCAAGCTCAGGCTGGTCGTGGTAAATCCCCGAAGACCCAGAGCGGCGACTGGCAAAAAGTGCAGCAATGTCAACAGGCCTCGATAGTCTGTCTCTGGATTCCGGCATTATAACTGTTGCAAACTATTACTTTACTTTACCTGCAAAGGAGAAGAAGAATAGAGAGTTGAGAGAGAAGCGAATAGTGGCAAGTCTTCAAAGCCATGATAAGGGCGGCCTTATAATTGTTGGATCGTTACAGGCATTGCTTAATTTTTCAAATTTTCTCCCCTAGGCGCCCAAACGCTGGTTCCTGCAAAATTACTTCTTTACCCCTTTCTTATTCTAACCAGTAACCGCCTCCGTTTTCACACTTTCCTATATAATACTATAAAAAGAAAAGGCTTAACTACCTCTAATAAGCTTTTAAAAGAGCTTCACTACGTTCATATATGTGTGAGCATGATACAAGTCCTTACTGCATTGTATGCTCAAGAAAGGAGTTCTAGCGATGTATCTAAGCATTTGTGAGATCAATTGAATGAGCATCTAATGTTGATAAAGATTCCTTTTCCCTTGTGATGAAGAAGTATGATTGTACCTTACGGGTGCGAGTAGTACGAGCGGAAATTAATCTGAAAGTGAATGACTTAAAGGTGTCTTCCCATAGTTAAGATCCTCTTAGAACATCTCGTAGATTAAAAAAAAAAAAGAAGTATGATTATACCCCTCTCGTAGCAAAGTACATATTATACAAAGAGTTCCTTTTCACGTGTTAAAAAAGGATGATAATGATTTTTTAAATGGAGCTTAAAGAGTGAACGTAAGATAAGACTTATTTGGTGGAATTATTATAACTTGATTATGTACTCCCCCCTCTCTCTCTTATCTTTTTATTATTATTCTTATAATTATGCGATTTTCATTTATTATATTGTCAAAGTCATTCATTAGAAGTTTAAATAGGTCAAAATTTTAACATACAAAATTCAATTGGTTTAATGAATATTTAACTTATTTCTTGAAGCATATTATAATCCGAATTATAAATTTTATGAACTGATATCTTAAATTGGTTGAAATATGTTCATGAATTTTATATGTTCTTGTTGAATATTGATTTGAATTGGAGTGCAAAAGGATAATGGTTTAAATGAAATTAGTTTTATAAGTCGTATTTTTTGTAATCATTGAAATATTCAAATTGAATGATAATGCATATTATTTACACAAGTACACACACACACACATATAACATTTTTCGTAAGGTTTTGAGCCTAAGAGCAAATTTTCAAAATTTTTAAAGTTTTTTTTATTCTTTCATATGCGTGATATCGTGTATAATAGGATACTTGTAAAACTTGCTATTATTAAGCATGTTGAGATCATATTTATGAAAATTAGAAGCATTAATATGATAAAGGCATTTAGATCTACCAACTTGTTTTAGCCTGTTTCTTTAAAAATTACCTTACCCTCAAATATACCTTTAAGAATAACCAAGTTGAGCCTTAGCTTTTTTTATTGATTAAACTCAAATTATTAACCTTTATCCAATTTTTCTTTGAAGACTTTTTTTTAATTATTTTAAACCCTGAAGGTTATTTACACTACTTGTTTATTTGAAATTTGAATTTTAAATGGTCTAATATTTCTTTAATTGTGATATATGATGAAACAACTTGAAATTATTGAAAAAGGAAAGAAAGAAAGAAAATATATATATATATATATATAAAGAAAAAAGAAAAAAAGCATATAATACCATTGGTTTTGCAATGAAAGGACCTATGTGTATTGTGAATAAGTTTCATGTAATTTTCTTTTTAGTAAATTTCCTTCAAATTAACCCTTATTATTATCTCAATCATACCTTACCTAGGCCCCATTATAACCTTACACTGACCTTTGGATTGGTGGTTCTAGTTTGTACATAATTAGTGGAGATGTGATTTTATTGCAAGTATTTGGTAAGCATTCCACTATGCATTGATTGAGAGTTTTGATATTTTTCACTCCAAACACTTGAATGAGTTAAATGAAATCTTGGTGAGGGTGTAAACATATATATTTTTATTTCAATGCGATTATTGATGTGATTACTATTAATATTACTAAGGAAGTTAATTTTAGGACAACTTGACTCTAATTGTATGTTAATTTGATTCAATAGGATATGATGATGTATAGTATGAATAGACAAATTGAGACTAATAGTGGATTGATGTTGTAAAATTTATAATTTTGATTATGGTTTGCTTGAAGACAAGTAAAAGCTTAAGTGGGTGGATGCTTGATAGATGGATATTTGACTATATTTTATCACCCATAATTGATGTATTTTGCTTGATATTTTATACTTTTACCATATATTTGGTATTTAATTCACTCCAAATGCTTTCAAAGGTGATAATTGCCTTCATAGACTTAAAGGAGAAGAATTCAAACAAAATTACGGTAGAAATTGAAGATTTGAAGTGTAGAAAGGATGCATGATAGTGCACATGGCAATGCACTTCCCCAAACATATTCATCTTCATAATTCTTGTAATTATTGGTTATGCACAATCGTGCATCAGACCATACATTTCCCCATAAATCTAAATTTTCTTATAAGGACATGTTTTGGGAAGTGAAAAACGGGCAGTCGATAGGAGTCAAGAGGAGATGTAGGGAGGCGATTCCAGATGTAGGACTTATTCTCTATATGCGACTTTGGTCCAAAGAAGTGAAAAACACAAAGAAATTATCTACAGATCCATTAAAATACAATATTAAGCCTCTATATCGCAAGAATATTCGATAGAAGACAATCAGAGAGATTTATAATTATGAACCCATTGTTTTTTATTCGTATTTTTTATATATGTTTGATTTCGTGTTCGATTATGTGTAATTAAACGTCCAGTTAATATTAGCTTAGATGAACCTTATGTTAATACTTTGATATGATTTGATTCTTTTATTAAGGCAATTGGTTGTTTGATATACGTATTACATGTTTTATTTATGTTCTAATAACCCAAGAATATTATAACATAATTTGATTTCAAATGTAGAGATTAAGAAATCCTAGTGTGAATATATTTACTATAATTAGAAGGAGTTAATTGTAATCCTAGAGATAGGATGACATAAATATTTTAGATTAAGGTCAAACCTAATAGAAGGACTCATAAATCGATAACGCATCCCTATAAGATTTAAATAGGTAATTCGATTAGAGATCTTAGGATTAATTGTTAATAGACTCAAGGTCAACTATTAGCATGCCATAGGAGTATCTGTTAAAGGTTTAAAGGGACCTAGATATTAATTTCTGATAACGATAGTTTTTAAGTGAATTATACTATCTATGCATTCATTATTATTTCCTATTTCCTTAATTGTTTTAGTTTTATTTTCTTTTTATTAAAAATATAAAATCAATCCATAGGCTAGATAATAGGAAAAGGGTAATCGATCCGTACTTGCTGGTATTAGCTACAACTATATCGTGCACTTGCAATTTATTACAATTTTGACTAACTCAAAATAAGCCAATCAAGTGTTTATTGTATATCAACCCGATAACAATAATCAATCATAATATTATCAAAGACTTTGTTTAGAAATAGAATGAATAGATGGAAAGAAAAGAGTTAGGTATAGACCAAAAGCAATTTTTAAACAAACTTGCCAAGTTCCTTAGTAGGTTTGAACCTATTTAACGACCCCAAAAATGAAATAGCTTAATCAATAAATATTATCACTAATGATAATATAGGCCTGAGCCTATATTATCATTAAGAATGCAAAAGCAATTTTTAAACAAACTTGCCAATTCCGTATAGGTCTGAGCCTCACTTCCCAGATGCCAAAGAACTCCATTCCTAAGGAGGCAACTTTCCAAATCATCGACGACAAGCATTGGGGTTTAAGTGTCGTATTTAGATTTTGGCAAAGAATCAGGGGAACGAAATCAAGTTTGGGATGAAGAATGCCCTGATGAGGATGAATGGTGTATGGGTCAAGATATAGGTAATGGAAGCAAGGGGTTGTTTCTCTACCTTTGAGAGCTTAAATGTCTACCATGACAATTTTGTTGAGCTGACACAGATTATTCTATCATCTGAAGTTGCTTACTATATTTCACGAACCTTTTTCCCCAGTTAACGGGTTTAAAGAATCATGCCTTTTCAAAAACCCTTACACATAACTTTTCATTAGTGCATATATGATATGATGTCTACTCTAGTTATTTCGGCAAGATCTAGATAAATGGATACATCTAAAATTGGTGGTTTGGAGCATATGTCAGCATTTTCCTAGAGACTTGCTAGATCGAAGGACGAAAATAGAATTCTTCTAAAAGAAATGTTAGTTGTATGCAAACCAAAATCAAAAACCAAATTATTGATTTAGAAAGCAAACTACTCTATCCCAATACAAAATCCGCATGAAAAAGGCTTACAGAAGACTTGGTAACTATTAGAGTCTGCCAACTCTAACATGTAATTGTGTATTTCCCATTTCCCTGCTAGGTGCGTTGCTTGTTCATCATCAACCAATGGATGTTTACAGAATTCAGATTAAGAAGGCATTAATTTTATACAAAAGATTGCACAAGCAGACAGAATGCATGATTGCAAGCTTAATCCACTTCAGCTCATCTCGGTTTGTCAAAAGATTCGCGTTACGAATAATGAAAACCCATAAAACAAAAATGTAGTACAATGCATTAAAATGGCTCATAAAAGAACATGTCTCAACAATTTGGATATGCTGACGGTTTTCAGTATAATGCAACATGCATCCGACAGTTTGAAACTTTGGGCCCTCGAGTATATGTTCCGCCAGTAAACAATATGGGTAACTCTCTCCTTTCCCACCCTCTAAACCCACCCAGATAACAATTTGAGGGGTGGAGGGGAAAACTGGTACCACAATACCATAATGATTATCTAAAACGTGTCTGATCCTACACCAAGAAGCAAAGTATGGCCAGGGAATTACGATTTCAGTGTACTAGTTGCTGTGAAATGAGGGATTACCACAAGGATCAATGAATGCAATTTAAGAATTAGAACAGCTTACAAGGTCTGCTTCATGAATAAGGAATGCAGACAAGTTGCAAACGTAAGGAAACTTGGAACAGCCTTTTATCTAAAACGTTCACAATGTCCAAGTACTGTTGTATAAAATTGTGGACATCGATCCTCTGTTATAACATGCAAAGAAGTAATTTACCGATGTTTAGTATACCATTCAATTTGTCCCCTAATGCCTTGTATTTAAATCCCCGTTATTTGAATCACATAATTCAACTCTTACCATTTCATAGGGATGTAATCAGGCCTTTACATCACTTGAATCATGCAATTAAATCCAAACTGTAATTCAAGTAACAGATAATAGAGACTTTATTGCATGGACCATATTTTAGAAAATGGTAGAGGCTTAATAGCATAACTTAGGTGACATTAGGGATTGCACCTTAGAAGACCTTACGAATAAAACTGAATGTAGCACTAGGACCTTATTTGAAGCTCATTTTTCTAATACTAAAGGGGGTAACATAGCCAAGATTGAAATCCATAGCCATAATGAATTGATATTATCTCAATGTTCACTCTGCTCAATATAAAAGACTTCCAGCAAAATGTCGAACTTGAGTTAAACTCCAGAAAAAAGCTACCTCATGTCATGTCAGTTGTCACACTAGGACCTACAATTAGCTCGACTAAGCATACAGTACAAAACAAATTTCTGATAGCCTCACGATGTTGGTGCAAAGAAGCTCAAGTGTCAGTGTTCCCCAAGCAAACTTGCCTGTCTACAAAGTTCAGCATAATCATCTCCAGCAAAGCTTATGCATGGTTAAAGTGTCCATTCAATGGAATCCTCAATATTGAAATTGATTTGATTATATGAGACAAAGATTTGTAGCTTTATAGCAAATGGTATTTAGAGGTTACTGGAACTGTTATTGGCTAATGAATGTAGTCAACGCACAACATAGGAAATAGAAATGAAAAGGAAGCCCAATTCTAGACCACTACCAATAATACTTCTACCCACCTACATAGGCATCATCTGGTAAAACAGATTTTGCCATAAAGGCCATCAACCTCTTATATGAACAAGTAAATGCCAGGGTGTCCATTCTGTGTAACTCCACTGCACAGTAGAGAACCCAAAAACAGAAAAGAGATATTTGTAGTCCAACTTTCTGAAAGGCATTCCAGAAATTAAATGCCTGTGGAAGCAAAATTTAGTTTTAGAACTATAATTTCAACTATCTGCTGGCACCTTACCTTTCTAATCATCCCATAAAGCATCTATCATGTTTCAATGCTACCCTTTTCCAAAATCAACATTTGAAATCTTTTTAAGCAGATAGAGCATAGTATAGAAGCAGCTGCTTGTGTAACCACCACAAAAGATATCATCCTATCTAGAGAGCTTTTTTTTTTTAAAGAAAAAAGGAAAGATGCTTAGAAACTAACACCAATCCCATGTGTAAGCATTAAGCTTTCATGAAATCTCATATGATAAGAATTTCCAGACCTATGTGGATACCAACATCATAAAAGCTTTAAATTGGTAGGATTCAAATTCATATCACATGACATAGGCCCAAAGAAAATGGACACACCCAGAAAATAAAAAAGTCAATAATATGAGGAAGGAATAGCAAATTACAGAAATTTGTATCTAGCATCAGTCTGATGTTTTCACAAAGTCGTATGAAAGTCCATCAAGTGTTCAAAACAAAAGACCTAACAAGCATCTAAACTCAGTATTAAAGACACCGCAAGGTATCATTGATTAGAAACCAAATATTTTTATAACTCATTATACCGACAGAAAAATATCCAAATTAACAGGTAACTTCCAACATCAGTCAAAATTTCTTATTCAAACAACTACACACTATCAACAAAGGAAATGAGAAAAAGAACCTAAAAAGGATATCCATCGGAAAACAGAGAAAGGTAGGCTCAGCTCAGATCAGATCATTCAGAGTCCGTACTACCGGAGAGTGTATCCAACTTCTCACGTTCAAGGCGTTCTGGTGAGCCCAAGTCTCGATGGTGAGATCAGGCTTGGCATTAAGACCAACACCCAAAATAACGATGGTAAGGAAGCTGATAATGTAGCAAGGAAGCTCCCAATCCTCCCACTTACGAGACTGGCCAGATGGAGGAGGAGTGAGGTTGAAGAGGTATCCCTTAGGGCGCTCCTCGTGACCCGGGGTGGACCACCAGCTGGGTCCAGCGGCAGCACCGCCTCGGGTTCGGAGGGAGGATAGCGGGCGCTGACGGAGAAGAACAGCGACAGAGAGAACAGAGAAGGCCGAAGGCGGCGAAGGGTTTTTCTTTTAAAAAGGTAGGTTTTATCTTTGAACTAGTGGTTGAACCGATTCGATTAGTTCCGATTTAACCGGTCAATTGACCGGTTTTCACTGATTCGCACTGGTTCAATTAAGGACCAGTTTTGAAGAGTCATCCGGACCGGAGAGCCGACCGGTCACCAGTCGGACTGGTCGAACTGGCCGGTCCAGTCCGGGTTTTAAAACATAGCTTGAAACTGTTTAGGTGTTAATTTTTAGTCGACAGGGTACTCTTTACAAAGCTTAAAAGGCTAGGGGGTCAAAACCCTGAAACCGTTTAGGTGTTAATTTTTAGTGTTTCCTTAAAACATATGAATAAAGATATTACGTATGAAAAAATTTAAAAATTCAACACAAAAATATTTAAAAATTAAGGACTTAAATAACACATCCATATTAACATGTTCACTAACATTTTTTAAGAAACGGTTGATTTGGCTTACTAACAGACTCTTTACCTTCCGCACAGGTCCAACCGACAAACGAGAAAAAACAGAAAAGAGCGAATAGCATATCGGCGAAAAACCCTCAGATCGTGAATTAAGAATTGCTAAATGTGTCGAAAAACACAAACGTTCAAGCATAGGATTCCCACGAAATAAATTTTGACCGTATTGGCTAATTAATCATGACAAAGTATGACTAGGGAACCAAAAGTTTCCGTCAGGTTAAAATTGGAATGGTCATAATCCGATCAAATTATTACCTTTTAACTGCTAGCGCATCGTGAACTTTCGTGGCTAAGAGGAGTGTACCAATAGCCACAAGGAGTTTCTTTGACTAGCTTATCACAAGATATACCTGCCACTGGTCTGCGTCATAAGACAAGGAGTAAAAACCTGGGGACGTAGCAACGCCAATTCAACATGCATTGACACGGCCATGCACCCTCGCTATTTGAATCCCATTGATAAAGACAGAGTGGCAAAAGACCAGCATTCTGGTTAGACCACTATAGTGTCCTTTCATGGATCAGGATGTGATTTAGCTGCGAGTCCTCTGCAAGTCGCTAACTTCTACCAACAATACTTGATACCGTACATAAAATACAGCAGGATTCAGGTGGGACATTTATCGTTTGAGGAAACTTTTCAAGACAAACTTGAGATAGTGACAAATGAGAATCCGCCTTCAATTATCAGACCATTGATGATGAATTCCATCATGTTCCTTCTGAAGTTAAATATAAGAAATCAGGAACCACGATGGCATGGCTCCATAAAGCAGAAGCAGTGTTACCGTCCAATATTCCTGATCTCAGATGTTGCTTCTTGAAGTTTCTTTTTTATTGTTCTGAAACTGCCTTCCCCATTTTTTGTCCAGTGAAATGACGCGCTTCGCTGAAGAAGTTCTGATATGAAAGGTGACTTTGAGGTTGAATCTCTTGATGGAATGTCGTCATAATCTGCCAAGCAATTAAACCAAAGCTACTTTATCTGACTGAATTGCCCAGAAGAAAACACAGAATAATATCAAGTCCTCCGTTTGGCTTCAGATTTGTAGGTTGGTAAGTGTGGTCGAGTGTATTGTAAATGGTGTGGGACATGGTGAACAAATAAGAGACACAGCTCTTATTAACTATAAAATATTAACTTCTACACAGAAAACGAAAATGGGCAGACTTGAAAGAAGGGATAACAATAAAAGCACCAGGTTTTCTGTATGGTTGAAAGTGAGACATACACAATTGACTCCTCGCCAAACACCTACAGACAACTAATAAAACAGAAGGCAACTAGATCTTTCATGCATGCAAAGAGCACTGAAGAGATTCCACCAACTATTGTTGATTTTTCAGGACTGGAAGCAGGCAAAAGACTAGTACAGTGGGTTATTTACTTTATTATACCCCAAACTCTCTCACCCAATTCAGGATATTGGAGCAGAAAGTACTCTTAGGATTTACAAGATATCAGCCAAATAACAAAATGCATTTGAATATCATGTCAATGGATGTAACAAGGTTTGTAGCTATTATAGTTGGTAGAAGGAAGATGTAGCATCTCTCCCAAGATTGCCTGGTGGATGTAACCATAACCACATTGGACAGGATCTAATGAAGTCATTGCAACACAATACATTGACATCAAGGTGGAAAAGTCACCTGAAGACATTGGAAGTTGGTATTGTTGCTTCAGAAACTTGGAGGCTTCCCTATCTTTCTTGTGGCAGAGGATTCGTACCAAGGTGTATGCATCATCCAAGCACATATTCCCAGACTTATGTGAATCAAGTCTAATTGAAATGTGTTCACTTGCATTCATCAGCATTCGAATAACACTTTCAGTCTGCCAAAGTGGAATTGTCAAAATACTATTTCCAAATCATCAGCTATCGGAATTTAACTCCAAATGACTAGCTGCCAAACCTGAAGGGAGAACAAGCCAAGAATATGATGAGCAAATTTTGCTTCATGCTCAACTAAAGAACGAGGAAGGCCTTCTCCATCAGCTACAAAGAATTCCTGTCAAGGTACAAGTGAACCATTAGCTAGGAACATAATATGGCATAAAATTTATGGTTCCCCAAATTGATTGAATTGAAATAGTTGGTCTGCAAAACATATTTTCCATATCAATACTGTTTCTAGAACTAATGAGAGATGAACCTTCAATGCACTGAGATCATCTTCCAGCATTTTGACATCTGAATCAGAAAATGCACGAGAAGGGCCCCCATTCAACAATATCCATGCAAATCCTTCCTAAAAAACAAAGATTAACAATGAAGCCAGAAAAGAAAATATGCGTAATAAATCAGAGTGGAACAAGAGCTCACCAAAGATGCTCGACAGATACTTAACACCACAAGATCTCTGATTGAATCATCAATTACTCCACATATATGATCAAGAACCTATATTAATACATGTTCACTTGAGAAAATTTTCTTACAGAAACACCAAGTACTAAAGAAGTGAAGAGAGTTTCACAAAGATAGGTTCGGACACACTAATTATTGTATTAATGCACACAAATCTGAGAAGGATAACTTGTAGGGTGTTCACATGACTGCAGACATTCACACGCGGAGCGAAAGAGAGATCTGAGGAGAAATGAATGTCCATATCTTACTGTATCAATATGGGGAAGAGAACTCTCCACGCGAGTACTTTCAACATCACCTCGATAAAGATGGAACAAGAAACTGTCTCTGAGATCCCAAAATACAACCCTTGATCCTAAAAGTTATATTTAACAGAAAAGAAACAACTATCATCAACATCCACATTGAAATTCATGTAAACGAAAGGAAACATCAAAAAAGCAAACATATGGAGCTGCATGACAAGACTTAAATTCTTCCCAAACATATCTACTCCCAGAAATTGCAAATAATCCAAAAACAGGTCATTTAGTAAAATGCTACATCCTACTATAGCAATGGAGAGTAGTTATCTTACAGTCTGTGTATGATTTTACAGCAGGTAAAAATAAAAAAGTTATAGAATAAAAGGAAAAAGATTACAGAATAATGTCAGGATGATCATAGTCTTTTAGAAATGTCAGTCTTTTCCAACAATGGGTGACATTCATATACTTTCAAGCTATCCAGTAGAATATGTAGGAGGAACACCAAGATAGGAGGCCCAATTTCATTGTCCTAATTCTTCTATAAGGAAATCTTTTAAAACTTTATTTTCAGTGTGCCAAAAAGCCCAATCTGCAATGTGCAAGCTTAATTGGTTGCACTTTGTTGGAGGCAGTGTTTTCCACCAAGGAATACATATGAGCTATTTGCTAATCAGAAGATATCATTGCTAGCAAAATTCTTTTCTAAATATTTCCCCCTTCTTATCTGCATATTTAAAACCTGCACATTTACTCTGTATCATTTTTCAGACACGAACATGCCTTGTTGAAAACACTTGCTGAAGTTTAATGGTAATAAAACTCGTAACATGAATAAGACCCATCTCACAAAAGCATCCTCTTAACTGAAGTTTATTCATGATCAGCGAATTATCTTAATAGAAAATTCAAGAACAATGCCAAGCAGAACAAATCAGCTCACCAATAAAGTCGGATATTCTGTTGATGGCCTCTTTGACAATATCCCTGATGACATCAATAGTAGTTGCAAACAATGCATCAACTGCTTCAATCGTTGGTAGGCACTTTTCTTCCATGACTTCTTCCTTCTCTGTATTCAATCAGTAAAGAAATCTACATAAGAGGCTTGCAGCTCAAATCCACCTCTCTGCTTCCCTCTACAATCTTTTCAAGCAAAAGTCTGAGCAATGTTGCTTTGCCATGTTTTCTTTATTTTTTTTTTAAGGAAGGGTTTAGTACATGTTCCCAATGTAGAAACTGAAGAATCATTAGCACCATTAAAGGGGTAAGTCTGGGAGCAAGAACAAAGTAATTCTTCTAAGGCTTGGGCAATCCTCCACCCTCAAACTGCCGAGTTAGACCCAGAGTTGACAGTAACAATGCAAAATGACATCAGTTTCTTCAAGTTAACAGTAATATGGGAAATTCTTGCTGTGACAACTAGGAATGAATTGCAGATAAATCAAGCTCTGGTGTTTCTTACATTTAGTAGAATCATTCACAAGCAGCCCTAAAGAGAAGATTTTTTTAATTATAATAATTTAAAGGACAACTAATGAAGTTCTGAAACAGGAAATGACGGCTCAAGAATGTTTAACATGTTTCTGAAAGAAAATATAAGGACTGTAGAAGCAAAATATCACTATGCAAACGAAGAACAGAAAGCAGAAAGAAAAAAAGATGATGAAAAGATTAAGATCCTTCAAGCCTGCAAGAAATGAGATCCAATCAGGACTTTTTGGGATATTCCTTCAACTACCAGTACAAATTTATGAAGTTCTTAGTCAAGGAAGAATTGCTTCCTAATAATGTACCTAGCAATCCATTCTTAATCAAGGGAAAATTGCTGTCAATACAAAGAAAATAGTCAGTCAAGACAAACAGAACTTACTCCATCTTTGGTTACAAGATGTTTCATTAAGAGCCCAAGATTTTCTAATTCCATCTTCTAGTATGCCAATGTGTTTCTGAATAAACTGCAGGTTGCAAAAGAATTATCAAGGATCATTCCATTAGTGAAACCTAATATTTATGTCACAGTATCAGAATCTTCAGGTGGACAAAATAAACCAGCTCATTGACCTGAGTAAAAGCTTTTTAAATTCTATCTTTGTAAAGTAATGATTTCAAACAGGGGCACATTTTTCATGTATATCAGAAGAGTTAGCATACACCCCAGAAAGGAACAATAAAGAAAATATCCGATGATAACAACATCAGCCAGTAAGCCCAGCCAATACCAAGCCTAAGACAATGAAGAGAGACTAAGATGAAACTCATACCATGGAAAAAAGTGATAAGAACAAGTTACCATTAAAGTCATTCTTATATCACAATGATCAGTTTGCTCTGCTTTTCATACAACTCTATATAAAGCTGAAGCAAAAAGGACACAAACTCAACAGCTTGCCTCAGCAAACTAGAAATAAACATACCATATTTTGACAAAATGAAAATATGGAGATACAGTAGTATCAAAAAATATTTAAAATTTAAACATATTAAAAAAGTCATAAAAACATTTCAAAGTTTGAGGCATATTTGTCACCACTTCTTTTTTTTATTTATATTTTCTGTTTTTAACCAGCTTTTGTTTATAGTTTCATTTTATGGTTTCCTCCAATTTTCAGTACTTCTGAAAATCAAACAAGAAAAAGTTTTAAAAACTTTACACTACCAAATTCTTTTCTTATTATATACATTTTTTAATTATCGATTAATTTGTACTAAAGTATTAATAAGAGAAAAATTAATATCAAGTAACTTCATTATAACTTATACAATAAAAAATAGACATTTAATTACATATTTTGTTTACATATTAAATGAAATCAAAAAATTAAATTATCTATTTAATTCAATAGAAAAATTACAAATTGTTAAATGTACCTTTAATTTATCAGTAGTTAAAACTCATTCAATATTTCAAATTTAATATTTAATAATTCTATTTTCTTGTATTTATCAATAAATGAAAAAATTACTGCAGGACAAAAATAAAACATATTTTGATTACTATAAATATTTTTAAAAATATTGATAAAACAGTTAAAGATAGTTGTCATTTAACTAAGATACTACTATTTTAGTTAAATATTAATAATTAATCACTAAACCATCAATTATTTTAAACAATAAATTATTACTTTTAAAATAATCATTTACAATTAATAACTTAAATCGATTAGTTCTTAATTAATCAATATTATTATTAACTTTACTTATTTTTATTAAATCAAAAAGTATTAATCATTAATAATTTTAACTATTAACTATTAAAACAAAAATTATTAGTAGACAATAATTTTAAAACTAATTACGTAATAAAAGGTTTTTTAAACCAGCATGAAACTAAAATAAAAAGCTATAAACAAAATGGATTCATACCATTTAAACAATTAATGTCCTTGGTCAATTTAATTATGATAGATTACTAGTTTCAATGCATGCAACTAATGTTTTGCATAAAAGGTAATTTAAAGATGGGGTTCAAAATAGTAAATATTCAAGTACATCCCAACCAATTAATCTCTGACTTTATTATTTCTTATCAATTTGCAAGTTTTTTTTTAATTCTAGGTTTATAAAAGTTCAAATATTTGTTCTTGGATCTTATGCTTTTACAAAATCAACTTTTTAAGGTCCTATACGACTTAATGAAATTGGTTGATATTTTTTAGCAAAACATCTAACCACTGGAAGAAGAAGAACAGTGTAAAATCTTCTTATCACTTTATCATCCTAGACGACTTGATGAAATTAGTTTCTTGATCAGTTGTCTAACTTTAAACTACTGCTATGATTCAAAAGATATTTAGAGACCATACTCGGGTGTGATGACAAGTATGTAACATAAAACAGATGAAAAGAAACTAAGAAAGATAAATAGATATTCCATTTGAAGGGCCTGCAAAGAGAAGACATCAATAAGTAGCTCATATTGACAAGAAAAAGAATCACTTGAAGAGTGTTCAACCTGACACACTTTTAGTACTGTCAAACATTAATAAGTAGCTCATATTGACAAGAAAAAGAGTCACTTACTTGCAGAGTGTTCAACCTGACACACATTTTTAGTACTGTCAGTTGGTTCAATTTATAGATAATATCGTCATCCAGAACAGTACACTCCAGCTTTTTCCTAATTAGCGGAATAACAGCATCTGTATATCGAGTTAGAGGGGGAGCAGAGGGATAGAGATGCTTCTTATCAACTGCAATAAAAAAAAGTATAGTGGGCATCAGCATATAATGTGTAATAAAAGCTGAAATTAGTTGCAATACAGTTCTAAACAAGGAAATCCAATACCTCTCTCAGATAAAAACTAGACAAAGTCAGCACTATTGCATGTAAAATATGTCCAATAGAAAACCCAACTGATAGCTAAAAGTGTGGAATTGCAGGCAAAACTCCATTGATTGTTCGTTATCAGTTACATAATTAATCATTGAGCCTTTAAAAGGCCTCTTACCAATCTAACAACACCAAAATAGAAATAACAAGATGTCATATGAAGGTAATCACATGCCTACAATTTCACAAGCAAGAATCACAGTTCCCTAAGGAAACACAATGATAGTCGCTCATGTGATGAAGCGGACAAACGTATGCTACACAGGACAACGAAGAGAGAGAAAAGATTGAGGAAATTGAAAGACAGATTTGATTTTCTGAATGTTTTGCTGTTATTTCACAGGATAGCCGACACTAGTATTTATAGTAGTTGTTACAGTAACAAACATACCACAAGGTAGGCACTGCAATAACAAACAGTAAATTTTAATAACAAGGCGACAACATATATCTATACTCCTGAGTTAGCCTATCGTTCATCTTCTTCCTTCGATCGCTTTTTGCTGATAACACACAAATTGCAAGCTAACAATCATAAGCAAGAAGGCTAAACGAACCAGAAAGTAACTTAAAGAATCAAATAACAAGAAGATAGGAATATCCACTACCCTTGCCACAAAATAAGGGAAAAGTGAATGAATACTCAACTCCTATGAAGGAAAGGATAATAACTGAGAAAATTTACGATATACCTAACTATGAACACAAAGCATAGAAACCATTATTCCCAGATGAGCTGTTATCATTCAACAACAGGTTCAGTCCATCACACCCAAGCCAGTTAAAGATCAGTGAGTCTAAACCTGGAGGTGTTTTAGTTTCAAACAGAATTATCTCATCAAAATCATGTTAATCTATGCACCTCGCGTGTCAACCAAAATTAAATCTTCTCTTCATCAGTTTTACATATTCACTAGAAAATCACCTGAATTGTTTCATAGATCTAATGTAATCCAGTTTAACAATCCATGTCTCTTTCAATTAGTCGTGTTCTATGTCAGACAGCAAATTTCTAGGCTTGGCAAATTAAGCCTGGCCCGACCTAGCTTGAAGTCAACCGGCTAGGCCCAGAATGACCAGACTTCAAGCCGGACTTGGGCTTCAAAATAATCAGGCTTTCTCTCAAAATGGCATCGTGTTGGTTTGCAAGTTTTAAAAAATCAAGACCAAAAAAAAGTCATTTTGGGAAGTAAAACCAAAACAATGTCATTTTGGGGGCAGCCTGAGCCCAGGGTCACGTCAGATCGAGCCTGCCCCCTGTTTAATTGTTCAACTCTAAATCAATTCCTCTAACACAAACTTAAAGTGTTGAACCTGCTCATATCAATTAACATATGGAATAAATCATCAACTTGGCATACAATGTCAGCTATATTCACTCCAAATAAATATGGAAAATATGTTATCCACAATAAGTCCAAAATGTTTGAACTTGAACATCTTACCAACATTTTTACGAAGTAGATTCCTCTATCACTAACAACATAAGCAGCACAGATCTTGCAAAGCAGCACAGATCTTGCAAACTGTATTGACAATATTACCATATACTTTTAAGCAAGCAAAAAAAAAGGGAAAAAGAAAAGGACAGAAATCCTACCAATATAAATTCTTAAAAGCAGACTTCTCCATTCAAGTGACCAAACTCAACAAAAGAAAACGTAGGTTAACCAAGACAGACAACCTCTATGAATTATCCCAGCAAAATTAAAAAGTAAAGCTAGCTATCCTTTTAATGCTCTGCTGCCTGTGCTTATGTATAAGCAACAATACCTAACTGGTTGAGCATTTTCAGCAAATAGGTATCAAGGCTGTGGAAAATAACTGAAAGCAGAGCTTGAAGATGTGTAATATCCATGGGGAGATTCAGGCCAAAGAATTGATCCACAGTCTGCAAGTAGCATAGATTGAAAGATCAGTTACAAAAGACACAAGTTACGATAACAAGATAATATCTGCTTAGTGGCAAAATTAATTACAATGATTTACAGAAATTTTGCCAGCCAAAATGCTTATTGCATGCAAGGAAATATGCAGTGGATATATGTTCTCTGACAGGTGATTTGCCCACTTAGATAAGCAGAAAACTAATCCTGAGATCGTGAAGAATGGGGAAGCAGTCCAGTAATTTGTAACCTTTAAAAAGTAGCCTCCATTTGACCTATATGGATCCTGAGCTCACATGTATAATTACTACAAGAGAGCCAGTAGAGTCAAGTACGCATACCTCTTCTACCATCCTGAAAACTTCAACTACTGATGCTGCTTGTCTCTGATGGAGTGATAAAGGCTCCCAATTCTGAACATACAATATAAGAGTTCAATAGTTTTTTCGAGCCATCTTATAAGCCAATATCAGAAATACATACATAGGGCATCTATGCCCCTCAACTATCTCTGCACCATAACTAGGAGGATATTATCAAGTAACAAAATTTCAATAGTTATCAACAAAGCAATATACACTTATCCAACTACAAAAGAATCAAGAAAAAGTTTAATAACTGAAATCAAGTTTATTTTTCATTTACACATATGAAATGCCTGAAACCACTCGTAACTTCAAACATGAGAGATCATTTTAGCCCCTATTGAGATATATGGACAGATCACTTTGTATAAAAACAGAGTTAGAGAGAGAAGATAAAAAGGTAAATTTCTATCAACTTGCACTTCATTCACATATATGGTGATGTGTTGCCAAAAGCCTTCTATTGCTAGCTGTTAAACAAATGTGATTTCAAAACCATGAAATCATGTTATACACAACTTATACAAATGATAGCAACATTCTTCCATCGGATCACTAACCATTGCCTATCATGTTTTCATCTATTTTTCTCTATCTCCAGTTTTAAAAATAATCTGTCCAGAACAAAGCGCCAATTTAGCTGACAGATGCAAAGTACAGAACTAACCTCAATTTCAAAGGCTCTTCCAGTCCATTCCAAGATATGAGTGTTCTGAGATATCACCCAATCAAGGATGAGTGGTTTAGAAATTTCTTTGATCTGCAGGCACGATAGAGAATCAATATATCAATAAATCTGGGAAATGAAATCAAATTGAAGTATACACATATTAATTCAAGCCAGTAAAACAAAGATCTCAACTTCAGCAAATTTTAGCATAGAATAATTTATTAACTGCCAACATTGTTAGTGTTGCATCCCCAGAACATCCATAATGGAAAATTACTTCTTCACTATGAGCTTAGAACGTGCTACAAAACCTAGCATTCGAGAAAAGATCAGACTATTAGAATGGGCCAATAGAGCTTCTTCTTCCATCTCAAGCGATCACTTTCTTCAAGGCAAGAATTGACAGTAACATGAAAAAATCAAGCCAGATAAACTAACAAGGTAACCGCAGATAATCAAGCCCAACCATCCCTCCCAGTGAGAAGAATCATTCTAGGTCAGTCCATGAGAAAAATATTGTTCAGCAATCTGAAACTAGTCCAGAGCAAAATTCACCCACAACAAAGTTGTTTACTTCAGCTCAACATTTTATTCTCCCTCCAACGGATCTCACAAGCCCATCCCTCAAATGGAAACTTATACACGATAAAACTTTCCTTCTTTTCTTCTTTATAAAGAGACTACTAGTAAACTAAAGACATTACAGACATCAACCCATGGGAAAAAAAGCCGCCTTCATAAGCAGCAAAAAGGTTCAAAATGTCAAAGACAACCTGCATGCAAAAGCTTCTAGCTGTAATCAAATAGCCGAGAGAATGAAGTAAATGGATATCATTTTTAGTTCCTGATCAGGTCTGCCTCCACTCAACACACAATGTTCCCCTTGTCATCACTGTCTTTCAAACATCGATGAGTTCCAATATACGAGCAACAGGGACTTTTTTGGTCTCCAGCATCATTTCTAGAACCAGTTTTCTTTGGATCTGACCAGGATCTCATAAAAGGACAATATCGCAGAAGTAGCATTTACTATAAAAATAGCATTTATGATCTTTGTGCAGCAAAACAAACTTGACCATTCGGGGTACAACCAAAGAAAATAAGGATGTACACATATAAACAAAACATTTGACAGGGAGATATCATGTGATTAGATGATTAAACAGAAAAAGGATTCCAACTTATCAGAAACAAAAAATTATCTACATATGCAAAGTGAAGCCATGGATCTTACAAGAATTCATAGTCTAAATAGATCCTAACCTGATAATGACACATATGTTGATTGACAGAATCAAGCATCTTATTTGCTTCTGCAACTGATGTATAGAGTTGAGTCAGGTAATGATCCAACATGTCAGCTGCTGAAAGCACTGCTATTACATCCTCAGAAAGAGATGAAACCGCGTTGAGGAAAGGTCTCTGCATATTAACACAAACAGATTCTACTATAAGTAGACTAGCACTAACAGAGCAAGATTAAGAAAGTATCGACTACATGAATATGCAGTACAAACCAGTTTTATCCCATAAAATTCATGTAATAGCACCACGGAGATCTTCAAAGAGTCAGGACAGAAATCACGTAGCACTGGGTAAAACATGGTGAATTCTCTCTCCGCAACCAACTTTAACTCATTTGCAAGAACGGCCAAAGGGTGTAGTTTTCCTACCTTAGTTTCAAGATCCAACTTACTGAATGTCTAAGAACGATAGAAAACCAAATCAATATGACCATACGAGGAGTCCAGCAAAAGGACCAAAAGCACAATTAAATTTGAGACAACTGATAACACAAATGAAGATTTAATGTTATATAAAAAATGAAAATCAGCAGATATGTAAAACTAGATGCATCTTACCCGCCTGCATGCAGCTTCAGTTGACTTCTTCACATAAAATTTAATTTTTCCAGAAGTATAATGATCCGAATAATTCAACCTTATTAACTGCAAAGAAGGAAACTCTTTTCTATAAGACAAAAGCCAAGAACAGTTCCAGTATTCTTTTTCCACTGCAACAAATTCAGTATCCACTCTGATACCATCTAATACCCTACTTTGTTAATTTGGGGATAGTTTAAAATTTTACTAGAGTAACACAAAAAGGAAGTCACGAAGCATCAATTGTCAAAATGTGGAATTATCAGAAGAAAAGAGATCCAATTATAGCATGTCTAAAAATCCATTAGATATCTCTTTCTAAAGGATCATCTCCTTACTCCCAAGAACATAAAGATGATTAAGAAAGTTTAGACATCATTTACAACCCATCAACCAGGGGTAGAGTAAAGGGTTGATCAATAATTACATGGAACAGCCTCTCAACAACCAGTCAAAAGAACAGCTTCATATTAACTTGATATGATAGTTAATTTTCAAAATAATAGATTGCCTTCAAAATAATAGATTGCCACCACAAAACGAAAATAAATGAATTTGCAAGCTAGTACCAAAACTGACAATTTTTCCAAACAGGCTAAACATCTAAAGACACCAAACTAAGGTTGAAGTGGCAGTGTACCACTGTTAATAATTCAGATAAAAAAAATTATATCTTGAAAGCAGTAACATCAAACCTTAGTTTTACCAGAGTCATCACTAGAAAGAACTCCAACCTCCGAAATCAACGCCATAATCATTCTGAAGTTTGAAGGTCTCTGAAATAGGAAAAGGAAAAAAAAGTTGCAATTAGAGGCTTAACCCCAGAAATAAAAAATTCAACATGAAAAAAAAAGAAAAACAATATTCAATAAAATGAAACATAAGCCGATTTGAATTAATTTGACAATAATATATAATTCTATTGCAGTGAGCCTCTTGCAACAAAATATGACTTTTAACATATTTACAATATTAACCAAGGTAAATCGATAAAAGAAACCATAGAAGTTTCAACATTAAGAAAAGAAGAAAGAAAAACAGATTCTCTTCCACAAAATATGACTTTTAACATATTTACCATTTTAATCAAGTTAAATCACAAATTTGTAACAATCTTATATTCTTAACCACAGGATAATGATGTTCAAATTCAATAGAATAGTACTAGATGTGGATAGCTTTTGCAGCTTTGGGTGTAAGAATAGGAGCAAGTACAACAGTCATGAAAGCGTCAGACCCAATACAAAAATCAGTACAACAATGGGGAAAATTATATATTTCTGAGGATGGTATAGAAAACCATAGGTTTTGATTATTGCGAAACAATTAATGATAATCTGCTCTGGACTACTGGTTCTTTAACTCCACTTAGACTAAACAAAGAACGACATTTGAAGCAATGAAAACCACTATGGAGCATCAGAAGACACTCAGAGAGAATGTACAAACATTCATTTGTAACATTAACACCATTAGACACATTTATTATAAGGTTACCATAGAACAAGATGCCATGAGCCTATTAAAGATTAGAAATTCACCTGACTGAAATGCAGATGATAATCTTGTATTTGATGGTCACACCAACTGCTTATCAAGAATAAGACAGCCTCAACCAGACATAATTTCACTTCGCCTCCATTGCATTGCCTCAAACATACTAGGCTTTTCATATACAGACCCTCTTTTTCATCATCTACTACGGCAGATAAAAGATTTTGTACCTCATGAACTGCCATTTGTAACAGGTCACCCCCATCTGTCCCCACAAACTTCAACACGAAAATTCCATTAGAACAAAGTGTAACATGCACCACACAAACTTATAATGATCCACTGAAATTAAACAACACAACAAGAAAATAACCCACCATACAGGGGCATTCTTATTATGAAATCCCCAAACATTTTCACCACACTGCATACTCTTGTCATCACACATCAAATTCAAATACCAGTTAGCACAATATGCATGAGCAGTTGCAAGATTGTCAAAGAATGCAGTATTGTTGTCTTTCTCAGGAACAGCATTTAAAGGACTTTATATTTTAGCCAACATATGATAAGAAATCATACACTACAGAGCATTTAAGCAATAAATAAGATGGTTACAAAATCATTCATACAGTACAAGACTCTGCAGATAAAATAGCACAAAGAAGTCAAGTATACCTGTTGGAAAAGGCTACATCCATATAATGCATTATGCAGTTTCTGAGTGATGCCTAAAGTGGACCAGGTCAATTTTATAAGTGATAGGATCTCATCAGCTTCCTGATTAAATCAGTATGTACATAAGTGTCAATCAGATTACATCAACAATGATATGCCAAAGAAATGCTTAGATGAAATGTGGACAATAGATAGTATACCTGTATTAGCTGACCTTCATCAAGAATGTCAAAAACACTACCAAGCAATTTCTGATAGAGTCTGAGGTTCAAATGATAACCAGCAGTCCAATAAACAGTTTCACCTTCCATATCAAATTTTCCAGGTAAGGAAGAGACTTTTGCTGCTACCTGCCTAATAGATGCCAGAACAGCAACGCGTTCAGAGGGAGAAATTGAGTCCCAATCCTGCCCCATTTAAATTTATATTAGGGAATAAATACAAACTCTTTCCGTTGCAGCATGCATGACATACTTACAAAACTCCAAGCATACCTTTGAGTCTCTGATCATTGCAGCATAGTTTCTGATAGTCAAACATTCATCTTTTTTAGCAGTGGCAGAAGAACAAAGAAGCTCCTCTAAAATATTAGCCTACAATATAAGTTGCAAACAACAAAGGTTAGAACAAAAAGAATTAAGTTTTTTTCTTCACTGCATCAAGTGACCAACAGGATTATGTTGTAAATTCTGTTAGAAAGTTGATAAATTGACACCATCTATTAACCTCTTTGTCCCTTGGAAAAAACAATTGAAAATATTGAAATATAGTTAACATACTTATCCAGCGGTGCCATTTTGATAGAACACTACTAATATGCCTGAAACATTTTTTCTCACGAATGTGGGCAAGAAACAAAGCCATGCAGCATGCCAGTGCTGACTTTGTTTCCCTTTAAAATTTGTGATTGCATTTAAGGGCTTTGGGCAATCACAACCAAGGCCATGCCAGCACTGCATTGTCTCAGTAAGACACTAAGCTCATAATTGCTAAAGTCTAAGCAACAGACAGGCCAGAATCAGAAGTTCAAACACAATGGGTATAACTAAGACAGATTAAACAGAAACAACCATGATGTACATATGAACGCATTTCAGGCATAGTAACATATGGACAATCAATTCACTGATTGTCAGTCAATGAAGTTCTTTATACAAATTTATGTGATATTTGAGAAGAGGAACTTTAATGAAATTAGAGCAATCATGACCTGTCTACTCTTCCATTTCATATAAGACTTCTCATGGAGAAAGTCAGACTTGAATATTCCACCCAAAAGTCCCAGTGCGATATCTGGAAGAAAAATTTGTCCTTGCAACCTCCTTGCTGCCAGCTGCATGAAATTTCTCCTTATGCATGCATCCATGTCTTCTGAAATCTAGTAAAAATGCATAATCCACTCAAACTTTGAGCACTGATTAAACACAGAGAGCATGAGAACAAAGTAATAAACAAAGTCGCTTTTCGGTACAGAAGTTGATCGCATAGTCAAATTTAGAGTCAATTTGATAAGAGAAATGCAAGTGCCAATTATATAACTGGACAATTTGGCTGACATCTTTTGAATACTTTTCTTTTGTCCCTCTTTCTTTCATTCTCTTTTCTTTCGTGGAGGGTTGGTTCTTTTGTTGAAGAGTGTCACAATAGAAGAGACGTAAAAATAATACGAAATGTAGAAACAAAGCTTAAAATGTCTAACGTTTACATTAGTCCATAATGTTGCTTCTCTCTTTTTTTTTTTTCTTGTGGTTGGTTAATACTAGTTGCAGAAGTTGAAAGTTGGGGGGAAAAAAAAGAAATATGAAACTTGAAAGTATAAATCAATGATCGTAAAACCCCATTATTTCTTCAAAACATGTCAATCAACCTCTAGAAGAAATATCCACCAAGGGGAAACATTGTTTGTTTCTTTTCTTCTATTCTTAACCGTAATGTCAACAGTAAACAACAAATATTAAAAAGGCAGTAACTATTAGATCAGTCATATTTACCAAGTTCACCTATCAACTATCTTATATCCATATCATAAGATTTAGCACCATTTACATCACAAGTTTCAAAAACAAATTTTACTTGTAGCATTTGCAAGACATAGGCAAGGAAGGCATGGTGATGCCAGAAAGTTAAGAGTGGCAATATGAGAGAGGCAAAGAACTCACCTGCATCTGAGCACGAATAACATTCATGAGATCTGAATGTCTTCCCAAAGATTGGGAATGTAATTTGTCTTTCTTGCCCTTCAACCTTAATAAACGATTAGAACTCTTTTCTTTCTTTTTGTCCTCAAACATGCATATTTCATCCCTAGCATACAAAGAACAGTTTACTTGAATGTATAAGTATGTGAGAGAAAGAGAAGAACTAATTCCACATCAAGTCACAAGTTATGCGTGCAATTTTAAACACTTGCACATAAGAGAACATGTGCTTATGCAATTAAATCATACACACCCAAATATGCGATTAAATCTTGCTTGTCCTGACATGCAGGACAACATCACAAGGCCTGCTACTAAACCTGAGTCTGTGTGTACGACTGAGTGAGAGAGTGAGTGTGTGTATGTGTGTGTGCGCATGTGTGTGTATGTGTGTGTGTGAGAGAGAGGGAGAGAAAGAGAGAGATTACCCAGACAGAAAGACAGTTATGATCAATAGTTCATAAGCTGATTCCCGCAAGTCATCGTCAGATAATCCTTCAAAATTCCTGGAGTTATGCATCAGTTGACTCGAGGGATGAAAAGCAATGGACTCAGTAAACAAACACATATTTTCCGAGTATGCTTCACTTAAGTTCACACAGGTCAGAAATCTCACACAAAAACAATGAGAAGATGTGTTCTAAATACCTGTACTGAGGCTAGGCAATGCAATTTCAGGAATTTCTGAATTTCCTAAAGGTATCGTAGGAATATATGCTGACGCTTTATTATATCTAGGACTGCTTCCATCTCCATTCATCGAGGCCTTCTCAACTGGAAAAGGATCCTCCGGTCTCGACCTAGGAAAATGATTAGCATTGTTTTTCACATATATTGGCGGTGGCATGCGCCTAGGAGGCGAGCCCGTTAAATCTGGGTTAGAAACAAGAAAATAGGAGTTCCCCGCCTGTGAAGAGATCTGTAATTAAGAGGAAATTGTTAGGTTTAATAATTCCGTCGAGCTAATTCCAGAAAGAAGAAATAAATACATGCAAAAATCGAGTTGAACTCATCAAATGCTTAATATGCATGCCATTGACAGCATTATTTCAGAAAACAAAAACAAACTAGATAAATAATTCTCCATCGAATTTGCAAGTGCTTTTATTCATCTTTCCTTACCGTGACAGGATAGGCAGATTCGGCCAAGTATCTTTTAGTCGCTTCATTTAAGTCGAGAACTCCATCTGCAGCAGAATTAACCAAACGTAACACTCATAGTCCTCAGCCGCTCTCTCACAGATAGATCAAACAACGAAAAAGATAACAGAACATCCAAGCCAACGTGGATTATACAGATTTTAGCATTTCTTCACAAGTTGCTTGACAGAATGAAAAAAGAATAGTAAGAGGGGCGGAGAGAGAGATAATTATTTGGTTGCAGAAAACTATTACCGAGACAAACAGTTGAATTCAGCTCAGGCAAATCTAATTAATTCATCAGCATAGAGCTTCTTTAGCATCTAAGCGTGTTTTCTACACTGTTTTTGGGTTCTAAGCTATTTTCCTCGGTTTTCTCAGGAACCAAACAAGGCAGAAATGAAGCCCACTTTACCTGACTTAACGCACTCAAGTATATGATCGGCGCTAAGACGATCAAAATCAATGTTAGCGAGAGAATCAGCGGGACCAGAAGGAGTTCGGAGCTCTTTGATCAAACCAGAAGACAGGAGAAACGCAATGAGTTTCCGGCGATCGTGACGGTACCTTTCTAACAGAGTTGATCGCTCCATCTACAAGGATAAAGCATTTTGGAGCGGGAACTGGAAGTGGCTTTGGTTTAGAGAACTGCGGGTTCTAGAAAAGCGCGAAAGGAGAGCAAGGAAAAGGCTGCTCCGCCTCCTTTTTACTGGGATTAGAATATGCCCTGCTGCTTTTGGGTTTTTAATTTTATTGAGATTAGAATATCCTCTGCGCCCCAAGGGACTTGGTCCCTCCAGTCCTCTCCTCCACCTCCTATCGCCGTAAGCCCACAAATTTATGCATTAATATTTCTAAAGTTGAAATTAACAACAACAAATATTTGCATTAAAGTGAAATGCGCGGTTGGTTAGTTATACTTTTATTTTTTATTTTTTATTTTCTATTTATTTTTAGTTTTTATTTTTTTAAATGAAAAACTTTTTAATTTAGATTTGTAATATAAAAATTGAAAATAAAAACCTATTTGGTTGAGATTTTTATTATTATTATTATTATTATTATTATTAATTTTTAATAAGTTATTCTTATTTATTTTTATTATTATTATTATTATTATTATTATTATTAAGTTTTTATTATTCTTATTATTTTTATTTTTATTAATTTTATTATTAT
>JAOSBK010000007.1:887665-900717 GCA_027568895.1 Erythroxylum shatona | reverse complement strand
AAACCAAATATTTTTATAACTCATTATACCGACAGAAAAATATCCAAATTAACAGGTAACTTCCAACATCAGTCAAATTTTCTTATTCAAACAACTACACACTATCAACAAAGGAAGTGAGAAAAAGAACCTAAAAAGGATATCCATCGGAAAACAGAGAAAGGTAGGCTCAGCTCAGATCAGATCATTCGGAGTCCGTACTACCGGAGAGTGTATCCAACTTCTCACGTTCAAGGCGTTCAAGGGCTTTCTGGTGAGCCCAGGTCTCGATGGTGAGATCAGGCTTGGCATTAAGACCAACACCCAAAATAACGATGGTAAGGAAGCTGGTAATGTAGCAAGGAAGCTCCCAATCCTCCCACTTACGAGACTGACCAGATGGAGGAGGAGTGAGGTTGAAGAGGTATCCCTTAGGGCGCTCCTCGTGACCTGGGTTGGACCACCGGCTGGGTCCAGCGGCGGCACCGCCTCGGGTTCGGAGGGAGGATAGCAGGCGCTGACGGAGCATGGTGGGTACCAAATATTAGTACGAGCCGCGCGGCGAGAGTTAATCAACTCAATTACAATTAGGGGAAGGGAAGGGAAGGGATGGGATGGGATGGGATGGGCCCCTGATAGCAAAAAGAGAGGAGTTTTACTTTTTTTTTTTATTTTCACGAGGTATCGGTTTAAGGTATTTTAAAGTCATCTATACTTAAATTAATTCTCGCTCAAATTGGATATATTATTTACGAAAGGCAAAATTTTGATCCCAAATTTTAAGCGGCAGCATATATAAAAAGAGTTCAAACTTACGACCTCACTTAAATTAAGAGAGTCCTTTATTAACTCATCTACGTCCTGATGTTATTGGAGTTTTACTTTAGGCTAAAATGAACGAAATCATTACATATCACACGTTAAATACAATCGAACAAGCACTTAGACTTCAACATTACTTTAGGCCCAATGTCTCTAACAATTAGAGACATTTTTTTTTTTTTTTTTTTTTGAGGGAAGAGACATTTTGTTTTTATTCGCATCTTGTGTTTTAAGGGGTCATTTAGCGCCGTAATATTCCAAGCTCCTATGTCCCTGGAGTTCTAAGCCTCTGATTAGCTAGCATTCAGATTGGATCGCCATCATCTCACAACTTGCCAATTCTGTGTCTCCCGTATTGTAACGGCAGCAACCTCAATGGGATTAGCTGGAGGAATACTTCCAGCATCTTGGCCAATTGACCTACTTGGTGCTTCTCACTCTTTTGTCCTCTCGTGGCTCATTAGAACATTTTGCTTCACCCAAATTTGTTTGTAGTTAATTTGTCTGCATAATAAGGCCTTTCAATCATGCTAAGCATTTTCTATGACCAAAATTGCAAACCAAACTATAAAATTTCACCCACACAGGCAAACTCTCAAAGCTGGAAGGATCTAGCTTAAGTCCCAGCCTCCATCTCTTCAAAACCAGTGGTTTCTTATCATTGAAAAGCCAAGGTCCACCACCAAGAGCCAAACATAAAGTAGTAATAGGTAATAGGAATCACGAGAACTGCTTGTCTTAGTTTTTCCCTCTTGAAGATTCTGGTATACTTGAGTTTACTGAAGAGGATGATGAGATGCATCATTGGAAAAACACATTATTGTAGGAGACAATTGCTTGTTCTATTTCAAACAGAGAATCCAACAATAGAATTGATCATTCATTATCAATCAATCAATCATCTTATACCTATATCTGTCTATATATATACGTAAAAGGTAGTGGATGGATTCAATAACTCTCACAAGTTAGTATACATGACATCTTATATATTCATAATACTATATTAACTATATTGACACGACGTAAGAATGAGAATTCTCGTCTTCAATTCAGAGAAATCTGGTTTTCCAACTCATCTTTAATTAATAATAAGCCTAATGATAGGAAAAACCCATATGAATTTTCAGGCCTCACTTTCTTCTTGTGCTTCCTGCTAATTACTAATAATTGGTATATACCTACATTACTAGCTACAATTCTATAGTAGCTGCATCCCTGCCTTCTTTCACAGCTCCATTCTCAATTGATTCAAGTGCAAAGATGCTGTGCCACAATAACAATCTCAAAGTTAGTCTTGTGATCTCAACTTATTCATCTTCAGATATATTTGTAGTGATCTTTACATCTTATAAAAAACCAGCAAAATTTCATTGCAATAGGAAAGAATTCCATACTTTTGAAAAGAAGCTAATAATCAAATTTCTTGGACTTTTTCTGTCCAGTTAATACCATTGTTGCAATAAAATACATTTAAAATGCAATAGCTTCAAAACAAAACTGTAGCTTGAAACTTAAATTCACTGGATGACCACAAAAGGTTCATAACTATTTTTTATTTAAGATTGAAAGAATTATGCAGGGCAATCCTAATTTCCAGTGTCAAGATGCACCATATATAAATTTCAAATAAAATTGTACACCACTATTCATTTTTAGTTCTTAACAAATAATCAGGAATACAAGAATATAATTTTACAGTTTGAGCATACTTCTTGCATGGAGAAATTATAGGAAGTAGTGTGATCTACCTGAATTAGCTGAGGAATCATAGCTTAAAAGGGAGTTCTCTGGAGTAACAAAGTTATGACCATCTTCTTCTCTTCCCCAAACTGGCTGGTGGAGCATGTCAAAGTGCCATCCCTGTTGATGCTGCTGTCTGTTCCGGTTGAATTGAACTTCTGACCACATCATAGGCAAAATCATGCCGGGAAAATTACTCTCAATTGGTGATCCACTCTGCAAATTCAAAGGAATGGTTCAAAAGCATTTACAATGGCAACAATCAGAATACCTAACTTTTTGTGGTATTTCAATGCCAGATTCCCAACTCTCTATCTCTCTCTCTGAATAAATTCTGTACTGAGAGAATGTTCAACTTCCATTTAACAAAATGACAAAAGTTTAATTTTCAGGGCCTCTTATAATTACCAGGCGTTTGATATGCATGCCAGAATACTGAAATCTTAAGACAATTTAATGATTGCAATTGTAGGAGGCACAGGCACAGTTAAAATCTGCACAACAGAGACTTGGCATCGTGCAGTTCAATTAGAAAGATGGTGAAACGGTGAATAGCCATTCCAGTAGAATAGTACAAGAAATTTAGTTGCTTTATTTCCACAAAAAGCATTCTACTGAATGGTTAAGTAAATGCCAGGAGATAAAAATATATAAACCAGCAAAAGCTTATCCTCTAAAAACAATGAACTATGTTTCAAGATTGAGTCATTAAGGATATCTCAAAACTAGCTTTACTGAGGAGCAGCTATACAAGGTTCAAACCCTTACTCTGTTCTCACATTGGCATTTACGATATAACAACCTTTGTTAACAACAAGTATAGTAACAACAATAACTCACTTCCGCAGCTAATATGGAGTCGAGATTGAAATCAATTCTTGGGTTGACTTCTGCAAGTCTCATTGATAATAGCTGAAACCAAAGAAAATTTTGAAGAATAAGATGACAACTCATATGGCTCACAAAAAAAAAAAAAAGACTAAACAATTTTGCTGCTTTGCTTCATAGAAATTGTTACAGAAAAAAGGCAGTAGAAAACAAAAATGAGAGAAGATTAGACAACTGATCCCAGCCTCCAAAAAAAAAACAAGAAAAGAAACAGGTTGCCTGCGTGAAAGTCGGACTGAACCGTCTCAAGTTTAAACATCTATTATCTAGTCTCAAAAGGTAAAATTAGTAACAAAATAAGAAAATAAGACCTCTACTTTCCGTTGAAGAGACTGTACATGATTGATTATTTCATCAAGTACCAATGCCGTGCCTGTAATCTGCATAACAAGATAATATCCCCTTCAACAGCCATATAATACAACAACAACAAAACTCAATAGAAATCTCGTTGACACGCGGGATCTAGGAATGTCTAATAGTACATAACCCTACTCCTAAACAGTAGAGAGATTGTTTCCAAAACAACCATATAATACAGAAGCATAAACTAATGTAGAAAACATAATCAATAAAAACTTATGGTGTGAATAAAATATAAAAGTGAACATGAATTTATCAACCTTATTAGACCAAATAAAATCAAACAAAAGATGAAGCTAAGAAGTCTTTGCATGTAAAGAGAAATTCAAAAAGATTAAAAAAATTAGACATTCATAATCTGCAAGGAATGTGTGTAGGAATCTGATACAAGTAGGTCATGATGTGTGTGAGAAATTAAATCTCTACCTTTCTGGAATCGTAGATCCATATTCCGCAGCCCTAAATAAGAAAAACTACTCACTAGTCTTGGATACATCACTCAATGGGAAAAAAAAAGGTGATCCAAACACGAGCAACATTAGTCTTAATTGCTCACCATCACAGGGTGAAAAATATACATGGGGAAGCCACATGGCTAACTGGTTTAATGCCTCAAAAAAAACTAGAGTCATCAATTCAGTGACTGCAACATTAGTCATAATTGCTCACCATCACTAGGTGAAAAATATACATGGTGAAGCCACATGGCTAACTAGTTTAATGTCTCAAAAAACACTACAGTCATCAATTCAGTGACTATCACATGTCCCTTTTCACTTCAACCAAACCCTATTGGAAGAAGTTTTTTATTTCATCATCTGTTCAGCGTCTATTCATCATCCACTATATGAACACTGAACTTAAAAGATAAGTTAGTACTATTAATAATGATCAAATTTTCCTTTGTCCATGATCCTGGGACCAAATTTCAATCTAACAAAGCCAGAGAATAATACGTGCTTCAAGGGACTTCCAGCCAAGCATTTTCTACACAATAAAATTCAATGTCTAGCCCATTAGTAATGTCGTCTTATCCACCAAAGACTGGACTCTGTGAATATCAAGCAATAGTTACACTGTTCGAAAACAACAAATGAACTTGCCAGGGTGCTAAGCAGGTTTTACAAGCAACTTCAATTTTTTCTCACTCAAGTCCAAAACTTGAAGCCGCGGCAATCAGGTTTAAAAGAAAGAGTGAATGACAAAACAGATCAATCTACTCTGCGAATAAATATGACAAGGCCAAACTCAAAAATGGCCCCTAACAAACTCCTATCTTACATAAACAAGAAAAGAATGGCACCACTAGGCTGCTGAAATTACAAGTATGCCAAGTTGTCGCCCCACCAGGCACTTTTCTTGGTACAAAAGCAAAAGACCAACTTTTGCTAAAAAGGTGACAATGACAAACTCATTAATTAAATGCACATAATCCAAATATATAATCACACTTTCCATAGACATAACATGATATATAATGATTAATTAAGCCCTCAATACCCAATCATTATCACTTCCAAATAGAAAAAGAAAGCGAGGAAAAAAAAAGACAGAAAGAAAGAAAACGTAACTGTTGCTACTACTAACCTTATTGCAACCTGGGACCAGCTCTTGAAGTAGCTTCATCTTCGCATTGATCTTCTCTCTCCTCGCCTACACATTTCGTCCAAACAAACCCCCCATGTCACAATCATCATTAATAAGAGCAATTATAAACTAAACAACACATTAATTAAACTCTTTAAGATTATTAGTAGTTCATTACTCTCTCTGCTAGGCTATGGCTATCTGTGGCTTGACCTCTGCGTGCTCTAACGTGAACGTATGGAAGGTTCTGCCCATTTTTTGAGCTATCGTTTTCTGCGCTTTTGCACTTCTTTGTTGACCCTTTAACCTAACTTACACAAATTCAACGAATTTTGGCAATTTAGAGACTAATTTTGAATAGATTACTAAAAAACAGCATAAAAATTGATCTCCCCAAATCTCCCCACCTTCTTTTCTCGCTCCTTCCTCTTTACCGACCTCTGATTCAGCGCCTTGTTATTCGTCTTCTGCGGCGACGAATTCAGGTAGGATTCCATCTCCGTCGGCTCGCTCTTCACAAGTTCCTCGAGATTTCCACTAGAATTGGATGGAACAGAACTCGTCTCCAGCGAACTGTTGCCGGCGAGGACTGAGAATTTGGCGGCTCGCTCGATTAAGCCACTGTTACTAGGGAACATCAAGTTAGCATTGAAGTGGTGCGACGGGTAGGCGTTGTGTTCAGGTGGGGTCACGAGAGTTGAATCGGGAGAGTGAAGAAGCTCCATGGCTTGATTGGCGGGTAATTCGAGGAGAGCGGTAAAAGAGCTAGCGTTATCTTGTGGAACAGAAATTAAGTGCTGGATATCTTCGCCAAATTGGGGAACATAATCGAATCCAGAATGGTCCTGCTGTGGTGGCCTGAAGCTGGATCTAGCGCCGGTTACTGCAGATAACTCCATAACGAGAGGATTTGGTGAAAGGAAAAAGAGACTCAAATTTCATAAACTCAACGAAATGGGTATAAAAATTCTGAGGTGGGTATGTTAGAGAAAGGTGTAAAAGGAAAAGGGCAGTTGAAGAAATGTGAGTATGATCTTGAATTTGCGTGAAGATTGAATCTTGAAACAATCAAAGAGCTTTAGCTTCAAAGCGAAGAGGACTGTTTATAATGTAGAGAAAGGAAGCGTAGCAATGTTGGAGCTGGTGGATAATATAATAGCAGCGTAAAGGAGTAGGGAAGTAGAAGGAACTGTTTTGTTACTGTGCAGTTCGTTGAGATGGACGGGTGAAAAAAGAAGAGGCATAGCATAGGACAGGTCCGGACTTACCCTATCTCCATTTACCTTAAGCAAAGGTCAAGAGTGGCTCGGCCTCGGAGGAGGAAATTTTCCTTGAAACTCTTACATACACGAGTCGAGTCGGGGGTTGTATGCTCTTTCAAATCATACTGAAGCACGTAAATAGACTTGCGAAAATGTTACAAACTCAAAAGATGAATTAAAGCTAGCAAAGTGATATCAAATTGGGACGTCAAAAATAATTAAATTAATAATAATTTAAATTAAATTAGTCTAATTTTAAATTTCAAGTTTGATCTAATTTAAAGCCTATTTAAATCCTTATTACTATTTGTTAATTGATGTGTAAGAATTAAACAACAACAATATAAATATCTACTAGAAATCTCGCTAAGTTGCCGGATCTAAGAAAGTTCAGTAATATGCAGTCTTAACTATAATTAATAGATAAGTTATTTCTAAATAACACTTATGAAGAGGAAATAAATAAATAAATAAACAAAAATTAAATAAAACAAAAATTTTAAAAATAAAAAATAAAAATAACAACTAAAACTTGTGCTCCATCAGTTGCCATCTCCCTCTTCTCGTGCGTGCATCGTCCGCTGCTGCGTAGGGATGACAGTTTTGGTCAGGTTATGGGCTAAGACTGCTTGGCCCGAAGGGAATGTGTAAAACGAAGTCATTTTGTCATTTTATCAAATTTTTTTTTAAAAAAATGTAGACAAGCCAGGACAGGCCATGAGCTGTCAACCATTGGCCTATCAGCCCACGAGTAGCCCAATCAGTGAATCGGGTTGGGCCAGGCTTGGGCTCAGGTCGCCATCCCTACTGCTGCGCTTACCAAGTCCCTCTGGTGCTTATTGCTACCGTTGCCATCTCTTCCCTACTTTATCCAGTCGCCTTCAGCCACTATCTCTTTGTTGCCAGCAAGTATGTTTTGCACTGGACGCATTTATTTTATGCAGTTTGCATCTTTTATGTGTTGATTTATGCTTTATAGTGAATCTATGTGTTTTACAGCCTATAGGGCATTGGGTGGTAAGACTCTATATGAGATTCTTTTTGGTAAACTTTCTTTTTATTGACAAATTCAAACTTTTAGGTCATTGTGTTATGAACACAACTTCAATCAAGATGGTGATAAGTTTGCAAGTAGAAGTTGAAGATGCATATTTATTGGTTACCCCTTCGGGAAGAAAGGATGGTGATTGTATGATCTTGATACAAGAGATTATTTTGTCTCTAGGGATATTTTATTCTATAAGAACATGTTCTTGTATGCCTCTAAAGAACCAACCGTTAAAAATACAGAAAATTCTACACAACTGATGGTGGCTTGTGGGGATGATAATGAGATAGGTCTTTGCGTAGGTCCATTTTCTATTGGTACATGTGTTGAGGAGGGAAGTACTACAAAAATAAAGGATGGAGTTTTACCACCAACCGAAATTGATGGTAGGTCGAGATCTCAAGACTAGCCATCTCAAGATGTGAGTCGTCTCACAAATGACATGATTTTTAAAGGGGGTCTAGACGAAAGGGGAGTGCTATAGAAGAGGAACAACTTAGGAAGGGAAATCATGTAAAGAAGCCATCCACTCGCTTAAAGGATTATGTAACTTATACAATTCAAGTAAATAGCCCTTTTGTGCACTCATCTAAGCCATCACATTCTCCAGGTGTGTCCTATTCTTTGGATATTATTTGTGTTATAGTAAGTTTACAACATCGTGGTTTCTTGGCAACTATAATAGTAGGACATGAGCCCACTTTGTTTACTAAAGCCATGAACTATCTTCAATGGCATGAGGCCACAAAGTTTGAAATATAGGCACTACAAGACAATGGGACTTAGATAATAGTAGAATTGCCTTCCAGAAGTCTGCCATTAGATGTAAATGGGTATACAAAATCAAGTATAATTATGATGGAATAGTCGAAAGATATAAGGTACGATTGGTGATCTTGGGCAACTGATAGGTAAAAGGGATCGATTACAATGAAACTTTGGCTCTCATTGCAAAGATGGTGACGGTTTGAGCCTTTCCAACACTTGTAGCTACTAAAAACTTGGAATTTCATCATATAGACATTCATATTGTCGTCTCACATAGAGATTTGGACGAAAGGTGTTTATGAAATTGCCACCAAGTTTCTTAGCTTTAGAATAGGGCAAGGTGTGTCATCTGAAAAAAATCATTTTATGGCTTACGATGGGCTCCTAAGTGTTGGTTTTCTAAACTCAATGACACCTTAAAGAAATATGGTTTTTATTAGTCTTATTCTGGATATACTCTGTTCAATTTGTAGAAAGATGGAGTTCATTTACATGTGCTATTATATGTTGACGATCTTATCATTTTTGGAAATTATGAGACCATAATAGCAAAATTCAAAGCTTAACTCAGTGATTGTTTCCACATGAAAGATTTGGGAAAGCTAAAATATTTCCTTGGAACAGAGGTGGCTAGAGATATAAAAGAAATTTTCTTATGTCAAAGGAGGTATGCTTTGGACATCATTGATAAGTTTCTAGAACAAGGTAAGAAAAATTTGTATGATTGCATTGATTCTTTAGTTGAATGAAAATGACAAAATTGGATTTCAAGGACCAGCACCTCCAGCCTATGGCTCACACACTCAACAGTATATGCAAACTCTCTCTCCTCGTATCTATTACTTATTTATACTAAGAATCTGTTAGGAATCACATATTCAGTTAGCTGACAACCAATCATGAGGTTGTCAACCCCCCTCCCCACAACTAACAATATATATATAAATATATCTTGGCTTTATCAATAATCCCCCCCATCAGCTTCACCTTGTCCTCAAGGTGAAAGTTGGGAAATCTAGCTTTCATGTCTTCATATAACTCTCATGTAGCCTCGGAAGCTAGCTGATCGATCCATTGTATGAGCATTTCTAAATTTGAGCTAGTAGTGATGTTTCAAATGGCCAAAAGGGTAGCTGGATAAACTGGGGTAGCTTCAGGAACTAATAGATAGTCTGGAATATTCATGGTTGTATCGGCAGTACCCAAAACCTTCCTCAGTTGAGAGACATGAAAAATAGAGTGAATTCTAGCTGTCGGAGGTAACTTTAGCTGGTATGCAACCGGTCCAATGTGTTGTAGGATCTCAAAAGGACCGAAATAGCGCGGGGCCAACTTATGATTACTCTTGGTCTTAACAAATTGTTGGCGATAAGGTGCCAGCTTAACAAAAACCATATCCCCTACATAAAACTCTACATCTCTTCTCTTCCCATCTGCTGTCAACTTCATCCTTTGCTGTGCTATCATCAAATGTCGACATAGTTCAACCAAGTTCTGGTCTCTTTCCTGCAGTAGGGTATCAATAGCATCTATAGCAGAAGATTGAATTATGTATCGAGTGAGAGTAGGAGGATCACATCCATAGAGGACTTTGAAGGGTGTAGTGACCAAAGTGGAATGAAAAGATGTGTTGTAACAATATTCAGCCCATCCCACCCATTTTGCCCATTGTTGAGGCTGTTTGCTAGTGAAACATCTGAGGTATGTTTCGAGGTATTTGTTAACAACCTCGGTTTGTCCATTCGTTTGTGGATGGTAGGCTGAACTATATTCCAACTTTGTGCCCTGCATTTTAAACAACTCCTTCCAAAATTTGCTCAAAAATATTTTATCACTATCGGATACAATCGAATTAGGATAACCATGTAAACCCACCACTTCTTGAACAAATATATATGCAACTGATTGTGTAGTATAGGGATATTTTAGAGGAATAAAGTGAACATACTTACTAAGTCTGTCCACCACCATCAAGATAATCGAAAAGCCCCTAGATTTTGGCAGCCCCTCTATGAAATCCATCGAAACATCCTCCCAAACATGCTGGGTACTGGTAAGGGCTGCAAAAGTCCGGCTGGTGACAGTGAAAGATACTTATTCTGTTGACAAATGAAGCATTTAGCCACAAATCTATTGATATCATTTTTCATTCCTTCCCAAAACAACTCATTAGTTAGCCTCTTGTATATTTTTAAAGCACCCCCATGCCCCCCGATATTACTTTGGTGGCTGTCTGTGATAAGGGCTGGTATAACAACTGAATTTCTTAGAATTACCAACCGATCCTTGTAAAACAAGCAATCTTGGGTTATTGTATATGGAGGACGTGCTCCACCATCGGCTAGAAGCTCCTGCTTCAACTTTGACAATTTTGGATCAGCCTCAACCTCTTTGATTACCTGCTCCATATCCAATACCCTAATCGCCATTACTGCCATTATTTCCACTTAAGGAGGAACTCTAGATAAGGCATCTGCTACTCTGTTTTCCCATCCTGCTTGATACTCAATGATGAAAGTGTACCCCAACAATTTAGACAGCCACTTCTGATATTCCGAGCTGCTCTAAAAGGAATTTTAGTGGTTGTTGGTTGATTCTAATGACAAATTCATGGCCCAAGAGGTAAGAACGCCATTTTTTAACAGTTAATACAATGGCTAACAACTCCCTCTCATAGGCTGATTTGTGGCAACTGGAAGTGGACAAGACCTAGCTGTAGTAAGCAATGGGGAGGTTCTCCTGCATTAGGACAGCTCCTATGGCATTGACTGAGGCATCGGTTTCCAAGATGAAGGGCCGAGTGAAATCAGGTAATATCAACACCGAAGCTAAAATCATAGCTTGATTGAGTTATTGGAAAGAGGCCTCACTCTCTTCAGTCCATTTAAATCCCTCCTTCTTGAGCAATTGTGTCAAAGGCCATGAAATTCCTGCATAGTTCTTCACAAATTTCCTATAATATCCTGTCAACCCCAAGGAACTTCTCAACTCTTTCACATTTCTTGGTCTTGGCCAATTAATCATCACCTGAATCTTTCTCATGTCGGCTGCCACCCCATCTCTTGATATGATGTGCCTAAGGTATTCCAATGTCTCTTAGCCAAAAAGACATTTCTTCCAATTCACATACAATTGCTGGGATAGAAGCACCTTTAGGACTGCCCTTAAGTGACACACATGCTCTTCCCTGCTGGTACTGTAAACCAAGATGTCATAAAAAAAACCAATACAAATTTTCGAAAGTAAGGCTTAAAAACCTAATTCATAAGGGATTGAAACGTGGCTGGTGTGTTAGTCAATCCGAAGGGCATGTCAAGGAATTCGTAATGCCATTCATGAGTCCTGAAGGCTGTCTTTTTTATGTTCTCCGTTTTCATTCGTATTTGATGATAGCGCCTTTAAATCAATCTTCGAAAAGATAGTAGCACCCTTCAATTCATCACGTAATTCATCTATGATAGGAATAGGGAATTTGTCCACTACGGTCACCTTGTTTAAGGCACGGTAGTCCACACAAAAACGCCACCCTCTATCCTTTTTCTTAACCAACAGTACCGGGCTAGCATAAGGGCTAACACTAGGTTGAATAATTCCCGACTCCAACATTTCCTTCACCAACTTCTCAATCTCAATTTTTTGAAACTGGGGGTATTTATAAGGTCTAACCGTGACTGGATTTGCCCCTTTTTGGAGTACAATTGCATGGTTCTTACCCCTTTCCGGTGGTAGTGCCTGAGGCATGTGGAAAACCGCCTTGAACTCATCCAAAACAACCTGAAAATCGGGGTTAATTGAGTTAGCACCCTTCAGCCCTGTTGCCTCCGAAAGGCCCAATTGTAACAAATATACCGAGTCCTCCTCTGTGATAGTGTGCACCAAACTTTTCAGGTTAATAGGTGTTTTTAAGAGTGTCGGTCTCCCGTAATTGTAAGGGTTTGATCTCCTTGCCGAACCTCCATCGTCATCTTACTCCAATTTGTCATCACCTTGCCTAAAGTGCAACCATTTAACCCCCAATATAATATCACAGCTTCCTAACTCCATTGGTAGATACTCCTTGTGGACCACCAACCCTTGTACCGACACCTCTACCCCTCTGCAAATCCCTTCTCCCTTAATCTTCAGCCCATTATCCATAGTTATCACATACTTCGCTGTTGCTGCCAATTCACGATTTAGCGAATTCACCAACTCCCATGAAATGAAGTTGTGTAGGCTCCACTATCTATGCGTATGATCACTTCTCTCCCTTTCAAGTCCCCCTTCACCTTCATTGTTTTTGGGAAAGTGAACCCCAACACCGAACCAGTAGCTAGTTCCACTGTTTGTAGCGTCTCCTCCACTTCATCTCCTTCCAGCTCCTCCTCCTGATCTATTTCTTCATCCATGGTTGCCAGAACTTGGAGCTCTACTTTTTTGCATCGATGGCCTTGGTTGAATTTCTCATCACATCTAAAACAAAGTCCCTTGGCCATTAATGGAATGGAATGGAATGGAGTGGAATGTAATGGAATAAAATGAGCCACTCCATTGTTTGGAAGTTTAAATAAAATAAGAGAAGGACTCCTTTGACCATTGTTTGGAAGTGATAC
>JAOSBK010000007.1:862573-887565 GCA_027568895.1 Erythroxylum shatona | reverse complement strand
ATTCTGTTAGCTGACAATCAATCATGAGGGTGTCAGCCCCCCTCCTCGCAACTAACAGATATATATATATATATATATATATATATATATATATATATATATGGCTTCTAAGAGCCAAGCTAGCTAGTTTTCCTGTTGATCAAAATCATCGTTTGACTTATGCATAAGGAGAAGAACTAAGTAATCCTGAGCATTATCATCGTTTGGTAGGAAGACTCATTTATCCTACTTTCACTCGAGCCAAGTTATCTTATTGCATTCACACTCTTGCACAATTCATGCAACAAACACGAAATGACCATTAGGATGCAGCATTAAGAGTTGTTCGTTATTTGAAGGTAACCCAGGTTGCGGCATCATGTTGGAAGTCATCATGATCTTACACTATTTGGCTATTATGATTTTGATTGGGCAAGTTGCCCATTAACCCGACGTTTGTTAACAAGATATTTTCTACTTATTGGGAATTCACTCATTTCATGAAAAACTAAAAGATAGCACAATGTTTAACACTCCTTTGCAGAAGCTAAATATGCAGTCTTAATTATAATTAATAGATAAGTTATTTCTAGCTAACACACATGAGGAGGAAATAAATAAATAAATAAACAAAAATTAAATAAAAACAAAAAAATTAAAAATAATAATAACTAAAACTCGTGCTCCATCAATTGCCATCTCCATCTTCTTGTGCATGCATCGTCTGCTGCATAGGGATGGCAGTCTTGGCTTGGATTAGCCGGGTCATGGGCTAAGACTGCTTGGCCTGAAGGGAAGGTGCAAAACGAAGTCGTTTTGTCATTTTGCCAAAAAAAAAATTTTAAATGTAGACAGGTCATGGGCTATCAACCAATGGCCTATCAGCTCACGAGTAGCCCAATCAGTGAGTCGGGTTGGGCCAAGCTTGGGCTCAGGTCGTCATCCCTACTGCTGCACTTACCAAGTCCTTCTGGTACTTGTTGCTACCGTTGCCATCTCTTCCCTACTTTATCCCAGTCGCCTTCAGTCACTATCTTTTTGTTGCTAGCAAGTATGTTTTGCATTTGACGCATTTATTTTATGCAACTTGCATCTTTTATGTGTTGATTTATGCTTTATAGTGAATCTCTGTATTTTACAGCCTGTAGGACATTGGGTGGTAAGACTCTATATGAGGTTCTTTTTGATAAACTTTCTTTTTATTGACAAATTCAAACCTTTAGGTCATTGTGTTTTGAACTCAACTTCAATCAAGATGGTGATATGTTTGCAAGTAGAAGTTGAAGATGCATATTTATTGGTTACCCCTTTGGGAAGAAAGGGTGGTGATTGTATGATCTTGATACAAGAGATTATTTTGTCTCTAGGGATATTGTATTCTATAAGAACATGTTCTCGTATGCCTCTAAAGCACCAACGGTTGAAAATACAGAAAATTCTACACAACTGATGGTGGCTTGTGGGGATGATAATGAGATAGATCTTTGCGTAGGTCCATTTTCTATTGGTACATGTGTTGAGGAGGGAAATACTCAAAAAATGAAGGATGGAGTTTTACCACCAACCGAAATTGATGGTAGGTCGAGATCTAAAGACTAGCCATCTCAAGATGTGAGTCGTCTCACAAATGACATGATTTTTAAAAGGGGTCTAGACGAAAGGGGAGTGCCATAGAAGAGGAACAACTTAGGAAGGGAAATAATGTAAAGAAGCCATCCACTCACTTAAAGGATTATATAACTTATACAATTCAAGTAAATAACCCTTTTGTGCACTCATCTAAGCCATCACATTCTCCAGGTGTGTCCTATTCTTTGGATATTATTTGTCTTATAGTAAGTTTACAACATCATGGCTTCCTGGTTAGCCCAATTTGTTTACTGAAGCCATGAAATATCTTCAATGGCATGAGGCCACGAAGCTTGAAATGTAGGCACTACAAGACAATGGGACTTAGACAATAGGAGAATTGCCTTCCAGAAGTCTACCATTAGATATAAGTGGGTATACAAAATCAAGTATAATTATGATGGAATAGTCGAAAGATATAAGGTACGATTGGTGATCTTGGGCAATTGATGGGTAAAAGGGATTGATTACATTGAAACTTTGGCTCTCGTTGCAAAGATGTTGACGATTTGAGCCTTTCCAACACTTGCAGCTACTAAAAACTTGAAATTTCATCATAAGGGCATTCATATTGTCGACTCACATAGAGATTTGGACGAAGAGGTGTTTATGAAATTGCCACCAAGTTTCTTAGCTTTAGAATAGCGCAAGGTGTGTCGTCTGAAAATTTCATTTTATGGCTTACAATAGGCTCCTAAATGTTGGTTTTCTAAACTCAATGACAACTTAAAGAAATATGGTTTTTATTAGTCTTATTTTGATTATACTCTGTTCAATTTGTAGAAAGATGGAGTTCATTTACATGTGCTAGTATACATTGACGATCTTATCATTTTTGGAAATTATTAGACCATAATAACAAATTTCAAAGCTTAAATCAGTTATTGTTTCCACATGAAAGATTTGGGAAAGCTAAAATATTTCTTTGGAATAGAGGTGGCTAGAGATCTAAAAGGAATTTTCTTGTGTCAAAGGAGGTATGCTTTGGACATCATCTTTAAGGCTTGGCTTCTAGGTGCCAAGCTAGCTAGTTTTCCTATTGAACAAAATCATCATTTGACTTATGCATAAGGAGAAGAACTAAGTAATCCTGAGCATTATCATCGTTTGGTAGGAAGACTCATTTGTCTTACTTTAACTCGAACCAAGTTATCTTATTGCATTCACACTCTTGCACAATTCATGCAACAACCACGAAATGACCATTGGGATGCAGCATTAAGAGTTGTTCGTTATTTAAAAGTAACCCAGGTTGAGGAATCATGTTGGAAGTGATCATGATCTTACACTATTTGGCTATTATGATTCTGATTGGGCAAGTTGCCCATTAACCCGACGTTTTGTTAACAAGATATTTTGTACTTATTGGGAGTTCACCCATTTCATGAAAAACTAAAAGATGGCACAATGTTTAACACTCCTATGCAGAAGCTAAATATAAAGTCATGGCCTCTATGAGCTTAAGTGGCTCAATGGATTGTTTTCCACACTTAGTTTAACATACACAACATTGCATATTGCATCTAATCTAGTGTTTTATAAATGCACCAAACACATTGAAGTTAACTGCCACTTTGTTTGTGATAAAATTTAAAATGGACCGTTTGTCTGCTTTTGTCCACACTTCCAAGCAACTAGCTGATATTTTTACAAAGGCATTAGGCAAACAACAATTTATATGTCTACTTCCCAAACTTGAGGAGAGTATTAGGCACAAATATAGGAATTAGATAACTATTATCTTTGGTATATATTGTAACCTTTTAATGTATGAGCTATTTTAAGTACGTTGAGATTCTCTCTTATCGTCGAGATATCTTCTTAGCTTGTAAAAAAACACTTGTGCGTATATATGTGAGGCTAGGAGATCATAGAGAAGACAACCTATTTGCAGAACTTGATATATTAAGTAATAGAACAAAACCTATTTTCAGAACTTGATATATAAGTAATAGCATAACAATCACTCTGATTATATTAACTCTGAGTCACAATTAAGTAACTGTTCATTCGTAGGTTTCTACATTATCAATCAATCACCTTACAAAATATGTAAGCAGTGGACTGAATAACTCTCAGAAGTTAGTATACATGCCATCATATTCATAATGATATAAACAATATTGAAGTGTAAGAATGTGATTCTAGCAATTCCTCGTCTCCAATTGAGAGAAATCCAGGCTTCCGTCTAACCTTTCATATAGACTAATGATGGGAAAACCCATACCAATTTTCAGGCCTCACCCTTTGGTTCCTGCTGTATATACATTACTAGCTACAATTCTATAGTAGCAGCATCCGTGTCCTCATAGCTCCATTTTCAACTGATTCAAGTGCAAAGATGCTGTGCCACAATAACAATCTCAATGTTAGCCTTGTGATCTCAAACTTATGCATCTTCAAATATATTTGTAATGTTCCTTACATCATATAAACAACCAGAAAATTTCATTGCAATAGGAAAGATTTCCATAATTCAAAAAGAAGCCAATAATCAAATTTTCTTGGACTATTGTTGTCCAGTTAGTACCATAGATACAATGAAATACATTTAAAATGCAATAGGTTCAAAACTCAACTGTAGCTTGAAATTTATATGCTCAAATCCACTGGAGGACCACGAAAGGTTCGCACCTATAATACACACACACAC
The DNA here is from genome assembly GCA_027568895.1 of Erythroxylum shatona. Taxonomy (NCBI): domain Eukaryota; kingdom Viridiplantae; phylum Streptophyta; class Magnoliopsida; order Malpighiales; family Erythroxylaceae; genus Erythroxylum; species Erythroxylum shatona. Next base: position 883,304 of record JAOSBK010000007.1, on the reverse strand, counting down.
ACACACACACATATCTGCAGGGCAATCCTAATTTCCAGTGTCAAGATGCACCATATATAAAAATAACATAGCACACTACTATTCATTTCAGTTCTTAACAAATAATCAGGAATACGAGAACATAATTTTACAGTTTGCGCATACTTCTTGCATGGAGAAATTATACAAAGTGTGATCTACCTGAATTAGCTGAGGAATCATAGCTTAAAAGGGAGTTCTCTGGAGTGACAAATTTATGACCGTCTTCTTCTTCTCTTCCCCAAACTGGCTGGTGGAGCGCATCAAATTGCCATTGTTGTTGATTCTGCTGTCTGTTCCCGTCGACTTGAACTTCTGACCACATCATTGGCATAACCATGCTGGGGAAGTTACTGTCAATTGGCAATCCACTCTGAAAATTCAAAGGGATAGTTCAAAGCACTAAACAATAGCTCAAAAATAAGATTCCTAACATTTTTCAAAAAAAATGAAAACAATTAGATTCCCAAACTTCATGTGGCGCATCCCCAACTCTCTCTTTCCCTCTCTCTGGAGGAATTCCATACTGGGAAATATTCACTTCTCATTTGAATTTAACAAAGCATCATAGTTTAATTTTCCGGGTCTTGCATAATAACAAAGATTTGATATGCATGCCAGAATACTGAAATCTGGAGAATTTAATGATTGCTATTGTAGGGGCACAGGCACAGTTAAAATCAATGAAGAATAAAAAATGGAGACTTAGCATGCCGCAGTTCAATTGGAAAGGGGAATCAATTGGTAGACAATGAATAAGCATTCCGGTAGAACAGTAAAAGAAATTTAGTTGCTTTCTTCCCATAATACGTTCTACAAAATGGTTAAGAAAGTAAATGCAGTCAGAGGAGAAAAAATATTAAGCAACAAAGCTTATCCTCTAAAAGCAGTGAACTGTAAGTGTGTTTCAAGACTCAGTCATTTAGAATTTCTCAAAACTAGCCTCACTGACAAGTAGCTATACAAGGTTGAAACCCTTGTACTGGTCTCACGTTGGCATTTACACTATAACACCCTTTGTTTAACAATAAACACGTACAGTAAGAACAATAACTCACTTCTGCAGCTAACATGGCGTCAAGATTGAAATCAATCCTTGGGTTGACTCCTGCAAGTCTCATTGATAACAACTGAAACCAAAGAAATATTCAGCAAGATTAAAATGACACCCATATTAGTCACAAACATAAACTAAAAAACCAAGAGAGAAGATAAACAATTGATCAATGACCGAAAAGAAAACAAGAAAAGAAACAAGTTACTTTATGAAGGTCAGATTGAACCATGCTCAAGTTAACAATATATAATCCAACTTCAAAAGGTAAAAATTAATGACTAATATATGGAAATCTGACCTCTACTTTGCGTTGAAGAGACTGTACGTGATTGATTATTTCATCAAGTACCAATGCTGTGCCTGTAATCTGCATAAGAAAACAATATTCCATTCAGCAATCATATAACAGAAGTATAAACTAATGTATAAAACATAATCAATTTACAGAATGATAAAACAATCAACCTTTTAAACCAAGTGAAATCAACATAAGATGAAGCTAAGAGGTCAATAGATGTAAAGAGAATTTCTAACTGAAAAATAAATTTTATAGATGCATAATCAGCAAGGAATGTGTGTAGGAATCTGATAAAATAGGTAACTATGTGAGTGAGAAATTAAACCTCTACCTTCCTGGAATCAAGGATCCATAATCCATAGCCCTACATTAGAAAAACTACTCTACTGGAGCCTTGGGTAGAAACACTCCACGGAAGAATATATGTGCATCCAAACACATGAACAACATCTGCCGTAATTGCTCACCATCACTGGGTGAAAAATATACATGGAGAAGCGACATGGCTATCTGGTTTGATGTCTCAAAGAAAACTATAATCAATTCAGTGCCTATCATGACATGTCCCTTTTCAGTTCAACCAAACTCCATTGAAAGAAGACGTCTGTTTTATCATCTATTCATCATCCACTATATGGATCCCAAACTTGTAAGATAAGTTGATATCACTGATGATGATAACTGTTTCCAATGGATTAGGATCCAATTTTGGATATAACAAAGCCAGAATAATAAGTGCTTCACGGCACTTCCAGCTAAGCATTTTGTACACAATAAAATTCAGTCTAGTCCACGGGTAATATCGTCTTCTTTGCCATAGAATGGACTGAATGAATATCATGTTTGCATGTTCCATTATCAACTTCTACAATGGTTTCAGTGTTCGAAACATCGAATGAACTTGGCAGGGCAAAAATGTTGCTAAGCAGGTTTTACAAACAAGTTCATTTTTTGTTGCTCAACTCCAAATCTTGGCCAATCGGGGTTAAAAGAAAGAGTGAATGACAAGAGACCCAGTAGGCCAGTAGTCCAGGACTAAATATGACAAGACCAACCTCAGAAAGGGCCCCTAACAAACTCCTATTTTACATATACACGGAAAAAAAATAGCACCAATAGGCAGCTGAAATTACAAGTATGCCAAGTTGTCACCCCACCAGGCACTTTTCTTGGTACAAAAGCAAAAGACCAACTTTTGCTAAAAAGGTGACAATGACAAACTCAGTAATTAAATGCACATAATCCAAATATATAATCACACTTTCTATAGACATAACATGATATATAATGATTAATTAAGCCTTCATTACCAAATCATTATCACTTCCAAACAGAAAAGGAAAGAAAGGAAAAAAAAAAGACAGAAAGAAAGAAGACGTAACTGTTGCTACTACTAACCTTATTGCAACCTGGGACCAGCTCTTGAAGGAGCTTCATCCTCGCATTGATCTTCTCTCTCCTCGCCTACACATTTTGTCCAAACAAACCCCCCATGTCACAATCATCATTAATAAGAGTAATTATAAACTAACAACACATTAATTAAACTCTTAAGATTATTAGTTCATTACTCTCTCTGCTAGGCTATGGCTATCTGTGGCTTGACCTCTGCGTGCCCTAACGTGAACGTAAGGAAGGTTCTGCCCATTTTTTGAGCTCTCGTTTTCTGCGCTTTTGCTCTTCTTTGTTGACCCTTTAACCTAATTTACACAGATTCAACGAACTGGGCAATTTAGAAACTAATTTTGATTAGATTAATGGAAAATACCACAAATTTCTCGCTCCCCAAATCTCCCTACCTTCTTTTCTCGCTCCTTCCTCTTTACCGGCCTCTGATTCAGAGCCTTGTCCTCCGTCTTCGGCAACGACGAGTTCAGGTAGGATCCCATCTCCGTCAGCTCGCTCTTCACAAGTTTCTCGAGATTGGCACTAGAATTGGATGGAACAGAGCTTGTCTCCGGCGAATTGTTGCCGGCAAAGACTGAGAATTTGGCGGCTCGTTCGATTAAGCCACTGTTACTCGGGAACGTCAAGTTAGGATTAAAGTTGTGCGGCGGGTAGGCGCTGTGTTCGGGTGGGGTCGCGAGCGTTGAATCGGGAGAATGAAGAAGCTCCATGGCTTGAGTGGCGGGTAATTCGAGGAGAGCAGTGAATGAGCTAGCGTTATCGGGTGGGACAGAAATTAAGTGCTGGATATCTTCTCCTAACTGGGCAACAGAATCGAAGCCGGTACAGTCCGGTTGTGGTGAGCTGAAGCCGCATCTAGCGCTGGTTCCTGCAGATAACTCCATAACGAGAGAATTTGGTGAAATAAAAAAGAGACTCAAATTTCACAAAAAAAAAAAAACGAAATGGGTATAAGAATTCTGAGATGGGTATGTTAGAGAAAGGTATAAAAGGAAAAGGGTAGTTGAAGAAATGTGAGTATGATCTTGAATTGGCGTGAAGACTGAATCTTGAAACTACAAAAGAGCGGAGGAGGAGGAGCGTTGTTTATAATAATGTAGATAAAGGGAAGCGTAGCATGGATGGGGTTAGCAGCGTAATTATAAGGAGTGGGGAAGTAGGAAGGAACTTTAAAGGTTGAGAGAGAAAGCGTTAAGCTTTTGGCGACTGTTTTCTTACTGTACAGTTCGTTGAGATGAACTGGAACAGGGATAATGTGAAAGCAGAGCACTCACTCCAGCACCAGACCTACCCTACCTCCATTTGATTTACCCCTAGTATAAGCCTGCTTGGTGAAGTGGCACAAATGAAAATTGCTTCAATCTCATGCACACACAAGTATAAAAAGACGTAACATGACTATTACTCCAACTTGTCACACTGTTAATCTATTTTTGTTTTTTAAATTTATAAAAATTTGTTCATACTGTCAAAATTAATAAAAATCGTAAATAAATAAAGTATTATTGATGTTTATTTTATTTTAATTTATATCTAAAACTTTAGATATTTCCAAAAAACACAAAGAAAATTTGAAGAAACCAATAAATAAGAGGTTGTTAGAGCTTCATTTTTAATTGAATATTGCATCTGACTTTTAGTTTGATTTATTAAAACTATTTCATATTTAAATAGTTAATTCTTTAAATAATTTAATTTCTTTTTACCGATTTGTATCAAATTCTTAAAATATTAAATCTGAATCAAATTTAATTACAAAATAACCACTTAATAAAAATATGATAACTTATCTATACGATCTAAAATTTTATATTTTATATGTAGGTTTATTAGAAACAGTCTCTCCTGTTAAATAAGGGTAAGGTTATGTATTATCGGACCTCTCCAAATCTCGCATTCTAGTAAAATTTTAATTGAGTGTCGATGATGACGATGAAGATGACGAATATTATGTGGAATGTTTTGAACATTTCATAAATTTTCATAATTTGATATGTATGATTCTTTTAAGTAGAAACATATTTATTTATCAAAAATATTATACAATTGTAAACGTTTTGTATGTAACCCGAATCCAAAGTTTGAGGAAACATGTTGAAAACAATAGTTTGAAGAACAGCTTGTTCGGTCAAATAATGAAGGGTGACTGATCACTAGTTTGCACAAGTTTGATTGGACAATTAATGGGAATCTATCAGCCAATAGCCTTAAACACTAAGTTACTAAAGGCCTCTACTCCCCCGATTGTATCAATTAACTAGTAACTGCTTAGAGTACAGGATTACAAACATATTTTGACAAATAAATAATAATAGAATAATTTTATTCATGACATGAAAGAGAAAAAATACCAATGTTTTAAAAAGCAAATAGAAAATTAAACTGATAAGATAAAAGTTTAAAAGGTTTAACTGATATTAAACCGTCATAAAACTGGTTAAATATTAAATAAAATTAAAGAATTTGAAATATAGTTAAAAGGGATTGTCCGTATCTATTGAAGAATTTCAAGTTTAATTAAAAAGAGATTATTAAATAAAAATTAATTAATTATTTTTATCTATAAGAACTTATTAATTTACAAAATAACTGATTAATTAATAAACTGATCAATTTTTAACAATAATAGTTATTAAAGTAAATTGAACTGAAATTTTGAAAATCAAACTGAAAAGTTGGACAATTCAAGGTTTTAACAGTTAAATAAATTGAACCAGTTCAAATTTTTAATTATTGATAAATACTCAATAATACTAGAGAAAAAATGAAAAGAAAAATGAAAGATGATTGTAGCCTAACACTTAGAAATATTTTTTAAAGAATTAATTGTTAAATTTTGTTGTTGATTCCTTACACAAACCTACAGAATTAAACTGTAAAATTTATTATTGTTATTAAAAGTTAAACTTAAATATGATCAGTTAGATTTCCTCCAAATCATTTATGAAGGCCTGTGTCATGACTTACATGACCGTGTATCTCCCTAGAAGACATTTTTCAACTTGTCTTCACTTGTTCATCATTCTCACTAACCATAAAGTTGTCTATGATTGCCAAAAATCTCAAAATAGGGTTGAACACTCAACAACCTTCCCCTCTAGCGGAAATTTAAGGAAGACACATTATTCTCCATCATCTACATGAGATACATCCCAACACGCTTGCAACAAAGCTCGTGTTTGTTTGTGAGAATCACTTTAGTCAACATATCAGGCCCTCTCAAATTCGTATAAACCTTCTTCAACATTAATATTTGCTCTTCTATCATGAATCTCAACAATGATATCTGGTGTTTATTTGCTTTGTATGGACATGATATATAGTATTTTTTTATCAAGTTAATAACACTTTGACTATCACAAAATATTACATAATCTTTTTGCTTCACATCTAATTATTAGAAACCTTTTTAGTCAAAGCATCTTTTTACAGGCTTCCACCATAGTTACATATTCTGCTTTAGTCGTAGATAAAGTCATATGCTTTTTTTTAATTTGGATTGCCATAAGATGACTCCACCTTTAAACTTGACAGAAAACCTAAAGTGAATTTTCTTTCATTAAGATCTCCAGCCATGTTTGCATCTGCAAAACCTTCTAGAGTTGGTTCATCATTATCAAAGCATAAAACTCTACTTCAGTGTGCCTCTCAAGTATCTTAGAAATAATTTCACTGCCTCCGAGTGAACCTTCACTAGATTTGACAAGAATCTACTCACCATCCCAATAGTTTGAGCAATATCTAGCCTTCTGCACACTATTGAATATATCAAAGACCTACTGTAGATCGTTATGGAATAAAGAACATATCATATTTCTCCTTTTCTATTAAGGGACATTAACGCTTACACATATTGAAGTGAGATGTCAATGGCCTGATAATTGACTTGATATTCTTCATATTGAACCTTTCTAGCACTTATTCTATATATCTCTCCTAAGATAACCACAATCTCTTGTCCTTCCTATCTCGAGTTATCTACATACCTAAAATCTTCTTTGCATGTCCCAAATCTTTCATATCAAAAGATTTGGACTAGTCGTCCTTCAACTTTCGGATTCTACCAATGTTTTGACCCATAATCAGCATATTATCAACATAAAGAAGAAGAATAATGAAGTTCTCACCTAAGAACTTCTTGAAATACACTTAAGCATCGACATAAGTTTGTTTGAAACCATGATCTGTCATAAAGGAATCGAACTTTCGATACCATTTCCTTAGAGTTTGTTTTAAGCCATATAGAATTTTCTTCAATTTGCATAATAGATTTTCGTGCCTTTAGCTTCGAAATCTTTTGATTGCTCTATGTATATCTCCTCCTCCTAATCTCCATACAAGAAGGCTATTTTACCATCCAGCTATTTGAGTTCAAGATCCAAACAAAAAGTTAGACCCAAAACTGTTCAGATTGAGGACATCTATGAAAGGTGGAAACGGCTCTATAGTCAAGTTAACATCATCAAATTACTCAATATGAAGGTCCACAATGGAGGACCTTCTGTATTGCAAGGATTTCTTTGATCTTATTGATGTGGATATAGGAGTTTAGGATGATGTTTTTTCAAAACTTGAAAAGATGTCAAATTGAGAATGGGAAAAGATGAAGCGAAAAACTCTAGGCACTATAAGACAATGGATTGATATCAGCATATTCAAATATGTGTCTTAAGAAATAAATCCTTTTGGGTTATAAAAGAAGATAGAAGGCTTGTATGAAAGGAAGACTGCTCATAACAAGGCCCTCTAATTGAGAGGCTTGTGAACATAAAGTTGAAAATGGGGAAATTAGTGTCGAAGCATCTAAGTGATTTCCAGGACATAATCAACAAGCTTACTACAATAAAGATTATTCTTGATGACGAGCTTCAAGTTTTGTTCCTATTGAGTTCATTACCATATAAAGATCTTTTACGGTGCTTGTAAACCAAAATTCTAGCTTCTAACACTTTTTATTTCCTCATATTATTAGGCCTGCACATTTTACAAAGTAATAGATTAGTTATTAAAAGACAAGGAAACTCCTTACCATACAAGATCAACTTCACCTTACATGTTTTTATAGCATACATTTAGATATATAAATCAATTCATTTGATGTTGTATAACATTTTATTTAAGAATCACATCCTAGAAATGCTAAAGTTAATTTTGTTGATAATAGAAACTTAATATTTCTCTATTGATTTTTACAATTAGAAAATTTGTGTTTAATTTATATTTAGGAATAACTAATGTTAAGGTATTTAACCTATTAGAAAATTTTCAATTTAATGCATAAAATTTTAAAATTTTTTAGGCAGATATCTATATATTATAAACAACAAAGATTTTGTTAGTCAAAACAACAAATTACTACCAGAGCTAACGTTTTAAACTAAACTGTTAAAGTTTTTAAAGATTGGTCACTCAATTGAAAGATTTTTAATTTTAAACATTAGATTAAAAAAAATTTAATAATAAAAAATTGGACATTTTAAGATTAATCATCCCTTATAATTATAAAGTTATACATTGTTAGTTTTTATGTGAAATTGTATCCATTATAACTCATTTCTTATGTTCTTAAGGAAGAGTTTCATCATGAATATAGTACAACAAAAGAGAGAATATTATCCTTTTGTCAAACTTTGTACACTCATCTTCATATGTAAATGGATGCCTGCTGAAAATACAAGCTTACATCAATTTGATACAAGAATAAAATCATAAATATTCTCGACAATTAGTAGGTAGACAATATTAGTGTATAATAATACGTAGATCACTATGATTATATTAATTTGAATCTTAATTGTTATGAATTTATTTTGAATCAAAGGAATGGTACATCTATCCCGGTAATTGTTTTGTGAAATAAGATGAACTTCTTCAGTCAAGGATTATTATAAATATCAATTAATTATTTTTATTAATATATTGAGTACATTCAAGATAAAAATAATTAACATGAAGCCTAACATTATATCTTTGACAAAGTTTTTAAAGGTATTGTTAGTTCGAATTACAAATGTTATATAATTATTTTATTTATTAATATAAAATTTAAAGATATCAATATAAAATATTAGTTTTCTAAAGCCTTAACTAAAAAATATTTAGTTAATATAGTAGTGGTAGTAGTAGTAGTAGTAGTAGTAATAATAATAATAATAATAGATAAAATCAAGAATAATATTTTAATTTATAATTATGGTTAAATAAATGAAGATCCCTTATGATTTGATCAATTTTTTCATTTCAATTATCATATTTTAAAAATTATCACTTATTCTTATATGATATTAATTAGTTACCACATAACCACTTTGTCATATTATGTTTACTTTTCATCTATTTTTTTTCTCAAGATAATGTAATATTAAAATTATTAAGCTTTAAAGCAACTTCATTTTGAAGTGATAAATAAAAATAAAAATAATAAAAAATAACAAAATCTTTTGTGTATAATTGAAAAATATCACAATAAGGTAAGTAATAATTTTTGAAATAAAAGAATCAAAATAAAAAAAAATCAAACTACATGAAGATTTAATGTATATCAATCTTTATAGTTATATCTTACATGCATACATGTCAATATTCTAACTATATATTAAAAATTTATAACATTAGATTTCAAGTATAATAGAAGAATATGACTTGTTTTTTTATTTGTTAATTTTTTCTACAATTGCCTTTTCTATCATTTACAATTAAATAACAATTACTACAAAAACTTAATATAAACTAGGATGTTTTAAATAGAATATTGATTTTTAAGATATAAACAAGCTAGTCATAGTTATGAGTAACTATGTCATGAAGATTTAATGTATATGAACTTAATTATGTCTAAAATCAAAGAGTGGGTAATTATAGTACAAAGTTAAGTATAATTTTGACCACTATAACTCTTAAAATGATAAACTCTTCCAAATAATTGCATGAATTAAGTACTATAACAGATATTGAATAAAGTTTATAAGGTTCAACTAATATTACACTATTATAAAACTAGTTAAAGATTAAATAAAATTAAAGAATTTGAAATATATTTGAAAGACATTGTCTATATCTATCGAAGAATTTGAAGTTTAACTAAAAAGGGAGACTACTAAATGAAAATTAATTGATTTATTTTAGTTTATAGGAACTTATTAATTTATAAAAATTGGCCAATTAATAAATAAAATGATCAGTTTTTAACAAAAAGAGTTACTAAAGTAAACTGAATTAAAAATCAAACCGAAAAGTTGAAAAGTTCAAAATTTTTAAAGTCGAACCAACTAAACCGGTTGAGCTTTTTAATCATTCTTTTTTCCTCTACACTTTTAAGGATTAAAAATAAATCAAAAACTTTCAATTAAGTAAATAACAATTATTACATTGTATAATGTCATAATATCATTGACAACATAAAATTATATATAAGGATCTATGGTACAATAATGTAATAACTATAGATCTTTTCTTTTTCAATATATTTTTATTTTGTCACTTTATTTGCCTTCTTTTTATATAAGACAAGATAACACCACTATATCTAATATTTTTTATCTTGAACCCTAATATTATATTAATAAAATTTTCTCTTAAAAATTAAAATAGTTGCTAAACTAACTTCATAAAACCTAACAATTTATAATCCTTTAGCTCACCAACATTGTCATGCCGAAGGATTTTAGTGATGACAAAAAAGAAGAAAAGTTTTATGAGTTGCTCTTTAAAAAAAAATGTTACTTAACCAACTTGAATAACTTAATTAGGTGGTTATATTGGAGTTTCACATTTAATTAATAGGGCATATGATTTATAAATGAGACTAAATTGAAGTTTCTTTAAATTTTTCAGACTTAGTCGAGAAAGAATTGGGATAACAATTACAAATCTAAGTTCAATGAAAGCATTTTAGGTAGTTGATATTAGTAATAAGTATATTTTAATTTTAACCCATTCAATTATTTTTGGAATTAGTATTCTCTCTTCAATATTTTTTGATACCTTGTTTAAATACTTCCTATTACCTTAATTAAAATTCATAAGAAAAGCCAAATTGTTTATTAGTGATAGAAATTAAGCTTTTAGATGATTCATTTTTTAAAAGTATATTGAAGATGGGCTAGTCAATACCTAATAAAAAATATTGCTTCATTCAATCTTACGGTTAAATTTCCTATAAATAGGATTGTTCGAGCATAAATATGTCCCTTCAACCAAATACAACTGATAAAATTATAATATGAAACTTTTCTTGACTTCAGTAAGACCCTTTTAAAAAAAGATGAATTTTTGATGACTTAAGAGAGTTGTATTGAAAAAAACAGTTTATAAGGTCATTTGCTTGGCATAATCAACTCAATGTGTATATACAATCGCACATTTTAATCCATATAGTGTTGATTTATGCCTTACAATTAATCAATTTGGTTATAATTTAGTGATAATTATTTAAATACACTTTTATCTTATACATGTTTAGATATTTATGATAAAATCTATGAGATAATTATATATTACAAATAAAATTATAATGAGATTAAATTATATAATGCTACGGTTAGGCCACCTGATTTCTTGACATATAGATCAATAATAACAATAAATACTTAGTCCTAGTTAAATACTTAGTCCTAGTTTAGTTATTATTACTTCTAATTAGAAAATCAAATGAAATAGAATAAGACGAGATGTAATAATCTACATTTATTCATTAATATTTTTAAAAAGTAAAACTTACTAGGCGGAATATAACAAATTTAATTAACAATCTTAACATAATCAAATAAACCAATTAAAAAGCATCAGTCCACTTGTTAACTAAAAACTTCCAAGGCTTTTACAACTGTTTCTCTCAAGTAGGAAAAAAGAATCTTACTGTAATTAATTTTTTATTATAAAAAATTGGAATCTGAGGCTTTAAATTAAGGACTGAGCGTGGGGCATAAAGTACTGTTTTGGTCCCGTAGGGCGGGGACCATCTAAGAACCAAAGCCCGACATTGTTTTTATTGGTTGAAGCTGACCCGTCATTTTCTCGCGTTTATTACTTTCCCTTCAATATCACAAAGTTATGTTTTTATCATTTCATGTCTGAATAAGTAAAGCTCACATCTTTAATTTGTGTGTCTACATGGGACAGCTGTTCCATTAACATTCCCTTACAACTTATATAATATAATATTCTCTCTTATTTAAAATAAGTGTCATTTTAAAGAGATGCATACTTATTAAGAAAGCTAGTGAAATGTTTAATATACCTTTATTAATTACATGTTGAATTGTCTTAACAATGTAATCTGCATAATTAGGATGTGAGAGAAATTAAAGGGTAATTTTGGAAATAAAATTATAAACATGCATGAAAAATCGTGAACGACATTTATTTTGAATAATTAAAATCCCTCTAAAACGACACTTATTTTAGATAGGAGGGAGTATAATATAACATATTGTAGCCAATCTAACTTTATAAATTTATAGTGTTTTTACTTTTTACATTCCAAAAGGTTATCTTAGTAATATGATGACCATACTCGTAAGTGAATTATAATCAAAATCCAACAAACACTATGGGTTGTGTGAAGCGTGAGCATTTGACCAGAAAACGATACAAAGCATAGGACCAAACAATTGTACAAACATGAAAAGGAGATGTCGTTTTCGATCTGCTTTCCATTACACTAGCTAATTATTAACCGATTTTCCAAGTTAACATAAGGAATCTAAGTTAAGGTGTGATGGAGAACAGATCATCAAATCTTATTTATGAAATAGATAAAGGTTCATAAACTAAAATAAGTACACAGATAATCTGAATCCGGTGTGTTGATGAGGATGTATTACATGTAGTTGAGATGTCATATCAACAACCATGGCCATCATTGATTTGTGGGAGACATCTAATAGGCAATTCAGAGCTGTGTTTGTTGGTCGAACTTCTCGAAGAGCAGATGGTTTTATGGAGCATCCATTTAGAGAATATGCTTTGGGACCTGTAACTTGTAGCTGGATGAAACTGTTAAGTTGGGTTTAGACATTCCTCGTGACCGCTGCTTAAAGTGTAACGACGCTATCTTTAAATTTCTGTCACATAATAAATGTATAAACGCCGCAAACTTTCCATAAGTGGATCTTCACTTTTCCAGGTTTGGTAACTATGGAGCTTTTCCTCTCCACCAGTACAAAAGAAGAAGGAGCTAGTTAGTAATTACTCGCCAAAGGGTTTGTAGGCATACATATGGGCACTGAAGAGTCAAAGTCAATTGGCCATTTCATTTCTTTTTCATCAAACAATGGCGCTTTCAGCTCAATTATTTACGACCAGCTGTGTAGGCCAACAATCCACTGTACTACTCTTTCACTGAATTGGAAACTCAAAAGATGGCTCTACCAGTCAGACTGTCAACTTCTTCATTAGATATTTGTAGTTTTACATATTTTCTGCTACCTTTGCTTTGCAAATACTTGAACTCAGTATCCAATCCTTTATCAGTGTTTAAGTTTTTAATGTGTTGATCACAAATTATCTTATTAGTTCAAAGTCTCAGTGTTTATCATTACTTTGTTACAAATGAAAAATTAGTAGAAGAAATCGAGAATGAAGAAAAGAAATTGGAAAATACTCATCTCCAGATTTAGAAAACTAATGATGGGCTTCTCACTTCATGGCTGTTAGAAATTATTATGAGTGAGCATGCTTTATGTTTAGTACGAGTGAAGTAAAATCAAACTTTGTTGTAAGGATAACATCTACTCTCCCTATGACAGTAAAGAAAATGGGAGAGCAAAAGGTTCTTGTTCAATTAATGAATATCTTAAATAGTTCAGGAAAATTTATGATAACCTTGATACAATTGAAAAACTTGCTTATGGTATAAGTAATGTCACAAAAATACTTAGCCAACCACCTTTGTCATCTTTCCAACAATTTCTTGTTGCTTTCCAGGGGCACTTACAATCAAATTGGGAAGAGTAGAAGAAACATATAAATATCAAAATCAAACTAATAATAGGAGAAAACAATCATGAGCAATCACAGTAACAAGACAACAGTATCAATTGGACACCATGTTAATTTTATCTTAAAATTAGTGATCTTGCACTTGCATGTTGGTGTAAGTTTGATTACTCATATCAATTGAAAGATCTTCTTTGAAGGGTTTTGAGGGGGTCTGGGAAGAAATTGTGTCAGATCCAAGTAAGCTCATACATAATCATAATATCATATTTTAACCTAAAACTTGTCACTTTTCGATGAGGGATTACTCCACTTTTGAATTTCCAACATCTCCTCCTCACAAGTGGATCCATCCATATCGGACTACCTATAGCTCATAGGAAGCCATTTGAATCTACTTTTCTTTGTTGGCAGATTTATAAATAATAACTTGTGCTTTTAAGTTTTAACTCTTCTGAATTTGTTATTGAAGATCAAGTGAAGAGGATAATCTTGAGAGAGATAAGAAGGAAAAACTATATGCTTTTAATAGTGTTCTTCGAGAAGCTTTTAATGTAATAAGGACACAACACTTTATCTTCTATTTGACATCAACAAACTGGAAATCATAGTAACAAACTAGAAGAAAAAGGAAAATTGTTGCTATGTTTCAAATTAGACTAAAATTAATGTTTGTATTGGTTGCTAAGAAGAAAAAAGTTGTAGGCTTTTATTTAAAAGAAATAATAAAGCTTTAAAATTCATCTTTAGGAAAGTACATTGTGATTTTTGAGGATTAGCTCCTATTACTTATAAAAAACTTTCAATATCATATAGTATTCATTAATGTCTAGAAGGTTTTCATCATTGTATCTATTGGAAAAAATATTTTTTAAAGAAATAATTAGAATAAAAATTTTCAAAGTCAATTTAATAAAAAGTAAATATTTTTCAATTTGAAGGAGGTGGCGACTTTGCATCTAATGAATTTTTTTAATCATATTCAACTTTACATCATTAATCTTCATGTATCTCAGACATACATCAATATAATAGAGTGATAGAAATAAAACATCACCACGTAAGAGAAACTACTCTTACCATGTTACTTCTTTTTCTAAATTTTTTTGAATATATTAAGCCTTAAAGATGGTTCAAAATGTTTCCAAACTCTACAAGTTATGATACTCCATGCTAGAGACTACAAAGACATACAAAATTACAAATAAAAGTTTTAATCAAGTATTAGACATTTACACATTCCAATAAGTGAGGAGATATTGTTGATGTTGAAGTTTTTGCTTTTATAGAGTGATCTACAGTTAATATGGTGTATCAATTGCTAACAAAACTGCTCTATATGAGCACTTTTGTCTTCAAATATTTTGAGATTTCTCTTATCCTATTCAACCATGACTATTAATGATAAAACTATCCAGAGGCATTTCCTTACTGTGTAGTTTCTGTAGTCCAGTTGATAGATTTGAACACTGTCCAAATTGTCTAGATTAGTGGCCAACGTACGTCTACCAAGTAGTTCCCTCCCTATGTCTCCAATGTATAAGAATTTGAAGAACATGTATTCGATTGTTTCCTCAAATTTTTTGCATAAGCAACACCAATTGGTAAGGTATGTATATCCGCCAATTCTGTCAATAGTTCTTAATCGACCTTTTATAGCAATCCATAAAGTAAAAGCTGCACCAAGTAGAAGGTGACTGGACCAAATAGCTTTGGTCCAAGAAAGCTTAGGAAGAAGTTTAAATAACCATTTCTTGCAAGAAGAATTCGAGCACTTGCCATCAAGTGAGTGTTTCCAAATGTATTTATCAACTTTAGCATTGCAATGAGTTCCAAAGATTTCATTAATAAGTGAAATGGAAAGTGATGTGTTCTAAAATTTTCCTTTATAGAGAATAGCTATAGCTATTGAAGAATTCAAGGGAATTGAATTCCTTAGGAATTCAGCATCATTGAACTTCAATGGTCTAACAAAGAGCCATTTGTCATACCAAAAGCTGTTAGTTTTCCCATTTTCAATTAAAGTAATAAAATCAGTCCTATACTTATCTCTTAGATTTAGGATGGCCTTGAGAGTAGTAGAGGGAAATATGAGTAGTATAAAGCACAGATGCTTCTATTATTAATGAAATAGACACGAATCCATTTACACCATAGCGATTTCTTATCCTCTATTAGTCTCTAGAATCTCTTGGTTAGCATAATTGTGTTCATGGTTTTAATAGAGCAAATTCCCAACCCACCTGAATCAATGGTGTACATATTTCTTTCCATTACACCGTATCTTTGTAGTTCCTCCCATTGTTGTCATTCCATTATAGACTAAAGCTTCTCTCACAGTCATTGTTTTCATAAATCATATCATTACCGGAAACAACCTCTCTACTATGTAGGGATAAAGCTGTGTACTATTAGACTTCCCCAGATCCTGCTTCATTGCGGGACTTTAAACTGGGTGATGATGATACTTTAGAAGATGAAAGTACGTCCTTTAAACTATATAGTCATCATCCAGATTATCATAGGTTATGATTATATGTCTTTGTTTCCTTTCATTAAGGCATTCGTTGTGTCTTTAAGTTTGTGAAAATAACTATTAGACCGGGTGAAAATCTTACTCACGATTTTGATAATAACAAAATATATTAGTTAATTAGTTTTCAAATTTTAAGTTTAATAGAAGGAAAACGTGATCAAAGGATAACAATGAGTAAGGTGTTGTCCTAAATACAATTTAAGAGAGCTTTAAAAAATTAAGTGAAGAATCAATAATAAAAATGAATAAAGTCACTCCATGTGCAACAACCATTTTAATCTTTATTGTAACCTTATCTTGGTCATTTTAATGAATTAGAGACTAAATCGTTGGATGATATATAACACATGTTACATATACTATTCAATAATCAATAGAAACTTTAAGACATTTTAAATAACATCCTCTTAATATACAAAAGAAATTTTAAAATATTTTAAGTCAATTTTTTATCAAAGGGTTATAGTTTATCTTTGAAAAGACTTGTGAGATAAAGTTTTGAATTTAATTTTTATTAGGGCTTGACTAGGGAAAACAGATTGTTTAAAAGTTATAAAATTAGTGGATTATAATACGTTAGGCCATTGACTAAGTGATGGATTAATCGATGGTCAACTAACATAAATGACTATAACCAATTACCTAGTGGTGATATTCAGAATTTAATAAGTGATGAATTTATTTTAATTAGTGTTTTGCATTAGATAGGAATGCATCACCTAAAGTTTCAATATGTATAAATGCTCATGATTTGACACATGCATGATATGATATATAATGATTATTGTCATATAATGATATAGATCTTACTCATGATGAGATTGATGAGAATCTACATGATAATCAAGAATGAAAAGAATTATCAAATGAACAAAAAAGGATTAAAGACCGTGTGGGATGATACAAGAGATTTTAAAAATAGAGAACTGAATAATGAGCATGCTCACATATGCTTTAAGACAAATAAGGATAAGATATCTTTTATCTTTAAATCCTATAGTGACGATAATGATGATTATAATGTTGATATTGTTGAATGTTCTTCGAGGAAAATGAGATACCTTCTAGCTTTAATATCCGCTGCAAGGTAAATCAGGATGAGCATGTTGATTGTTTAGAGATCATCAACATAGAAAGGAAGAAAGTATCTTCAAAGTATAAAGAGATTCAAAAACTCCTAGATGCATACATAATGGAGAATGACAAATGGAAATAAATGTGTGTGATATTATAGAATCTAGCAATTTGGTTTGCCAATGATAATGAACATACTTCATTTTATGAAAATGAGGCATTGAAAATGTCCTCAAAAAAATCCTTGTCTAGATTTACGATTGATAGTGAAGTTTTGAATAATAAGTAGTAATTCATAATCAAGAGGAACTTTGAGAATGTTTTAAAGAAAATCCTCTTAATATACAAAAAAATTTAGAGAACTTTTAAAATATTTTTAAGTCAATTTTTTCCAAAAGAGTGTGGTTTATCTTTGAAAAGATTTGTGAGATGAAGTTTTAAAGTTAATTTTTGTTAAAATTTCAGTATCATATATTAGTCATTGATGACTAGAAGATTCTTATCATTGTATATCTATTGAAAAAAGTAAAATTTAAAGAACTAATTAGAATAAAAATGGTCAAAATCAATTTAATAAAAAATATTTTCAATTTAATGGAGGTGGTGACTTTGTATCTAATTATTTTCTTAAACATATTCAACTTTATGTCATTAATCTCTATGTATTGTGCTAAGGTAATCCTCAATATAGTAGAATAGTAGAAACAAAACATCATCATGTAGTAGAAATTGCTTTTACCATGTTACTTCATGCAAATATATCATTGTAATTACGCATTGAAGCTTTTCTCACAGTAGTCATTTTGATAAGCCAATTTCCTTCCTCTGCTTTAAAAGATGAAGATGCCTTCTTTAAACTATATAATCATCATCTAGTTTATCATAGGTTACGAGTATATATCTTTGTTTCCTTTCATTAAGGCATCGATGTGTTTTTAAGTTTGTGAAAGTAACTATTGGACCAAGTGAAAATCTAACTCACGATTTTAATAATAACAAAATATTTGACCATTAATATTTTATATTTAATAATATTAATTAATTAATATGTCAAATAATAGAAGGAAAAAGTGATCAAAGGATAAATATGAGTAAAGTGAACTATTTAATATAATTTAAGAGCGAGCGAAGAATCAAGAATAAGAATGAATGAAGTCACTCCATATGCAATAACCATTATAATCTTAATTGTAAGCTTATCTTGGTCATTTTGATCCATTAGAAACTACATCATTACATGACATATAGCGTATGTTATACATACTATTCAATAATCAAGAGGAACTTTGAGAATATTTTAATGAAAATCCACTTAGTATATAAAACAATTTTTAGAGAACTTTCAAAATATTTTTAGGTCAAATTTTTGTCAAAGTGGTGTAGTGTTTTAAAAAAAATAATGAATTCATTGAGAGCCATGAAAGGCATTGAAAGAGGGATTACAAGGCAATGCCCAACCGATTGGAATTATACAACAAAAACTACAAAATCTGATTATTATCCATAGAAATCTAGAAACATGATAAATTAAAGGTTTCATCTTCTCTTGGTAGAAAGACTCAGTTTTTCTATCCATTAATGAGCTCCCAGAATTTCTTTAATCCAACATTAAATTCTATGTGCTCAGTATATGCAATTTAGATGGAAAGAAGCCAAAGGCTTTTCCACAGAAAGAAAAAATATATGCAAGGTGTTAGACACTTCGTTTAAATAGCCTAAGTGGTTACCTAGGTCTGAATAATTTTTGAAAATTTAGATAATTCAAAAAAGAAAATTAAGGTGTAAGCTTACAAAATTTGCAACAGTGATAAGAATAAAACATGTAGTTGAATATTATAAATTTGAAGTTTAATGTAGGGATTAGTAAATCTAAAGATACATAGATTATGTCATAGTACTTTAAAAAAAGGGGAAAGCCTAAAGTAATGTAATAAGGCTTATACTTGGTTTCTTATTGGTGAAGTGATTACATAGCAAAAGTCCTAAATTAAGGCATATATCTTAGTTGGAAATGAGTATTCGTTGTTTTACATAGAGTATGTGAAGTTGGGCATTGTAATTCCAAAGTTAAAAGCAAAACATCTTACTAAACCCCCTCTGTGGAAAGCGATTTATAGCATATAACAAAATAATCACTTTATTTATTCTATTGATGATTCAAGCAATCCAAAATGGCGTCTTACGGGTTTTTATGGTTTCCCCGAGTACGTTAGAAAACGTGCTAGTTGGGAGCTCCTTCGTTCTCTCTCTCGCCTTCATACCATGCCTTGGG
Organism: Erythroxylum shatona; assembly: GCA_027568895.1. Lineage (NCBI taxonomy): Eukaryota > Viridiplantae > Streptophyta > Magnoliopsida > Malpighiales > Erythroxylaceae > Erythroxylum > Erythroxylum shatona. The sequence goes on along the minus strand of JAOSBK010000007.1, from coordinate 863,704 downwards.
TTTGTTTCGGAGATTTTGATAATCTTCTGTCTATTAATGATAAGCTTGGAGGAGGGGATTATCTTAGCTCTTTGATGGAAGGATTTCGCCAATGTATTTCGGACTGCAACTTGGTAGAAATCCCTCTTTGTGGTTTTGGTTACACTTGGGAAAGAGGGAGAGACTCAAGCACACGTATATTGGAGAGGCTAGGACGTGCATTTTCTAATAAGGAGTGGATGGATAACTTCATCTTTCACAAACTTTACAACTTGGTGAGCTCTATGTCTGATCATAGTCCGATCAAGTTGGTGGCTGCATGTCGGTTTCCAGCAAAAAGGACTAGTCGTTTCAGATTTGAGAATAGATGGCTTTCTGAGGACGATTTCATTGAGACTGTTTCTGGGGTTTGGGTGGCTAACACATATATGAATATTCTGGCAAGGATTAAGGAGTGCGGGGCTAGCTTAACAAAATGGAAAAAGCATCTCGGGTCAAACTTTTCATCACGTATAAACACTATCAAGAGGAAGATGGAAAAATCACGTAACAATCACCAGCACGCGTCCTTTTGTTCTCTCAAAGTGGAACTTAATTGCCTTCTTGCTCAGGAAGAAATCTATTGGAAGCAAAGATCAAAGATATTTTGGATGCAGTACAGGGAAGCAAACTCGAAATACTTTCATGCTCAGGCTTCTAAGAGAAAACGTTTAAATCACATAAATTTGTTGGTGGATGATAATGGGTTGCAAGTGGTGGACGATGAAGGAATAGGCAATGTCATTCTTGATTATTTTAATCACCTTTTTTTAGCGTCGGGGGGTACTGATTTTAGACATTTCGCCTCGGTTAATTCGGTGGTGACTAACAAGGATAATAATTTTCTTCTAGCTCCTGTGCGACTTGACGAATTCAAGACAGCAATGTTTGACATGCACCCGGACAAGGCTCCTGGTCCTGATGGTATGAACCCAGTTTTTTTTCAGAAGTGTTGGCCTTTTTTGGGAGTTGACTTTTTTGAAAATTGTCGAAATTGGATGGAGCAGCGTATGTTTCCGGATACATTAAATGATACGATCATTGTTTTGATTCCTAAAAAAGACAACCCTACGTGTATGAAAGACCTTCGGCCCATAGCTTTGTGCAACGTTG
>JAOSBK010000007.1:848001-862473 GCA_027568895.1 Erythroxylum shatona | reverse complement strand
GCGTAGGATTGCCAATAAGGCGGCTCACTCACTTGCCCGGGTAGCCTTATTACATGCAAACCTTCAATATTGGAGTGCTAGCCCTTCATGTTTAGATTCCATTTTAGTTTCAGATATTTCTGCTTGTTCAGATTTTGATGGTGAAAAGCTAGTAGGATCCGAGTGTACAGGGTAAACCTGTTGGCTTGGGTTAGTTTTGTCTCTGCCTTTCTCGTCAATGATTTCCAAAAAAAAAGGATCTTTTATCCTTTGTCTACAAAAATAAAATGTAACACTATTATTAACAATTAATATTATCATTTTATAATAAAAGAAAATAATATTGAATTAAAATTGTTAATTAATAAAAATATAAAAAGAATTATCTTTTATGTTTTTCTTGAATTTTATTGCCACCACTTGCTAAACACAGTAAATCACATGTGATAGATATCCTTTCAACATATGTTTTTAAAAGATACTTAGCCAAAACAAAAACTAAAAATCTTTTGAAAATGTATTATTGTTTAAAAAGTGTGTAATTACATTGATCCAATTATTATGAAATTTCAAATGATCCAAAATATCTTTCATTTGTTAGAAATTGAAGAAAAAAATTTATTCCCTTAAGGGAGAGCAAATTTGGTACAATTTGTGATACAGTTGAGGACAACTAAAAAGAGTTGATTGCTTAGTACAATTAGTACAGTCTCTACTTTGAAAAAATGAAAGTAAGGAACCATTACATTCTTCAAAATCTCAAAGATTTATCTAAGCTCAAGTCTTTAATATAGTCTTGGGTTTTCCTATTATCGTTTTTTGAAATCGATAAATTTTGTTAAAAGCTTGAAGCCTCAGTTGGTATAATGATAATTCAACTCATATAAGTTCTAACCTGAAGGTTATTCATCCATTAACCACCAACTTTTAATTCCATTCATTCACCCTAAGTTTCAATTCCTTACCAAGGTTTTGCTCATTCCCTCAATTATATCCTTAGGAATTAGATTTTCCCTTAGTTAGTTAATGATCATGAAGTATAAGGAATGGTTGTTCTACTACTTTCTCCTAAATATTCCATGATTTCTTTTCCTCCAAATTGAGTAAATGGTGTAATTGAACATTATCTTGAAGATTGATGGGTCTTGCTTCTTCATTCATTGTAGTTTGCCATTCCAGTCAACTATATTAGTCCATTAATTTGAGTTATATTATAGATTGCAAAGTGCCAATATATAGTACCAAAGTATAGTTTCAATTGGAGAAGATGTGATCTTACAATCCGTTTTCCTATTGCCATAACATACATAAGGGGTTTAAATTGTCAATTAAGTTCATGTTATGGGCCTCCTCTTTATTGTAAGTTAGAGTATAAAAGAGGATTTTGGAATCTTGTTCTTATGCTATATTAGATGTCTCTATGGAATTGATCGTTGAGGAGGCTTGAATATTTCAAGGCAAGAGAGGTTGATGAAGCCTTTAGAGCTGTGTTTAATCCACAAGCATGAACCTCTTCCTTTTGGTTAGGAAGATAGTTTGGAATGCCATTTATAAATCTCAAGAATTCTTTAGATAGTTATGTTTGCCAATACCGTTAATTCCTTTCGATGAAAATGCTTACTTTGGCATTATTAGGAATGTTGTTTCCCAAGCTATTGAGATTGTTATGATGCTAATTTTTGTTACCAAAACTAGGTTAGCTTACCATTTCCTATTTTGAATTTGATATTGTATCTCATGTGATCTTTCAATGATATAATCTATTTAAAGTTCCATGAAATGTTATATTTGGACTTAATCTTCCAATTGTTCTAACCTTTGAGAAAATTAGAGTTGTTCCATTTAACCTAAAGGGACTCTTTGTCAATAAGTAACCTCTGTAATCTTTTTGCTAGTAGGACTTTGTTGTTAGTTTTGATTGGTTTCATTTCTAAACCGCCCTTAGATTTTAGGCTGCAAATATCATACCATTTAACCTTGGCACTCGAGGATTTGTCTTCCTTTCCACTTTATAAGAAGTTCTTTTTAATAAGGGAAAATGAGTACAGTGAAATCATCATGTTGTCTACATATACAAATTATTTATAGTTGTAGTGATTAGCTAGCTTCTCCCCACATAACTAAGAAAATTGTTCTATCAATTAGATAATCTCTTATAAATGGGGTTTATGTGGGTTAGCAGTTAGAATAAGTCAGCCTTTTGGTTATAATTAACATTTCTAAAAATTTAAAAAGGATTTATTCTTTTTTTAATCATATGAGGAGAGTGATTTGATCATATGAAATTGTATAGTATACAAATAAGGTCAAATTTCTTTTACTTGGATTTATATAGAGACAGAAAGTTGTTTAAATTTAACTAGATAATCAGCTAGGACTTTGGTTGAAGATATAGTGACTACAGAAACCATGAGCAAATCATTAGTAAAGGAGAGTATAATTTTTTTTAGCTTTTTACAATTTTCTATGGTATTTGAATTGGCTATTCTTGGCAATATTTTCAGCAATAAGTCTTGTAAAGGATTCAATGTAAATGGTGAAGAGATATGGAGATAAGGGGTTTCCTTCTCTTAGCCTTTTAACACCCTTAAAGGATTTGGAAGCGTCCATATTGATTAAAATGCTATATAGGGAGGTCGAGATGTATTGATTATTCCAGTTGATTAATTTCATAGGAAAGCCAAAATTTGAGGATGTTGAGAATGAAATCCAAATTTTTAGTCTAAATGGCCTTCTAAATGCCAATAATTTGAGGTTGTTGAGAATGAAATCGAAATTTTTAGTCTAAATGACCTTCTGAATGCCAATCTTCACTGCTTATTAAACAATTATTGTGTTATTTAGATGGTATCCTTAAAATAATTTCATTAATAATACTATCAAAAATATTTTTCATAATGGAATAATCATATTGGCTTTTAACCTAAACCAAATTAGGTTGTAACACTACCATCATTATGGCAATTTCTACATTCCCACGTGATAGTTAACAACACTAATGTGAGAATAAATGTTACTTTCATTTATTTAGATAATTTTTTCTCATTTTTCCAAAAAAGAACTAATTTAGAAAACTTATAGGGGGATCCTTTAGGAGAATTTAACCACCTTGCAACTTGAAAACTTAACCACCTAGCTCATTTCTGGTGACCTCAAGTGCACTCTCTTTTCATATGACTCAGAAGGTCCAAGCACAAGAATGAATCCATGCATGAGGATCATATAGGAAGTTTAAACTAGCTAAAGTTATTAGATCTCACATATAATAGTAATTAGTTTACCTCAAATAATAAGTAAAGTGGAAGCTAGTTCTTAAGAAAGGCACATAATAGAGCTTTAGTAAATCCAAAAGCTAACAAGAAGGCTTTCACTAGTCCATTTGCTTTAATAACACTCTAATTGAAGTGTACCATTCAATATTCATAACTATTAGGAAAGCTCTTAATTGTGATGTTTGTATATGATCAAAGCTATGCTAATGATCACTAAGCAACTGCAAATAACGTTCTTATATTAACTTAGTAAATACAAGTACTAATCTCACGAAGACTACAAATACTAGTATTAACTGTCTTTCTATTATTTAATATATCAAAATCAATGAATGATTAAAGGAAAATATTAACATAACTAAAATAATTAATCTAAAATAACCAATTAAAGCAATGAATAAGAATGAAGAAACCAATAGATGAACATGATCCAGATGTAGAATTCCCTTAGAAACTTTTTTATACTTAGATTTCTCTTAATTTAATTGTTAACACTAATTTCTTGGATTAATTAAAATTTCAAAGTTACAACCATATTATTTCTCAAGAAATAAAACCCCTATCTTTAAGTTGTTGAATGGAATCTCTTTCTAATTAAAACCTATAAGAATGTATTAGCTTATTTTGTAAATTCTCATGCTAAATTTAATTATAAATCAAAAGATTTAACTTTAAATTAGAAGATTTAAGTGGTCTTATCTTTATAATTTCATATAATTCTTATTATTTATAATCTATTCATCATATAAATTTTGAATCCTTATATATGAAATCTAAAATTGGAAAATGCTAACATATTTTGATTCAAATAAAATAAACAATTATGAATTATTCAACCCATTTTCTAGTTATGGGTTTTTGTTCAACTCATATTGATTTGAATTTATGCTAAAACTCCTCCAACTTAGCTCCAACTTATCTAAATTCATTCATTCTTTATTGCAAAGCTAATAAGAAGGCTATAAACAAAATATACATCACATTGAGTATCAAATCATATAAAAAACATCTAAAAAAGCAAAATGCTCTCAAAATCATATTAAGAACAAGCCTTCAAATGTTTGCAAAAAACTAAAAGCCATCAAGGAGAAACTAAAAGCTCTCAACAAGGATAGATATAATTATAATTTTAAATATAAAGCTAAAACCTTATCTTCTCTTAGTAAAATCTAGAAGGATCCTAACTTTGAACCAAGAGAAGAAAAGCTCAAGCAATTGGAAACATTTGCAATGGAAAATTACATAGATGCTTTTCAAATCCATAAATCTTTGACAAGGGAAAAACCTATGGTTGAAGGAGGGAGATAGTAATAGTAAATACTTCTATAATGTTGTTCTTATAAAGAGAAATATAATAGGATTGCCTTTCTTTAGGATTTAGATGGTAACTTACTCATTGATTGATAAGAATTAAAGAAGTATGCTTTTAAATTCTACAAAACATAAATTGGAAAAGCAAAAAACATAATAGGTAATCAATAGACCATTAGTTGCTTCATCCCTTATACATCATAACTATGCATGAAAAGGTTAAGTCAAACGATACTGACATTCCTAATATTTGGGTGACTATGTCATGTTACTAGACATCAATTTTGAACTATGATTATAAATTATTTAATTGGATAATTAAAGATCAATTAGAAGAAGTTTTACTTTATTCAATTCCAATGATGAATCAGAATTAGAATTTATAATCCTTGTCAACATTTTAGGAATCTAATGATTCACACATAAAGAGCGATTTAAAAGAAAGAAATCAATTTCAATTAAGTTAGACTTATTTGTAAAGTTTAAAAAACTTTATGGATAAAAATACAAGATATTTGATTTTACAAAAATTAAATTAAATTAGAATTAGAATTTTTATGTAATTATAATTAAATTATTTAATTTTAATAAAATTGAAACCATAATGTTTTTTTGTTTATAGGAATAAGCATAAGGGAGCTAGTACTCATGCTAATTTCGTCTAAACAAGTTGAGTTTCTTTTTTCCTGCTATATGAATATAATTAAAGGTTGGACGCATGAATAGCTAATAGTTGGCATATAAAAAAGGTTTCAAAAGGGTTTTAGTAGGAGTTTCAAATTAGGTACAATTGCATATTTTATTGTTTACATTTTTCAAGTTATTCAATTATTGTATCTGATTAAAAACAGTAAAAATTTTATTTTTTGCTATTCCTATTATTCAATCAAGGTTGGTTTCTTTATAGTGATTTTAGAGCCACATTTAGTTGTTTAAATTAATTCAATTGCTTGATTATTATTGATTTGAAAAAATAAAGCAGGATATAAATAGGAATATTAGTTCTATTTACATTGTGCTTCTAGTTGTCTACGAAAAACCTCTATTTTAATTTTCTAGAAATAACTCGATGAACATGTTTAAGATCTAGAAATACATGTTTTTAAAATATAGAGAAACAAAGATGCTGTGCAGCTCACGCTCTTGCGAGAAATGCTAGTTCTACGTCAGGTCTTGTTTATTGGGATTTATCTTTCCCTCCTTGTATCTCTTCAGCTTTAGCTGCGGACAATAGTTCTTAATGAAGCTTTTCTTGTTTTGCTTTCAAAAAAAAAAAAAAAGATGCATACCCCTAGTCTTGTTTTCGAATAAGTCCTGGCTTAATGAGATTGAATGAGTTTCTAGCTTGTGGCTTTGTTATATTTGAATGTAACAATGACAGGAGACTATGTGTTTACACGTCCAAGAAGTTGGGAGAGAAGGTCTCTCAGAGGAGATCTATAGAGGGCAGAAGCACCAGCATTGGAGAAGAGAACACAAGCTGCAGTGCTTGGTAGAGAAGTTGTTGAAGGCGGTGGCATCAAACAGAGGAGCGGGTGGTGTAGAGAACCCTAATAGCAAAAATGATGGGGCATGTGTCACATCTGACTTCAGATGATGATGGCGCGCGCTTTCAGACATTAACACGTGCCTAACTACAGATGCTCTATACTGAATTTCAAGCTACACTCTTTGCTACGAACACTTCATAGAAAGACCTATCTTCTGACCATACAATAAGCCCTCTCCTTCTTTCAACAAAGGGGATCATTTTTACCTATACATAACACATACAAGTCGGACAAAAGCCAAAAAGTCAAAGGAAAGAGATTTATATGCCTTTTCGGTTCCTAAGGCGCAAACTCGCAATATTTGGGTCTTTAGACAATCCCTGCACCTTTTCCACATATATATATATAAACATTAATTTTAATTAAATTGAGATTTAATTGATTTGAATCCTAATAAATTTGAAAATTAGTTTTCTAATTGTTTTCAAAGGATTATTTTTATTAGAAATATTTTGAAATTTAATTTAATTTTTCAAAGAGTTGAATTATTAAATTAAATTAGTTATAAAATCAATAATTATAATCAAGCAAAGGATTCAAATAATTTCCCTCATAATTAAATTATGTTAGAAAGTATTAATATAATGAGATTATATTATTTTTATGAGACCAAAATTTTTAAAATTTCAAATCACTCAATTAAATATTAAGTATACGCTAAGAATGTGATAGTTATCTTCCATTTATTAAGACTAAAACCAGAGTTTTGTTTATTGTAAGACTTGTTAAGTGACTCAAGGCCTCGAATATAATTCATCTTAAATTAATGAGTTTTACTTAACTAAATTTGTATGATTAAGACGAGTGGCTCCTAATCATATGAATCTTGGAGGCAAGGTTAGGAATAATATATAAGATATATTTTGGCAAAGAGTTATCACAACGAATCTAGGAGCCAAATAAGATGTGATTGATAAAGTTGTTTTCTAACTAATTCAAATTAAGTTAGTTTGTTGAATGACTCAAGATTAACTTATTGTGAATGGGATCCTAACTTATTACGAAGTTATTTGATAATTTATCGATTTAATAATAAAAGATATTATTTTGAATAAAATAGTGAGAGTAATCAAATATTTATTAGTCTTTATTTTATTTGATTTTTGACATAAACTAATATTTGCTCCGTTATATCTTTCGGTTATTAGAAGAAGATGAGGACCAATCCATCATTGAGAAGTATCATGGATGTGAACAAGGTAACCAGGCCTAATTTATTGGATTAGTTTCATAACTTGAGAATTATTCTTAGGCAAGAGAAGAAATTGTATGTTCTTGACATTACTGTTCTGCCAAAGCTTAATTTAGATGTGACCGATAAGGTATGGAGGGATATCAATAGTATATTGATGAGGTTGAATAAGCTACATATGTAATGTTGGTTAGTCTGTCTTTGCAGCTTTAGAAGTAGCATAAGAACATGGATGATTGTGCTATAACTTTTACATCTCAAAGAGTTGTTTGGGACACAAAGCAGGGTGGAAAGGTATTAATTCTTCAAAGCATTATTTCAACATAAGATGAAAAAAGATCTTCAGTGGAGCTACATGTGCTTAAGGTGATTAGCTATATTAAACAATTAGATCAATTAGAATTTTTAATGGATCATGAGTTGAGTTTTGATCTGAAGTTGTAGTCTCTTAGTTCAAACTTTTCATAGTTTTTTTATAAACTTCCATATGAGTCAAAATGATGTTTCAATGCTTGAATTGTTGAATATCCTCAAGACTATAGAGGGGTGCCTCAAGAAGGAACCAAGTACTCTTCTTATTGTGGATTATTCCAAGAGTAAGAAAAAGGTCCCTAAGAAGAATAATAATACGAAACAGAAGGCTTCTGCTAGAGTAGGAAAGCCACAAGGTGGTATCAAGAAGAAGAACAATGATAAGGGCACATGTTTTCACTGTGGAGTTAATAGATATTAAAAAAGGAATTGCATAACTTATCTTGCCACCCTAAAAGATAAGAAGCTTAAGGAAACTATTTCTTGAAGTATGTTTATGATTGAGATCAATCTTTCTGCTTCTTTTCCACATTCTTAGGTATTAGATAATGGATGTGGTTCTCATATTTGTAATAACATATAGATGTTAGCGAGGAGTAGATCGTTAAGAAAGGACGAAGTGGATCTGTGAGTTGACAATAGAGCAAGAGTTGCTACATTAGCTTTAGGAACTTACAGTCCTTCAAAATAAAATTAAATAACTGTGTTTATGTTCTAGTTGTTACTAGAAACATCATTTCTATTTTTATTTAGATTTGAATGTATTTGTCTTTATTATTAAGAATAAGAGTTGTTCTTTTCATAAACATGATGTTTATTATAGATCTGGATTACTTACAAATGGTTTGAATGAATTAGACCTAAAAAAGTCCAATCCTTTACATAAATAACATGAAAAGAAAACTAAATGAACAAAATATATCTTATATATAACATTGTAGGTTAGGACATATAAAGTAACATAAAGAGGGAAATTTGGATCCTTTTCTTTATAAATCATATGGAACTTGTGAATCTTGTTTGTTGGGAAAGACGACTAAACTATCCTATAGTGGAAAGGGAGAACATGCCAATAAGTTACTACAGCTTGTACATTCAGATGTATGTGGACCTATGTTTGCTTAAGCTAGAGGTGGATTCTCATATTTTATTACGTCGACAGGTGATCATTATAGATATGGTTATGTGTACTTAATGAAACAAAAGTTTGAATTATTTGTAAAGTTCAAAGAATTTACACTTGAGGTTAAGAAATAAACTGGTGAGAGCATTAAGATACTTAGATTAAATTGAGGTAGTGAATACTTAAACCACAAGTTTCTTAGTTACTTAAAAGGGAATGAGATTCTCTCACAACTAAAACTCCATATTATAATAAAGTGTCTGAGAGGAGAAATCATACGTCTATTAAATATGGTACATTTTATGATGAGTCATGCAATCCTTCCTGTCTCCTTTTAGGGATATGCCCTTAAGACTATTGCTTACTTTTTAAATAGAGTTCCATTTAAATTAGTTGACAAGATTCCATATAAGATATAAAACAATAGTAAACCTAACTAGTCGTACCTAAAATTTTTGGATGTGATGCTTACGTAAAGTGTGCAATATCTAATAAACTTTAAGCTAAATCAAATAAGTGCATGATATTTAAAAGACAATGTCAGATATTGATTTTACTACCCTCTTGAGTATAAGTTATTTGTCTCACGACACGCTACTTTTCTAGAAAGAGAATTTATTTTGAGGGAAAGTAGTGAAAGAGAGGTAGAACTTAGAGAAGTTCTTATACAAATTCACATCCATATGTAACAAAAACCTTAAGTTTATACATATGTTGTACAACCAAGGTTTCAAGAGACATATAGTCCTTGAAGCACTACTAGGATACATAGTCCTCGAACAGATTAGATCTACCTATTGAAAAGGGGAAGGACAATGTATTGCTCATAGATGATGAGCCTACTAATTTTAGAAAAGCAATTTATGACATTGATTCTTTAAAATGACATAAAGCCGTGAGATTTGAAATGGAATCCATGTACATTAACAAGTATGGAATTTGGTGGATCCTACTGATGGTATTGTAACTATTATATGTAAGTGGGGTTTTAAGGGAAAACTAACATGGAAGATAATGTACATACATACAAAGCAAGGTTAGTGGATAAAGGTCACAAACAAAAACAAAGAGTTGATTTTAATGAAATCTTTTTGACCGTATCTATGCTTAAATCTATAGGAATCTTATTGACTATAGTCATATATTGTGATTATAAAATATGACAGATAGATGTTAAAAAAACATTTCTCAATGGAAATTTGCTTGAGGATGTGGAATATGACATAACCTGAGAGTTTTGAATCCAAGATATCTCCTAATCAAGTATGTAAGTTGCAAAAGTTTATTTATGGACTTAAGTAAGAGTCACTGAGTTAGAAAATTCATTTTGATGAGACAATCTAAGAGTTTGATTTTATAAAAAATTAGGACGGACTATATGTTTATATAAAGGTTAGTGGGAGTGCAATTATCTTCCTTAGTTCTTTATGTAAATGACATATTACTGATTTGAAATTATATACCAATGTTCTAGTCTTTAAATATTTAGTTGTCTAAGAACTTCTCCTTGAAGGATATGGGATAATAAGTCTATATTCTATGATAAATATCTATAGAGATAGATCAAAAAGGTGGCTTGGCTTATTGCAATCCATATATATAGGTAAAGTTGTAAAAACATTTAGCATGAAGAATTCTAAGAGGGGATTCATACCTATCTCATATAAGATTTCCACAGACCCCTTGTATCAGTGGGATTCATACTGGGTGTTATTATTATTGTAGAGTACGTGTCATAAAACATAAGAAAAGAGAGATAAAATGGATTATGTTCCATATATTTTGACAATTAGATCAATCATGTATGTGATGCTATGTACTAGACTAGATGTCTCTTATTCTTTGAGCATAATGAGCAGTTTTTAAGTCAATCCTAGTGATGGTCACTACATGACTGTGAAAACATCTTAAAGTAATAAAGAAAGGTTAAAGATGATTTCTTGATCTATGGAGGAATTGAACTAAAAGTTTAGGGGTATTCAGATGCTAGTTTTCTATTAGATCCAAATGATAGTAGATTACAGTCAAAGTACATCTTCACTCTAAATGATGGTGCAATCATTTGGAAGAGTTCCAAACAACCAACTATTGTAGATTCTATGACTAAACTAGAGTACATTTCAGTGTTAAAGGTGGCAAAAGAAACAGTTTGGATTAAAAAGTTCATCACAAAACTTGGAGTGGGTCCTAGCATTGTTGAACCTATAGTATTACCGTGACAACAATGGTTCCATTGCATAGGAAAAGGAACCAAGGTCTCACTAACAATCTAAACAAGTACTCATGAAGTTTCATGTGATCAAGGAGATAGTGGAGAGGAAAGATATGACATTAGAGCGAGTTCCTACTGAAAAGAATCTTGTAGATCCTCTCACTAAAATAGTGTCTCAAAATAGACACAATCACTATATGGATGGATATGGTCTAAGATACATAGGCGATTGATTTAAGTCTAAGTGAGAGATTGTTATTTTATGCCCTTGCAACCAATCGATTAATTGCACTTTCATGTATAACATCATTATTTTAATTAAGCATTTTTTAGCTTTATGTATTATGTTAATTACAATGGATTTTTTTAATATTAAAGGTAAAATCCCTTGAATAATTACTTTGTAATTGAAATTATGATGAGATCAAAATTATAAGATTCAATTTGCATTTATGTATTATTCTCAAATTGTTCCTAGTTGTAGTTTTATCAAGATGACATATTGATGAAATAGAAAAGCTAGCACATGTTATTATTCTTTCTTATAAAGAAAGTAATTAATCTTATAAATTAAAGTATGGATATACTTAAATAAACTTATGGGTGCTTATTAGATAATAAATTCATTAAATTGACATGATTATGAGGATCCCAAATAGAATATTACTTATGTGTTTTTGGATTTTCTCATTATGATGGTTATACAATTAATCCTTAGACTTGAGATTAACAAGGTATTTTAAGTGGAATTTTTTGGCCTTTGATGCTACTTATAACTTGTCCTATTTAGGGTAGCTTAGTTGGTAATACTTAGATACAGTATGGATTATATGGAGATAGTTGAGTAAGTTGATAAATGATTTATCATTCTAACATAATTAAAAAGAATGTTTCACCGTTCTTGATTTGTAGTGATTTAAATATTCTCTGGCCATAGCGAATTAACATTTGAAAAGGTGTTTCAAATATCAATTATAAATCGGTCACTAGTTAATAAGAATGAACAGAATTGGATTCAAAAGTGTAGAAATTATATTTATACTTTTTTCAATTGGAATATTAGACGACGAAAGGATTAAATTTATATCATAACCTTGCATAGACTGGTTAAGACAAATTATTTTGATATTCATAATATTTTGGTGATTATGACACATTGGTATACGTTAATCTTGATATATGGTCATAAATTATTTGATTGAAGAATTAAAAATAAATTAAAATGAGTTTTAATTATCTATTCTAATTATAAGTTATAATTATTGCTAACATATTAGAAACCTAATGTATCATACATAAAGGAAAATTTAAAAGAGAGAAATACATTTCAATTAAGTTGGACATAATTGTGAAGTTTGAGAAATTTTAGGGATAAAATATGAGATATTTGATTATAATTTAATTTAATTTTAATAAAAATAAAATCTAGTGCCTTTTCTATTTATAGGAATAAGGGTAAGGAAGTTAGCACTTATGCTAATTTTCTATCAAAAAGTTGAGTTTCTTTTTGACTGCTTTGTAGATATCATTAGAAGTTAAAGGCGTGAATAGCTCGTGGTAGACACATCAAAAAGGTTTCAAAAATATTTCAGCAAGTAATTCAAATTAGGTATGATTTCATAATTTATGGTCTACTTTTTTCAAACTATTCAATTATATCCTACATACTGTTGGGAAAAAAAATGATTGACAATATCTAAATTGGTGTCAAATAGACTAAATTACAAATTACGATAATCTCAAATGCATACACCAAAAAAAGAAAAAAAAAAACTGAGTTGAACTTGCATGTTGTTTAATTTTGTATCTTTTCCAAGTTGGTAAGCAATAGCTAGATAGATTGATTTTGGATTTAAACAATAAAATGACTTCAAGACAGAAAAACCTGGCCCCTAGTTGGTTTTGTGACAGATGGTGGGGTTTGTTTATTATGTTAGTGTCCCACGAAATGATTCCAGTGACGAGAGCTTTGTTCTAATTTAGGTTGGTGATTTAGTCACTTCAACTACTAATAAGCCCCAATGAAATGACAAGAACAGCTATGAACGGACTCGGGTAGCCATGCATAATAATAATAGAATGGTGGACCTAATGCCTCTAAGGTAGCTCAGTTGATCATTGGTAAGGTCAATTAGTTCAAGGTTCTAGGTTTGAATCCCGACAATGAATGTAAGGATCGCCTTGTTAAGAAGTTGGCTGAGAACAGATCGTGATTTACCCCCCTCACTACTCTGTCAGGCCGAAATGTGGGGGCACCTGGAGTAGATGATTCCACTTTTTGGTCCAAGAATGGTAGACCTAATTATAAACCGCCTAGCTGAAGATGTAATTAAATTCAAAACCTGATTTACACTTTAATGAAGGTATTTAATTTATAGCCAAGTAGCGACATGCATACAGCATAGGTTTCGTGTCATTTGATTTTTTTTCAAGTAATTATTAAATTTATTAATTAATATTGTAAGATGACAAGAAATAAAAATAAAAATAAAAATATACTTTATTATTATTTCAAAATCATTGTATAGAAATAACTTGTTGTACATAATGAAATGAGAAATTAACTGTTGAAAATATTACATAATAGATAAAAATTATTTTGATAATTTATTTACTATTTAGTATCAAATTTAATAAATAAGTAGTTCATAATTAATAAATATATGCGAAATTATTTAGAAATATTCAAATTTATTATTAACTCTATAATTTAAAACATGGTAGATAAAAGTGAAATTAATAACTAATAAATTACGAAACAATTAATCATCAATAAAATGCGAATTATGTACTATATTTTATTAGTGAATAACATGTATGATAAGTTATTATTTAACAAAATATTATTATTATAAATAAGTCATCAATAATTACATTGACTTATACTTAGCTAAACTAATATGCTTATTATTGTTAATAAAAAAGTGAAGATATATTGATATTAGTAACCAAAAAGGCTTCTAATTTATTAACAGTCAAAAAGGTCAAATTATCAAATAAAAAACTAAAAACTATGACAAAAATTCAGAAGTATTATTAAACAACTTGCAAACTCTTTGACGTCCAAAATTGTTGTCTTTACCAAGACGGCAAATAATAAGACAAACATGCAATATAAAATATTGATTATAGGTGAATAAGCTGCAGCTTGTAGCAGTAGATTCAGAAGAAAATAATATTTCATTATAACATATGCAACTGGGTCATTTTAGGGAGCAAGGGATGATAAAACTTTATAAGAGGAGCTTACCGAAGGATTAAACATTGAAAGTTATATATTTTTTATAATTTTCATGTACTTTGTGAAAAGCCTAGGGTAATCTTTAAGTATTTGGTGTTTGAGGAGCAATATTCGTTGACACAAACATATAGATAAGATGATCCAAATTTAGCAAAAAGTATCCAAAATAAGCGTCGTTTTAGAGAAATGCATACTTATTAAGAAAGTTAGTGAAATGTTTGATATACTCTTATTAATTGTATGTTGAATCGCCTTGAAAATGTAATCTGTATAATTAGGA
>JAOSBK010000007.1:814006-844609 GCA_027568895.1 Erythroxylum shatona | reverse complement strand
TATATATAATTGTTGTTCAAATTGTAACAATTATCGTGACAATAATAAGATAAATGTGGTAGGTGTCTTTCTTTTTAAAAATCACAACAAAAATATATAAAAAAGAGACAAATAAATTCTAAATTTTAAAAAATACATATTTAATTAATATATTTTTTTACATAAAGATTAAAAGAGAAAAGTGGCAAAAAATTCATTTTTAAAAATAATTTTGAAAAGATATTATTTTCACATTGATTAATTTGGATGATTGGATAATTGTGATGTTCTTTAGAACTTGACGTTTGATTAAGAGGGAGCATTGTGAATTTCATCTTTATATATCTAATTATGATTATTTATTTGGAGTTATAGAGTTGTGACAAACATGGAGATTATTAGGATATATTGTATATATTTTTATTTAATTTTAGAATTTTAATTAGGCATATAAGATATAACTTGTGGAGTCTATCATTATGGTAATATTTGAATTATCTTACGACTGAATACATTGAAAACTACTATTAGATTTGCAAATTTTGTAAATTGATGAAATTAAAAAAATGAGATTGTTGCATTTTTTAATTTAAGTAGGATTGTACACATCTCCTAATTACAGTAGAAGTCTATTAAAGAGGTTAGCGTGTAAAAACGAAGTTGATGTGCGTAAATGGGATAGAGTTTATGTCAGACTCTTCTTGCCTGGAGGTGTCGGTATCGTACATGTTTCTAACATAGCTGACGTGAATCTTAAGTGTGGTGAAACTGCTGCAATGGGGCGTGCGTGAATTTACGGCTGAAGTTAATCTCCCGTGTGTAGGCGTGAATTGTCAAGATAAAGAAGATTGCGATAGTGTGAGAGCTGAAAGATATATGAGTGGTATGTGAAAGACCAACGTTGACCGACGTTGAAGCGTGCTTGAGTGTGGTGTGCCGTGTGCGTTGATCTTCTCCAAGTCTCTTGCTTTAATTGAGTAATTCAACTCCCCCCAAGAATCAACGGCAAAAGGATATCTTATGTCAAGGTGGGATAATAAATGTTAGTGTGCAATTGGTGATGACAATCAAGCAACATGTGTGTGTGTGTGTGGCATTGAGTCCGTGTGAGTGAGTGTGTGCGGCATTGAAAATATAGCTGATGTGGTTTTTGGAATTTTGGCAATCATTTATTTAGTGGACATTAATGACACGCTTAAAAAACATAGCTCAAGTTGGTTTTTGGGATTATGGCTTTGAGGGATAGGAGATAACACTTATGAAAGTTTTGGTTAATTGAGTGCTGGAAGTTTTGGTTAATTGGTTAAGGAGGTAACATTACATTATGATTTAATTTCTGATTTTTCAGACTTGTTTTTCTTGAATATGCGTGTGATTATTTTGTTGAATCGTGTTTAGTTGGTTGCATATGGTCTGTGGCTTCGTGTTGGTGCTTATATGAATCAGTTCATCGTTATTGTTGCGATGACTTTCAGATTTATTTCGATGGAACTTAACCTTACAGAAAGTTGTTCTTTCTTTTATTTCAATTATATTATCTTTCAGTTCTTAATTGATTAAATACTTGAGTTAACTTTTATTAATTATTGTTTGAGTGAAAGTAGTTAAAAATATTTTCTGACGAGGTTAACACAAGTCAGTCGTATTATTGGGTATGGAATTCTTTCATAAAAAGTAAGGTTGAAAGATAATGTTAAGGGTTGAGTGGTGTCGGCTCAGTAACGCCTTTGGTAAATCTATTGTATTTCGGTGAAAGTGATTAAACTTGATGAGGGCCCCATAAATATAGACAAGGTATTCCAAACTGCGTTATCAAATTTTTAATATTTTTATTATTTCAATTTTATTTATTTTTTATTTTATTGATACAAAAAAATTTGCAAATAATTTGCGAAATAATTCGAGAGTATTGTTTCAGCATTTGGAACGGTCTTTCTCCAACTTCTGTTTAGTTGTTGTCCGATTCATTGTTACTTCACAGTCTCCAAAGCATGGAGGGTATGGGGTACTTTACCTGCCCTTTTCAGCAATATTTGATTATTTGCACTAAACGGCTAAATGACACGTAGATTTGAGAAACACAAGTGGATGGGCTAAGATTCCTTTCACCTTTTCCCAGTGAAGCATTAGGCAGCTTTCCATACATTAGTTGGATGAGAGGTTCTTCAGAAACAGAAGTGGTCACCATCACTTTAGAGAATGAACACTCACTACTCTTGAGTGCCATTGATTGTAATTTGTGCAAGTTTATGCTATGTTTTGACTATGTGACAGTTTGTCTTGGGATTCGATATATGCAATAAAGATTCAACATATTCAACCCCACAGCATGCCAAGTGAGAGTCTTGTTTGAACTAAAGCCAAAGTGCAGGGGACTTGGCAGTGTTAAAATTCTTGGAAACTTGATATAGAAAAATCCTAGAACAACCAAATACTTACGAGATCATGAATTTCTGGGTCGACAGATGGAATGTTGTACGGAGATAGATGTTGAAAAGGTCACCATATATATATATGGTGATTTTATATGATTATAGTAGGCTCTGCGCGTGCAGCCAAGAGCAAGAGCTTTGTCCCCCACACTTCACCATTCATCCAACACCAAAAAGTTAGTGCTGTATAGGAAAATAGAAAATTCATCTTCAAGTGCTCTTATTCTCTGCTTAGCGCCATTCATTTCCTATTCACATGACATGCCAAGCCTAAAGTATTATTCACATGTCCTATCTCTTCTTGACTGGGCATTTATTATTTGTTAGGTATAATATAATTAATGTATACCATATGATTCGATCATGATTTAAACATGAACCTGTATGAAGAGTGAGTTTTGCTTTAAGACGTTACGTTATAAATGATGGAAGAAAAGTTAGAGAACACTTAAATACCTCCACAATCGTTACTTAAGTCAGATTCATAGGTACACAATTACACTAGGCACATTATAAAGGCTTGCTTTGAATTATATACACATACATATTGAAAAGCTTTATAGAATGACTCCGTTAAATCAGCAATAGTCCGTGGCAGTATCCATGAGAGGTCGAGGAGCGCCCTCCATCAAGCAAGAAACTGGCGGGATTGTCAATGTTTGTAATTTACCGTATGCGTTCCAGCAATATGGATCCAACACTAAGTCTCCTTCTGCAGGAAGAAGCTCAACGTCGGAGAGTGTTAAGTTAGTGCATGGAATCGAGTCACTGCATGCAAAATGCATTGGTGGGCTTCGGACATCGTAGGTTCCCTTTATATTCTCGTACAGGATGTCTGAGACGAAAACTGCTGATGTTTGATTGATACAACCCTTGGAGAGGCAGTAGAATTGGTTAATTATAATCGGATTTCTAACGTTGTCCATGTGAATATTGCTGAATATAATTCCTGATACTGCTCCTGAACCACCTTGCCATGTCTTGATCCTAACTCCATTATTGGATACTCTGATCACTGAGTCTCTAACCGTGATATTGGAAACACAAGCCCGTGAATTGTGATTGCCTAAACTCCCAATACTGCGTGGAAGGTAACAAGAACTCATAGTAAGTGATTCGCACAAGATTGGAACATTTTTCTTAGATGAGAAATTCTTTAGAATCCACTGAAGTACCTGATTCCATGGCTAGGACCACATGTGATGTTCCTAATATCTACATCATAGCAGCCTGAACCAATTGACACACAATCATCTCCTGCAAACAGGTGGTGAAACAAGTAGGATTGTTAAAGCAGACAATTAATGATGGAACAAGGGAAATCTTATGAGGTTTATGTTCTGACCATTGGAGATCACCGAATTGTAGATTCCAACACCATTAGTGTTCTCGATGTGAATCCCATCAGTATTAGGACTTAAAGCAGGAGCAGTAATGTGGATGGATTCTATATGAACATTACTACAACCGTCAAATCTGAAGTTGAACTGAGGACTATTCTTGATTCTAAGTCCTTCCACAGTTAAATTGGAGCTCATGAAGAACCTTATAGCCTGCAACACCGAGATTATGTTCAAACCAAAAAAATTCTCTTCTGGATTGTAGAATTAAAGTTTTTAGAGTATGTAAAACGTACAGTTGGACTGTCACATCGTCCAGGCAATGTAGTTCCTTTAATTCCCTGTGTCGTTAGATAAAAGAAGTCAGCAATTGAATCTGTATCATAAACAAAGCCATTGAGAATACTCAACTGTACCTTGTGAGGTTTGCAAGGAAGATCCCACCATTTCTGTCCCTTACCATCTATAACACCACCTCCTTGAAGAGACATCTCGTTGACTTTGTAGAAAACCAGCCACTGTCTCTTACTATATTTCTCTGGCCAAAAGTCAGGTCCATCAGGGGGCATAAGGGTCCCATCAACCTTCTCATTGACCGGAATGTACCAAAACCCTGTTAGTCCTTTCAACCTTAAAGAGGCGAAAAGAGTAACGTGACAGGAGTTACTAGCAGTACAATACCTGAAATACTAGGCGACCTTGACAAGGACCTGTAAAAATTGTTGACTGTATCATGAATTTCAAACCATTAGGAACACGAATTATTGCAGAATAAACTTCGCAGGCAGCATCCCACGCCATCTTGAATGCTTCTGTGTCGTCTGTTATGCCATCACCAACAGCTCCGAATTTTCTTACGTCAAAAACCCCATTAGAGCTGTAGACATTGCCATCATGAGGTGGATTAGCAGGTTCAGGTTGATTAACCGACACAGCGGGTGGACTAGCAGGTTCAGGTTGATTAGCAGACACAGTTGGACTAGCAGGCTCGGGTTGATTAGTAGGCTCAGGTTGTTTAGCAGATTCAGGTGGATTAGTAGGCTTAGCCTGATAAGCAGGCTCTGGTGAATTAGAAACCCCTGGGGGATTGCCCAACTCAGGTGGAGGAGTGGGAGGTTCTGAAATTGTGGATATTTTGTGAGAATGAGTGTGCTTGTGTTCTGCATGGTAATGCCATCTAGCTTGAGAGCAGAGGAAGAACCTATAGAACAAAACTGCGAAGACAAGTAACGACACAAAAGAATGCTCCATTTGGACCTCAATTACTGGAAGATTGAAACAGTACAACCAAGGAAAACTCTGTAAGTATAAACTCTTCACCGTCCTAAAGAAAGCTTCTCACTTTCTGGAACGCCAGTAAAGTTTGCACGACTTGCTTTGTCACTGTGAAGACTAGTTACTGATACGAAAGACCATCAGTGGAGAAGGTGGCCTATGCAACAATGCTAGTACTGCACCTGGGCAACTTGCGTAGTTTTAACCAAATTTGTCTTGGGAAAGCATGCAAAATCAGAAAGGCTGAATTCCTTTTATATACGAGCATAGTGGGGAAGAACTTTAAGAAACACACGCTCTGTAGAGTTATATTTTAGTGGCTTCTGGTGGCGGGAACCGACCACATTACATACAAGCAATATTCATTGGCCTTTTTTGAGATTGTGGAGTTTGCATATGGCCGTTCTGGAAAAAAAGTAAAAGAAATAACTAGATAAGTTCCCCATGTTCTTCCCACAACTTTCACTTCCATTGGCCCCCAAATCTATTGTTGTTTAACAATGTAGTATATGGATGCATAACAGGCAAGAGCTTGCTGGTAACTAACTAGGAATGCTTCAAGTTGTTCTGATATACCCATGTCCTACTCAGTATATTATATTCCTTTCATCAAATTAAGCTGTAAATTATATCCCTTCAGGTTCAGGTTCATCAAAAACATACCTATTAGGGTCTTAAAAATGCTGTTTGTGGAAATCAATGCACTGCATGCATTTTATCATGCACATGATCAAAATCACCATTAAGAATATTCCTGATATGCTTAGCAGCAGTCGAAGAATAATCAGAAGATTGACAGTGATAAGTATTTTTCTTGGATTAAACGAAGCTATCTGAAACAGAGTCATCAAAGATTCCAAACATAAAGGATCAAAGAAAACAGTAACAGACTTATTTTCTCGTCAGCTACATTCCCAACAAGATCTGTTAGCCGCCAATTGATATTATATAGAATAATGAACATAGATTAAGGATTATAATGTAAATGTGAGTATGTCCATGACAAAGCCACCACCTATTGACGTTGAGGGTAGTGGAGAAGGGTCAGGTTTGCTTTTCAGTTTATTTTCCTTCCTGTAGTGGAAATTCCAGTTAGTGCTCTTCAGGGGTTGCTCCGAAACTATGCAGTGTTCGTGGAAGCTTATTATATAACCGACCAAATGAATATGCAAAGCATGCTTGGCCATGTTTTTCAACAGTTAGCATCTTTCGGTGAATGTCCAATCATGTTGCGGCTTGCATCAAACTGAATGTGATTGCTTCAGTTGTAAGCCGAAGGGTTGCATTTGGATTGGAAAACCATTCAACAGTTTTGGTAGCAAAATCAGTCATCATATTTCCACTTGACACTACCTCTGGTGAGTAAATGTACTTAATGATTCTAACGTTATAGAAGTTTTATACTTCCTCCGTTTCATAATAAGAGTCGTTTTAGAAATATTTTAATTATTTAAAATAAGTGTCATTCTTGACATTGTATGCATGTTTATAATTTTTCTTCCAAAATTAACCATTCATTTCTCTCTCATCTTAATTATACAGATCACAATTTCAAGGCAATTTAATACTCCAATACAATTTCTCTCACATGCTAATAAGGCAATTCAAAACCTTTCAGTTCTCAACAACATTCATTTATTATTTAATGGGAGTATTAATAAGGGTATATCTATAATTTCATTAGCTTTCTTAATAGGCGTGTATTTTTCTAAAACGACTCTTATTATGAAACAGAGGGAGTATTTGATAATGCTTCCTGTACGAAAAGATTGCATTTTCAAAACCTTTCATCACGTTGCAACCTTCAATCTTATTAACATTTAATGCATGAATAACGATTGGATTGACCTTAGGGATGATGGAAAATTTAGAGAACATGCAAAGCAATAGCCCATCGTAAAGACTTGATTCAATTACTTTTTAAAATTAAAATCAAAATAGTCAACTCTTACAAGGATACAAGCAAGAAGATTGATATAAGAAACAAGCCAGTCTTGACATCTATCTAATCAGAAACTATAAATTACTGATGGATAGCTAACAAGGCCAAAGTATTCAATTTAGTTTTCAATAATACAAAGTAGTCTCTAACACATGAAATAGTCTCTTTATTAATTAAGAGTAAGATTTTCTACTTCTGAACTTCCTTAGATCTCGTGTCTCAACAAGAATTCTACTGAGATATCATTGTTATTGTTGTAGTCTCCAACACATACTCAGGGGCAATGACAAAGGGACCAGCTCGTCTTTGAATCCATTGAAATTATGGAATAGAATCTTAGATGGTCTTTTATAGTTCTCAAGAATACTCAGGCAAAGTCCATCTAAATTTTGTAACATTTGTAATATTTGCACTTGCTTTACTATAAAAGGTAGCTTCCCTTATCTATGATAAAATTTTTAATCAAAACTTAAAACTCCCGTTAGATATAAAATTTGAAGGATAATAGGAAGAATTTCCCTAATGCTATTTTGGATTCTCAAATGCATCAGTTACGATCAAAGTAGATCCTTAATGCTTATCTTATTTATAGATTTCCATCTTTGTTTTCTGATATGCATTTACTTGTTTGGTTACAATGAGTTTGTTCGTAATATTCTATTCACGAAAGCTATAAAAGGAAAATAAAAGTTATAGATGACATTTTCTCATTAAAAAAAAGGAAAATTCAACATGAATGTCCTTGCTCAGTATAACATTTTCGATTAGTACTTCACATTAGCCACATTTTCTCAAATGCTATGGCTTACTTTTGTTTTTGTTTCAGTTTGCGCTATGTTTTGCACACTTGAGAATGGAAAAAAAAAGGTAACTATTGTACCAAAATGTATGTAATAGACATCTACACTTATCTCCTCTATTAAATAAGGGCTACTTGAAAGCAAGAAGATGGTGGAACATAATTAGAGGTGATAATTTTTGAACACACTATACCATAGTATAATAAGTTCAATATTGCTTAGGAGTTAGCAATCAACTTACTTTTAAGCAATTCCTTGAAGGAACATTGTGTTTTTATATGGTGCTTAAGTAGCCAGAGAGAGAGAAAATAAGAAACTCACCTTCCTGAGCCTACCAATCACAAAAACAACTTGGGTGGCCACTTACATTACAATGGAAATATGCTTGTTCCGTAATTAAAAGAATAGCTGATGGAAGGACCTTATCAGTATTTTCAAAGTTAACTAATCCAACTAAATTCATATATCTGTCAAGTCTTAGTAATGAGTAGTTAGAGAATTATTTTATGATTTCTCCTAGCATAACATACTACTTAAGATGACTATCAAACTTAAAGGACGAATTGCAACGTTTTCACAACAGAAGAAAGAAGCTATATTCTTAAAAAAATATAGGAAGTAGTGTCACCAAAGAAATCTTACCAATAATTGGGAAGAGGATGGAGCCATGAAAGAGCAACGTGAGGAGAGGCAAACACAAGGAGAGTCAAAGGGCAATAGGGCTAGGACACTTGGGAAAAGGTAGCATAAATGCAGTAAAGAGGACCGATTATCTAAAGAACACAGAGGCAGAGGTAAAGAGTCGGATTATATATAGGTAACATAAACAAGGTCATTGAGTTCTTAATGTTCCAAACAATTTTGTTTCTTTATATGAATATGTTAAAAAATGCTCTAATTATGTTCACAACCTAATATAAAAGTTGTTTGACTAAGTAGTCTAATAGTGAGTTTTCTTAGCATTGGAGCACTTTTATCAAATAATCTTCACCACTTACTTTTATTTTAAATTAATAGCATGAAAATATATATTATTATAAGAAAGGATGAACTAAAAGTATGAAACTTACCAGATTGCATTTTTTCATAATAAGTTCTCTCTTTACATATGATCTATCAAAATTTGCTAAAACTTCACAATACAATTTAATTTTATTTGTTGCCTTTGATTGCTTGTTAATAGAGAAAATTACTTTGCACTTAATCACATCAAGAGATCACCTATAATATCATTTGTAGATGCGTCTTCACTATATAAGCAATAAAGATTGAGAAAATAAGTTACTAAGTAGATTTTTTGAGTTAAATGCTTATCCCAGCAAGAATATCTGTGTAAGGCTTGTATAGTTTCTCCTTCCGTTAGAAAGACTCAATTATTTTTCGACTCTCTATATATAATCATATATATGCTGCAAAGATGGTTTATTATCTAAGTCAACAATCCCTAATAACATTATAAGTGGAGCCATAATATTCACAATGATAAAGCATGCAATCCAAATTTTATTATCTAGAATAATATCATCAACTTCTTTTCCTTGCACACTTTTTGGTAACTTATAACTTGAATTTTTTTTTACTTACAACTAAAATTTAAAGTAGTTGTTTATGATCATAAACATTTTTCAAAGTAATAAATGTAGTTTCAAATCTAGTAGCAGTAAGACGCTTAATCTCAAGTCATTCTTTTTACTTTCTTAACCAAGACAAAAATATAATATGATTATACACCAAAACTTGTGATCTTAGATGCTTGTGAAGCAAGATTAAGAATATAGTCTATAGAACCAATATCTTTTAAAATGAGATTTAAATAATTATACAAATACCCAACTAATATATAATTAGCTTTTTATATAATTATACAAATATATTTTTTTGGTTTAACACACTTGACAATTTCAAAAATAATTCAGATAAAGCATGGGCACTTTTTACCATATCAGATGTATCAAAAAACTTAATGAAAGTTGTTTCAATATTATAATAAACTAAGAAATTAATCAAGCTTCTTTATCTTTGATCTGTCAACCTATCTGTGATAATAGTGCATCATGTTGATTCCTAATTAGACTTATATGTATTCTCAATAAATAAAAATTCCTTTTTTAAATCTTAAAACAAAGGCACATAATCTTATAATAAGAAGATGCCTTAAATTCTAGATCTATTGTTATTTCAGCTTCAATTGCTTCTTAAAAATAAGGTAAATTTAAAGTATTTAAAGGAATATGTGAATGATAGAACCATTAGCCTAAGCTCATTTTCATTGGAAAATAATATCCCTATCAACCAAGAAACTTTTAAAACTAGGTTCAGAATCAGGAGTATTTCTTAAAGGAAAAATAAGAATCTATGTTAATAACAACTTTCTTTTTTCCTTATCTAATATTTTTATTGTGCTTCATCATCTCCAAAAGATACATTACGAGCCTTTTTATTTTCCCTTTTTTCCTTATTATTTCAAATAATTTCCAATCTTCTCACATATATCAATGGTACTAATTTGTATGAAGTAATATTACTTTTAATACTAGCAAGGTGTTCTTTCATTCTATAAGTTCAACCCCTTTAAACATTCTACTACAAAACATATAATTATATTGATATTTCCATAAGATGTTTAGGAAGAAGAAAAATATTTCCTTGATAGATTATACTTATCATGAGTAGAAGATGTTATACTTATTAAATATTTTTTAATGATTGCATATTTTTCATTATAATTTTAACTTGAAAATATGAGAAAAATTTTGTAAGTTTTATATACAACTATAAAATATAGTTATTCTAAGAAATCAACAAATGTTGAAAATACTTATCCTATTAGATACATTATATTTGATAAACTAGTTTAGTTACATTCATGTTATAATGTGATAATAAGAAAGTTCTTAAAAAAACCAAACATGCAAGTAAGTGAATGGAAGTTATTACTTGCTATATATCTTTTTTTAGGAGTCTGAAAAGAAAAATAGATACTTTAGTTTCATCAATTAACATATTTGATAAGCATTCCTAAATCTAACATGGTTAAAATGACATCATAGAGCTATTTTAGGAAATCAAGATACTAATTGAGAGCATTTATAAAGATGCTCACTTATATAATTATGTTGTATGATAGCAAAAGTATTTGTACTTATAATTTGTAAATGTTAACTTATTACCATCTATCACACACTTTATAACTGCCAAATACAAAAAATATATTAATAAAGTGAATAAGTGAAAAATTTGAAAATCTTTATTAAGTTTACCCTTTACATGTCTTTTCATGTAAATTTGCAATTATCAAATTATTTTGAGACAAGACAACAATTTACAATCGGCACAAATATGTACGCAAAATAGCTTAATAAAATACAAAATAACTTCTCATTCTCTTGAGAAAAATTAATAAATTATTAATTATATGATGGGTAATAAATGTTTGTCCACTGGTGGGTAATTGAGTAATTAGACATTTGCATGGATTTTCTTCAACACCAAAATTTCCTTTAAAAACTTCATAGAAGGTAGGAATGAAGTGGTAAAGTCAAAACCTTTGCCTTCTTCAAGTCTCAACCGAATTGGAGTTTTATAGAAGCTAAAAACTTTTATACACATTAATTAAAATTTTGCAGAAGCTAATACCATAGTAGAATCTATACTAATTTTTCTTCCTCTTTTAGGATGAATAAGGATATATTGAAACTGATTTAAGAAGATAATCAACCCCAAAATCCCCAACTCTTCTTTGGTAAACCCATTATTTCTATACCTAGAAACTTTAATCACAACCTAGCAAACTCAATGTCTTTAAAAGAGATTAACAAATTATAAATCACTATGTAAAATAACAAACCAAATATTAAAAGAAAAATATTAAATCTATAAAAAAGAAGATTAAAGTCTAAAAGTAGAAAGACCCTAATCCTTACATTAGTGAATATTTAAAAAGTGACCATAAAAATACCCCTAATTGGCTAATCCTTGCGTATTCTCTATTTGCTATTGGATAGATTAAAGAAAAATGAATATCTATTGAAGTGGTTGAGTTTGATTAGATATGGAGACTGAAATGTTTACAAGATTAAACGAAACTATGAGAGTCAATGAAAAGATGAAGTTTGGTTGGATATGGAGTCTGAAAAATAAAAAATAAAAGAAGAAAGTAAAGAAGATAAAGTTATAGTTTTTACTAATTATGGTTTTGCAAAAATTGACCAATTAAGTAATAAAATAGCTAATTTTTATTTATAACATTTAAATATGAACTGAACTGAAAAACTTGCTAGTTCTTACTTTACATAATTGAACTAGTTGGTCTAATTTAGCTTTAAAATCCTTTATTTTTATTATAGTCATGTCTTACAAAGTCTTATTTTTCCTGTTAATAACTCCATTTTATTAAAGAGTTTTAGGTGTAGAATTATTAAAAATAATACCTAAATGAATCAAATAAATTCATCTATTATGACAAATACATAACTTTTTTTTATCTAGACTAATAACTCCAATAGGGCCAAATAAATCCATGTGAAGTAATTGAAAAGCTTTATTTAAGGTTATGAACATTTTTCTCTTAAATGAGCTTTTATCTTGTTTGCTTATTTTAACAAGATTTGTGCACCTTGTCTTACTCAAAACTTTACTCTTGGAAGTCTGTTAAAACGTTACTCGAAGGTAAGGTTGGAGATGAGATATATACATGTATGTTCAAACATTATTTTTTTTGGAAATTAAAGAATTGTATTTTCAAGAAGGTTAAGTACAAAGTGTACAAATACCTTTAAAAAATTAACTACAAAATATCCATGCATATCAAGATGGTCTAGCTTAAATAGTTACAAAGTCCACTTGTTTGACTAGCCTACCAAGTAGACATATGTCCTTCCCATACTGTGCATGCCATAGCTACCATTATCTCCTTAACAAATAACCAGCGTTCCATATTCTTCCTTTTATGCTCCTATGAAAAAATGTGAGTTGATTGAGAATGAATTCTCACTTTTACTTCTATCATGTTTTTAAGGATAGTGTAGGAAGCTCCCTTTCTTCTTCTATTTTACTCCAAAATTAGTAAGGGGCTTCTCTTCTGCTTCCAATTTTATGTAAACTCTTTGTAATTTTACTAAGTTTTAAAACATTTAGTATTTCTGCCTTCTTATCGATTCATCACTTCATATTAGACCGAATTAGTAACTAATTTAACAACACTTTAATAGAGATGGGACACTTAGCCAGGTATGCATTTTCTTTGAATGGGTTCAATACTTGAATTTCATACACTCTGGATCTTAATTGTTTAAGAAATAAGGTTGAATTTTTAATTCCTCTCCATATGTTGTATCTTTGACTTAGTATGTAACTTCTTTTCTATTAGTATATATTTGATAGATGGATATTTGACTATATTTCACCACCCATATTTGGTATATTTTGCTTGATATTTTATACTTTTATCATATATTTGGCACATAATTTGCTCCAAGGGTGTTTACAGGTGATAATTGCCTTTATGAACTTAAAGGAGAGGAATTCAGGTGAAAACACGGTTAAAATAGAAAATAAAAAAATATAAAAGCAGTGCACGACTTTGGAATTTTTCACGCTCGTGCACTTTTGCAATACTCGACGAATTTTGATTATGCACATTTCTGTGCACAATCTTGCATATCCCAAAACCTAGATTTTAATATAAAAAAAGTTATGTTCAAAGGCTAAAGGGAGTAGGAGACTTTGGGAGGCAACTTCCATACGCGGAGAATGTCCAAAAGGGGCAATTTTAGTCTAGACAAGTGAAAAACATGAAGATTTCATTAAAAGATCCATTAGAATTCAAGATTAAACCTTTACATCGTAAGAACATTCGATAGAGGAGAATATGGGAGGCTTAGAATTATGAAACCGCTGTTTTTGTTTTGTTTTTCTTTCATTATATATTTGATTTCATATTCGATCATGTGTAACCAAACGTTCGGTCAATAATAGTTTAGGTGAACCTTATGTTAATACTTTGATATGATTTGATTCCTTTATTAATGCAATTAGTTTGATGGATTATTGTTATTTGATTACGTGTTTTTATTAATAATCTGATTTCTTACGTAGAGATTAAGAAATTCTAGTGTGAATAGATCTACCATAACTAGAAAAAGTTGATTGTAACCCTAGTGATATGATGACATAAATCCTCCAGATTATGGTCAAACCTAATAAAGGGACTCGTAAATTGGTAACACGATCCTATAAGATTTAACTTGAGTAATTCGATTAGAGACCTTAGGATTAGTTGCTAGTGGACTCAAGGTCAGCTACTAACATACCATAGGAGTCTCCATGGTCTAATACATCAACCAAACAATCTCATGATAAAAGATCAATCTATTAAAGGTTTAAGGGCATTCGAACCTAGATACTAATTTCTCATAGCAATAGTTTTCTAAGTGAATTCCATTGTGTATGTGTTAATTATTGTTTCATATTTTATTGTATTAGTTTTAGTTTTTATTTTCTTTTCATTAAAAATCTAAAATTATCATTAGGCTAAATAATAGGGGAAGGGTAATTACTAGTATTTATACTCTTCGTGGGATTGACCTGTACTTGTCAATATTAGCTACAGCTGCATTGTGCACTTACGGTTTATTACAATATTGACTATCACAAAATGGGTCAATCAATATTCTAGTTATCCTTACTTGTTGGACTGTAATCAAAGCTACTATTAGTTTCCTTAACTATTGGAAAGCATATCCAATGAATGTTTGAGACTCGTCCTTGGCATTGAGGAATCTTTTACGATTTACTTCTCTCTATAGCTCAGACAAATTTTAAATATCAACATGTCACTTTATGAAAGTTAAGATTTAAAACCTAATCGATGGTATCGTCTAAAAAGTGAGGCAGGTAATGTAAATTACATCTGATTAAGACACTCTTCCATATATTAGAGTAGTATGCACATTCAAATAATATGTGATCTCTAGTCTTAAGTTAGGATTGATATAGGATAAAGAGGGACTATCCAATTTAAGTAATTTTCTCTAAATATATGAGTCTATTCTTTATTTCCATCCATATGATGAATGAGAACTTAGGAATATAGTTTTTAAACTATACCATTTTGCACCATTTAACTTCCTAAGAGGTGGGATTAAAAAGAGGAGCATAAGAGGTTATTGTAAACTTATTAGGTAAAACCCTAGGCTAGATGGTTTTATCAAATCTGGATTGATTAGGTGAATAATTTGGAAAGTCAGGAATAAGGTTTACTAATCCTCTAGGGAGGCAGCTCCACTGATTATCTCTTATTATTGCTTTGACCCTATCATTAAGAGGGGGAGAGGGTTATAGAGTGTGAAATGAGGAGTGAAGGTATAGAGGTCCAATATGTGTCCAATTGTCAAAGTAAAAGCTTGTTTTCTCACCATTCCTAATCACATGCTTCATATCCTTACCTACAATTTCCTTTGGACTTATGAGAGGTTTAGTAGTTGTGAAAGTGTTGGAATTAGGTTTTATAGACCATAAGCTAGATCCTCTAATATACTCCTTATACATCCATTTCACCCAGAGTGCTTCTTTATCATTGAAAAGGATCCATATTCTCTTTACTGTTAGAGATCTGTTAGCAAATTGACTTCACTTAAAGTCCCCCTTAAGATTTAGGTAGGAAAATCTCTCTCCACTTAACTTTAGGAGTCCTATAATTGATGCCTGATCCATTCCATAGAAAATTCATAAGGATTCTCTTAATATCCTTGATAACCTTAATTGGTAATGGCATATAAAAACTCTAATAAATGTGTGTAATGTTAAGAACTGAATTAATTAACTAAACACTCCTTGTATAAGACAAACTCCTATACATCCACCTACAAGTCCTTTATAGAACAACATTAAATAATGGTTTACAGTCATTATAAGTTAGTTTGGGAGATTAGATAGCTAAAATAAGATATTGGAAGAGAGCTTTACATAATTGAAGTCCATATATCTGCGCCAATGATTGCTTTAGGGGATTATAGACCATAGCAATGAAGATATGGCTTTTGCTCCTACTGACTAAAAGTCCAGAGATCTTAGAGAATTGTTAAAGGCAATCTAATAATAATTGCACTGATTCTTTATCAACTCCATATAGAAGAAGTAAGTCATCTATAAGTGAGAGGTTAAAGATCCTAACTCTCTTATATTTGTAAAGATATTTAAAATTTTTCCTTTAAGAAATGTTAAAGGAGGTCATTCTAATAAGCCTCTCTGTAGTTAGAGTAAGTATGTAAGGAGCTAATGGATCTCCTTGTCTGACCTCTTATCCCTTTTGAATATGAGAGGAGCCTCTCTATTTGTAATCACAATGAGTGATAAAGTGGATATGCGTTTAAGTACCAAGTTGATGATATCTACAAGGTGTGAATAATGAATCTCTAATTGAGTGTATGAAAAGCTTTAGAGAAGTTGTATTTAAGGAGATAAAATATCTCCTTGTCTGATCCATTTAGCCCCTTTGAACATGTGAGGAGCCTCTCTATTTATAACCGCAATGAATGATGAAGTGGATATGCATTGAAGTACATAGCTGATGAAGATTGGACGGACCCGAAAGACCTGCAAGGTGTGAAGAATGCATCTCCAATTAAGGGTATAAAAAGCTTTAGAGAAGTCTATCTTTATAGAACAACTTTTGTTGATTTCTCGGAATTGTTTAAAACTTTCCTATGTTATTAAGAGGGTATCTCCAATATTACAACCTGAAATGAAAGTAGATTAAGAATATTTTATTAGTGCATTCGTAAGGGTTTTTAGTCTCAAAGCTAAAATTTTAGAAATAATTTTGTAGAGGATGTTGTAACATGGTACAAGTATGAAGTCTTTGAAGGATGAGGTAATGGGATTTTTAGGAATTAGGCAAAGAAAAAATTTGTTTAATTTTTTGAGTAAGTTTCCTCAGCTAAACAAATTATTTGATTACATTACAAACATAAGGTTATAATAAGTTTGAGGACCTTTGGGATGAAATGGGCATCATTCCATCAGGTCCTAAAGCTTTAACTAGATTGAGACTAAAGAGAGTATTCCTAATCTCTGAGTTGGATACAAGTTTAGATGGGAGATGAATATAAGATTGATTAAGAGAAAGGGAAATGCATTTGGAACAATAGAGGGGGAACTTGATGAATCTAACTTAGAGTCTCGGAAAGATATGAAGTAATTAAAGGTTAGAACCTTTAAATAGTCTTGGTCAAAGCAGGGATTGCTATTATGATCTAAGATACTAGAAAGTTTGGATAGACCTATGGAAAAAGGTTGAGTTGTAATCCCCCTCATTAAGCTGAGAAATTCTAGCTTCTATAGTGGTAAAGAGTTATGAGCTTCTAGAGAATGAGATAGGAATTAAGTTTGGATTTTTTTTTCTCTCTTTGTTATAGGTCACCATTTAGAGGATTATCATATAAAGCACCCTAAGCAAATATGAGTTTCTACCTAGTTCTTTCAATTTACTTAAGCAAGTCTTTCTTGAAATGATCCCTATAAAACTTCTTTAATTCCTCCTTTATTATCTTTAATATAATGAGAAGTATACAGGCTTCAAATCCTTCTGCTAGATTAACTAGTACCTTAGTAACTAGATTCTCATATCCCTCTATGTTAGTGAGGAAGTTAAAGAGGCTAAAAGATGTTCTAAGCTTCCTTACATGAGTGTCCTATCTAATCTCAAAAGGAGAGTGGTCTAAAACTCCAGAAGGGTTGAATAAACCCAAGTAGTTATGGAATTTTTCTATTCATTTAGAGTTAACTAGGTCTATCAAGTTTTTTTCCTTATGAGGTACTATTAGGCTTAACATATAAGCCCAAGCCTAGCCTAGTTTGATCAGGCTTTACGTTAGGCTCAAGCTTTTTTTAAAAAAAATTAAGCTACAATATAGGTAGAAAAAAATTCGTTTTACATTCTAAAGCTATTATTTTTATATAATGTAAAGCGATGTTGTTTTATAATAGGTTAATAGAGTCCCAGAGCCTGTGTTCTTCACTTATTCTATTCTTTATTCCTCGTGTTTTAGTTTTGTGTTACGTTCTTCTTCTTTGCATTTCTACTACCCCGCTATGTTCTATATTTTATGACTACTACCCCACTTTGTCTTTACCTCTCCTCACAAGTCGTGCCTTCCTCTTCTTAAGTTATTATTACTCCCTCTTCCTGGTAAGATTTTTGTGTATTTTAATAGTTTTATAAAATTCATTTATGTATATTTGTTATGGCAATAGACATAATGATTGTTTACCAATCACTAATATATCCTGTATGAAAGGTGATTACCCTAACATTGAATTAGCATCCAAATTCCCCCAAATTTTGTTAAGTTATGTATCTTAATTTATCTTTTAATGACCTAGAGTCTATGATGATCCTAGAGAACTCTAGAAGTATGTTTGCACCTTATTTTTGATATTTTGATACTTCTAAATTATATCACGATTATAATTTCTCATCCCTTCAGCTTATTAGATCCTTAATTTTATTTCAATAAAAAGTTGTGAGCATTCAAGGCTTGAATGCAAAAACTTAATGCTTGTTTTTCTTGTGTTTCCTTTAATTAGTCATCAAGGTTTAGATTAAGTTCACCTTGCATTTGGATTTTGGATGAGTGTTACTTAGTTCTCTAATTAATATTATTAATTCTAGTTTGATCAATATTTCCTTATTTCTTTTTCATAGCTTTGAACTTTTTTCATAATTTGTAAGCTTCAAATCCTTATATGTTCTCCTCCATTCCCCTTTTTTATAGCTTCATTATATCCCTTTAACTTCGTTAGGTACCTTTTGAACCTAAGTGGAGTTCTCCTCTTCTTTACATACAATTATGTTTGTAACTAATTTCCATATACATGCTTTTGTAAAAAAAGTATGCATTATGATGAAGTAATTCCTTTCAAGTTCATTTAAGTCAATCCCTTATAGTGGAAAATGTTGCCAAAATGAAGGAATTACTCTTACCAACAGATCATAAGATCATAAGCTTACCTATTTCACATAAATTTGCCTCTTTAATAAGCTTAACCTTGCACAAACTTTCCACCACCTTATTTAACCTCTCCATATTGTACTTAAACTTGAACTCATTTATCAAGTGAAAAAATTGACCATATTTCTTTAAATACCTAAGTTTGAGTATAATGATTGAATGATAACCCCAAGGAAAGGTTTTCATAGTACTAGTTCCACTACCTCTAAAAAGATATGATACCACTTAATAATTTAATTATGAATAAGTGTGAGGGCCATAATATGAAACCATATAGTTGATTCAATTAGGTGAATATTGATGCATAGTCACAAAAAT
Source organism: Erythroxylum shatona (assembly GCA_027568895.1). Classification (NCBI taxonomy): domain Eukaryota; kingdom Viridiplantae; phylum Streptophyta; class Magnoliopsida; order Malpighiales; family Erythroxylaceae; genus Erythroxylum; species Erythroxylum shatona. The sequence goes on along the minus strand of JAOSBK010000007.1, from coordinate 825,511 downwards.
TCTAAATTGGCATAATATAAATAATTTGAAACTATGAATGTTATAAGATCCATGATTAAGTTTATGCATGTGTTTGAAATATAGACTTATGGATAGCTGACAATCATAATATAATTAGTTTGAAATAATGTTATAAGATCATCCATGATTAATTTCATACATGAGTTTGAAATATATGCATGTACATAATAACTTATATAGTCATATATGTTGATTGTTTTAGATGGATACGCATATTCCTTCAATCGAGAGTTCTAATCCAATAATAGAGAGTATACCATTGGAGACTTTTAATCTAATACTAAGTGAAGAAATAATTCATGTTAAAGGAGCAGGTTTATGAAGAAGTGAAGTTTGGAATCACTTCAACAAAACTAGATCAATTGACATAATAAAGAAGTCTAATGTAAATATTGTCACAAGATGTTATTCAAAAGTTCAAAAGATGGAACCTTTAACTTAAAGAGATATTTGGAGTCATGTAATAGAAAGAAGCTCATATCAGGAGTCAAACATTTTTTATCTTTAACCTAATGAGAAGGAAGAATGAAATGACTACTACAAATTATGATAGCAATATATCAAAGTTTTGCTAGCTAATATGATCATTGGTGTTAAATATCCACTCTATATAGTTGATAGTATAAGATTTATGTTGTCGCTCACGTCACTCTAACTAACCTTTAAAATCCCAACTCAGAATCCCATATATAAAGAAAATTTTCAAGATATACAAAGATCAAAAGAAATAATATGAAATGCATTTTCAATTATAAAATGATAGTTTGCCATCACATCAAACATGTGGACAATTGATAATCAGAAGAATGGCTTTACGGAGGTGATGACACACTGTATTAAAAATGAATGAACTCTACATAGTAGACTACTGAGGTAAATTAGATTTTTAAATATTGTTATCATTTATTTTTAATTATCTTATGATTGATATGTGTTTATGTTTGTAAGTGATAGGTTTATTTATTTGCCAACACCACATTAGTAGGTGTATTTATGTGCCAGCACCACACACAAGCAAAAGATTGACAACTGTGTTGGTCAAGTGTTTAATGGATTAGAATATTGACACCAAATTATTTACCATGACACTCAACAATTGTAGCAAGAATAATGCAACGATAGAAAAGTTAAAGAGTAATTTACAAGTAGGAGTTTGTTGGTTAGATAAGTTGTTCTCTACACATTGCTTTACACATATATTGAATTTGATTATTAATGAAGGGTTGGAGGTGATAAAGGAAACGGGAGAGTTAATCCATGGTAATGTAGTATATTGGTATGTAACACCTAAAAAAATTGAAAATTTTGACAAAAATTGCATGACAACTATGTATTTCATACATAAAGAAGTTAGTATTAGATTGTCTTAGCAGATGAAATTTAACCTTTAAGATGCTAGATTCGATAGCCCATTATGTTGAGGTGTTCACTAGGCTGAGATAAAGATATTCTTAGTATACTTTCCTACCTATAGAAGAGAAATAAGAGTTGATAAAAGTACTTTGAGTGAATTTGAAGATATTTTATACTACTACTATGTTGTTCTTAAGAATAAAATATCCAACTTCTTATAGTTATTTTAGCAATATGTGCGAGATCAAGAAAGCTTTATCTGATTGGATATTTGATTTCAATGAGGTGATTCAGGTTATGGTGGAGCAGATGACGGAGAAGCTCAAAATTTATTTGTACAACATATTATGGCTATCATTGCTTTGTTGGACTTAAGATATAAGATGAAGGGGGTTAATTTTTATTATGACATATTGTATGGTGATCAGGCTCAAAAGACGTTGATTTTATTAAACAACTCTGGAATGAGTTTTCTAGTAATTATAACTAAGATCGAAAAAAAATTAGGATCATAATAGTTCAACTCCAACTTTAGGTTTTGGTTTTGGTTCTTTTAAAACCAATGTGAAACCCTCACTTGCAAACTTCATAAAAGAAAAAAGGCTATGACTTTTTACAATATGATGGAGTTGGATAAATATTTGATGACAAATTGTACGACCAAAGTTAAAGATGTAGAGTTTGATGTATTGCTATGGTGGAAGAATTATAGAAATGAATTTTCAATCATGCAAGCAATTGCATAATATCTTTTATCAATTCCAACATCTACTTTTGCTTCAAATTTTGCTTTTAGTACTGATATTTAGGTTATTAGTCCTCATTGTGCTTAACTTCATCCTAATAATGTGGAAGCCCTTATATGTGCCTAAAGTTGGTTGTATGATGAAGATATTGAGGGTAAAGTCTCTTCTTTACGATATATAAATTTTGTCTATTTTTCTTTATGATATTATCTTATCTTATATTTTTCTATATTAATACAAGTATTGGTACGGAGGAGACCAATCATTTAACTAAAATTTTTTCAAAAAATAAGTGATGACGAAGGTATATTTATAATACAATGGTTACATTATTTATAATTTACATAATAATGTTTCTACATATAGATGAAATAATGCAAACTATTGACAATCTTGGTTATAACAATTAGCTATCTCCTTTCCTCTACTGTGGGTTTATCATCTTTAATATTTTTTGTGGATTTACTTATTTTCATGTGATTGCTTTGGGTTTTATAATTGAAGATATAATTATTTAATATTGTGTTTTTATTTTGGTTCTAAACTATTGTTTCTGCCTTACTCAACTTCAATATTTACTCTCTATTTTCCAAAAATCTAGGTATAATTGATAATTTCATTTTGACTTTTTGTAAATTGTTTCATTACAAAATTTAGATAATATTTCCATAGTGTTACTATTTTATTTGTTGCTTAAGTAGACTTTTAAATTTATAGTATTCATCATATGTATGCTTATATTGTATAACTAGCAACATGAACATTTAAATTCTATAATAATATCAAAACATAAAATACATTTGTTTTTGATCATTTATATGGATGGATATTTATTATTTATTTCATTGTGTTAATTAAATAAATGTAGCGGTTTTTGTATACCTTTTTTTTGTTCATTTTCTTTTATAATGATTTTTTGAACTTATTCATTTCAACATTATGTACATTTAATATAGACAGTTCACAAAATATATATTTTATCAAGAAATTATGAATTATGTTAATTAAATGAATATGAAATTCTCAAATACCTTTTTTGGTTTACTTTCTTTTATAATTTATTATTAACTTATTCATTTCAAATCTTTATATACATTTAATATATACATTTTTAAAAACTCATTTTTATTAAGAAATTACGAATTATGTCAATTAAATGAATGTAACATTTCTCATATACAATTTTTTGTCACTTTCTTTTAAAATAAATTTATTTTAAACTTATTTATTTCACAATTTTACGTCCACTAAATATATACAATTGTTTAAATATATACTTTAAACAACCTTTTTTTAAGTTAAAAAATTAAAAAAAAAGATCAAGCACGAGCTAGATTAGGTTTTGGGTTAGGCCCTAGGCTCTTAACCTTACTTGAAGCTTGATAGGGTTAGGCCCGAGCCTAAGATCTACCATCCTGACTGAGCTCGAGCCACGTAGGGCTCATGCCTACCGACCCACTACTAACCCTAAATATTGTCCCTCTTGCTTGTTAGAACAAGTGAAAAAGGTTACCTTACCAATATTGTTTAAGCAATCTTTGAGATCCTCATCCATTTTCCATGTTTTTATTCCTGGACCTTCAGCATCATAAGAGTACAAATTACAATTGAAATCCTTTAGTACACTCCAAGGACCATTAATGTTTTTACTAAATCTTGAATATCTTTTTTAACTATCTTCTCTAAAAATGGAAAATTGGAAGCATACACCATTGTTTGGTTTTTTGCCTGAAGTAGATGGGAATAAGCCTTTATATGAAGAAATTGATTAGATTGTTTTGTGGTTTGTACTTCAAAAGGTTTGGGTTGTAAGCTATGATGTTTATCTCCAGATGATGATCTACATAGTTAGATAATATATTCCATTTCCTTCCAATAAACTAGAAACCTTTGCTCAAAATTGTCTCATTGATCTTAGTTTATAGCAAGCCAATTAGAAAGGTTTTTCCTTTCCTTTAAGAATTCATTCATGATTTGTTGTTTCTTAAGGTAGGTCAAGCCCTTATATTCCGTACAATAATCATAGCTTAGTAGCGGTTATTAAATCTTTAATTTTTTGTTTTCTACTGGATTTCCTTCTGGAGGTTTATCTAAAAGGGGGTCTCTAGTTTCAAGATTGTTAAAATCATATGATTACAATAGATTATACTTTAATAGAACTTTAGTTTCTAATATGGGAATCTCTTTAGGTAAATCTTCAGTTGGATATTAAGATCTTTAGAGACTAGGTGATTAGAATGTATAAAGGGGGAGTTGGTAATATCAGGGGAAGTTGAGCAGGGGGAATAACATGAGGGGAGGGGTTATAGGTGATCTGAGGTTTTGAAGAAATGGGATCTTGAATGAGGGAAGATTGATTGGTATGACAGTTGAAAGCGGTTGAGTTTGGGAGGGGTCTTTTGGGACCTGAGATGCATCAATTTTGGCTTTAAGATTCCAAATTTTAGTCTAAGGTGGTTGGTCAAGTTTCTAGGGGTAGGGTATTCAAATTTTAGTTGGGGAGAGTTCACCTTCATCACTTAAACTAAGTACCTTAAGAGAATCATGACAGTTTGTTAGCTTATCAACTTTAACACATATTTTTACAAAGCTAAGTCTCCCCATCTCTACAGTTTACTCATCTAATCTAAGTGGTTTTTCAATAGCACTCACAAGGTAACTTAACCTTATTATAGTTTGATATTCTACAGGGATGTTGTGAAAATATATCCAAAGAGGAATAGGCTTAAGTGATGCCTTATTTAGGGACATACCTGGTCTCCATTTTTTAATGAACATTGGCTTTCCTCTCTAATGCTATGGTCCAATTTCTATAACATGTGTTAATCTAATAGTGTACTTAAACTTAAAGAGAAAGTAGTCTTCTTCTATAACTAATACCTACTCCAACCTACGCTTCAACCATAATGCTTCAGCCTATATCTACTAGAAGGAAAAAGAGGTCATTTATCCCCAAAAAAACCCACTTAGCTACCCCAGTTTGGAGCATCTCTAATAGAGGGGAGATTGTAGAGGAAGGGGATTTAATAAATGCGTGATTGATTACATATTTTTCTTCTTAATGCTTAATGATTAATACTATTTTGTGCTTCAGATACTTATTTTGGTTCATATTTTGTTTTAGGTACAAGTTGGAGGAATAAGAATCAAAATGAGCTAAAAACATATCCTTGGAGTCGTTCTCTCAATGTTTGATCTTATTTGCTTGTGTTAAAGTAAGAAATAGATGAACTAGGGTGAAGTTATTACAACTTACACGGTTATGTATGAGACTTTGTAACGCGGTGGAAGTGCATAGGAGTGCGAAGATGCAATTTTGAGCACCTCTACAACTAGCTTGGCTATTTATGAACTTACACAATCATGTAAGTGAGCTATATAGATGTATAAGTGACTGTGTAGCTCATTGTGAATGTGTAAGTTCATGATTTTTACAATTTTCATAAACAAGGTCACTTACACGCCTGTGTATCTAATCGTGTATAGTGGAAAAACCTTAGTTTTTACTATAAGAGGGCATTTAAGATGCCAAATGCAGGAATGAAGAATTTAGGGGAACGAAAGAGAGTATATTTCTTTCCCATTAAAGAGCTATAAGGAGCTAAACTTTATTCTTCTAGTTCGAGGGGGATATCGAGGCTTACGAATATGTTTGGGCATTTCTTAAGCTATTAATTTTTTTCTTACTCTATTTTGGAATTGATTTTTTATTCTATGATTAATGTTTTAGGATTTATGTATGCATGATTATTGCTCTCACTTTGAAATAGATTATTCATGTATGAGCCCATTGCTAAAATCTAGATTTCAATAAATAATCGTTATAACTCTTATTCACTTGTGGTAAACTAATGGTCATACATAATTAAAGATAACATAACATAGGTTAAATGATCTAAGCTTATTTGGTTGTTACGTAGATTAATTTGTTTTCCTATTGTGTAATCGATTCTCACATTAAATTTAAAGAACTTATTTTAGGTTGTTTGATAATTAGATATAATTAAAGAGCTTATTTTAATTAGATACAACCTAAGAAAAAAACTAGGATTAACAGAGCTTTTTATTAATCTATGGTTAATAGTGTCAAAGAGAGGTCCAAGAACAACATGACTATTAATTGTGGTCACTTGTATGAAGGTTAAGATTAAACCAAAAACTGGATTTGAAACCCATTTATCAATTTTATCACTTTAGTATTGCTCAATTGATTTATTTTTAATAGTTTAGTTTTACTTTATTTTGTTAACCAAATTCGATCAACAACCCCCTCCCTTTTACCCCTAAAATCCTAAACATTGATTCATTCATTTTAAAAACTAGATACAAACTCTTTGGGGATACAATCTCTGCTCGCAACTACTACAAATTTAGTTGTACAGAGTTAGGTTTTATTTTCTGGTATGTTTGACATGTATCAAGAATTTTGGCATTGTTTTATAGGAGTTAATTGATTTAGTTTTTTTTTTTGTTTTAATTGGTGTTTCATATGTATATCTATTCATAATTAGTTTTTACAGTTATTTCTCAATCTTTTCATGTTGGCTAGTGATTATATATGGTAGGAACGAGATCTCTTCACCAAGAACCTGTATAATTTGATCCTAAGATAGAAAGGACATTACAAAGGTCGCAAAGGGAAACATAACAACTTTAAGAATACAGAAAAGACTTAAATTTGAAGAAACCATGACTAATACAAGAACACTAAGAGAGTTAGCTGCCCCAGATTTGACTCAAACGCCTTTTTGCATCAGTTTTCCAAATTTCATTGAACACGTTACTTTTGAGCTTAAGTCTGGCTTAATCTATATTTTGCCTAAATTTTACAGTTTTGCAGGTAGGGATACTTATAAGTATTTAATGGAGCTCAATGTAATATGTTTTAGTATGAAGCCTCCAGGGGTGACGGAGGATCATATTATTTTAAGGGCCTTTTCATTTTTATTGAAGGATATAACAAAAAACTGGCTTTTAATTTATGTGCAAGGAGCATTAGCACATGGATCGAAACGAAGAGACTACTTTTGGAGAAATATTTTCCAGCATTAAAGACAACCAGCATAAGGAAAAATATTTTTGGGATAAAGCAATATCATGGAGATTCCCTTTATGAGTATTGGGATGCTTAAAGTTTATGCTGGCTACCTTCACCACAATATCACTTAACAACTCCTCATCTAATACTTCTACAAAGGAATATTGCTTATGGATAGGAGCATAGTAGATGTAGCAAAAAGACTCCCATAGATGCTAGAATTTTAATTGAACTTATATCAGCTAATACTTCATAATTTGGCATTCACAACGATGTTCATCAAGTAAATGAGGTAAACAATCCATTTATAGAACATCATTTAGATGAACTAATATCCTTTTTTTAGGTAAATTACTATAAGGCAGTCACAGGTAAAATGTTGTGGTATATATGCAAATGTGAACAATCCAATAGATGGGTGTCCAACTGTGTAAGATGGAAACATAGAGTATGTCAATGCTATAGGGGAAATTTTACCCAATGATTCAACCTATATCCTAGCTTGGAGAGATTACTTAAACCTAAGTTATTAAGGGAATAGGTAGCAAAACTACTTCCCAAATAGGTCGCAGGGTAAACAACAATCTCAACATAGATAACAAGCCTCCTACTCTATCTCAGGTACGTCATTAGAAGATATAGTTAAGTCCTTTGCAACTAACACTTTGCAATTCCAATAAGATATATAATTGTTTTAGTAGGAGGCCAAATCTATATTTCAGGAAATGAATTCTAGCATTTATAATTTAGAGAACCAGAGAGCAAGATGACAATGACTATCAACCGTTTAGAAGCCCAAAGAGGAGGAAAACTACCATCATAACCTGAGATAAATATGAAGAGTGTTATAGCAATCACCTTGAGGAGCGGTGGGAAACTTGAGGATCTTAAGAGGGTTACACAAAGGATGGCTAGTGAAGAAGAAATTGAAAAGGAGCTTGAAAGAGAAAGGGATATATCATCTAGCTTAAAGGTAAATGGTAATTCCTCATTTATCATTCAGAATAACCCGCCACTTTTTCCTAGTAGGTTAGCAAATTCAAATAAGAAGGATAAGGATAAGGAGATCTAGGAGACCTTTTGAAAGTTTAAGATAAATATTTCATTGTTAGATGCAATCAAGTAAGTGCTGAGGTATGCAAAATTCCTTAGGGAATTATATACCAACAAGTAGACTTTGAGAGGTAATGAAATGTTTAGGATGGGTGAAAATGTTCCTGCAGTCTTTAAAAATAAAATACCTCCTAAATGTAAAGACCTATGCATGCTACTATTCCTTGCAAAAATGGTAACACTAAGATTAAACAAGTCATGTTAGATTTAGAAGGATCAATTAACTTTATGCCTCGTTCCATGTATGCTTATTTAAATTTAGGCCCATTAAAAGTAAATAGTATTATCATACAATTGGTTGATTGTACTAATGCTTATCCAAATGGGGTGCTTAAGGACGTTATCTTACTAGGGAGAACATTTCTTAATATGACCCATAGATGTTCATGACAATACCTTTTGGATGGAATTTGATGGGGAAAGCTACTCATTTCAATTCTGTTGATGTCAACAAGCAACCACAAAATAACCATTCTATTTTTGCAATTAATGTGAATGACCCTTCAGTATAGGATGATTGTAAGCAGAAGTGGATAGATAAATTGGAAGCAGTTTCAATTAAGAAGAAGAACAAAGGTTTCAATGTCTCGAGGAAAAACCTTATTGTTGGTCAAAAGGTGTTTTATTGTAATGGATACAAATTATTTTTGTATAAACTATGTCCTTATTGGATTGATCCTTTTATTTCTAATGTCTCTCCTATGGTACAGTAGAAATTAAGAGTCTAAAAATAGGGAAGATATTGCATGTAAGTGTTCATTAACTCAAGTCTTATCCTAAATAATTTCAAGTAGAGATGCTGAAGCTATAATTCCTAGAGATCAAAATTTTTATCACGTGATGAGGAGAATATAGAGTTGAGTCAATAACCATTACTTCAGAGGTAACCTAAGGGGAGTTTGTTCTTTTTTTTTCATTTTCACAATTTTTTCATTAAATGCTCTATTTCTCACTTTTATTGTTATATTGGGGACAATGTAAGTTCTAAGTGTGGAGGTGGGGTAATGTAAGTTCTATTGCCTCTAGGACTATACAATTATAATTTGAGTGTAGAATTAACAAGAAAAATTCATGAAAACTTTGGTATGTATCCTTACTTTTGTGATTAGTCAATATATGTTTTCTTTAGAAGATTAGTGACAAGTAGGTAGACATAAGCAATGAAATTTTGATCCTTTTAAACTAACACATATAGATCAGTATCATTGTCTTTTGTTCTTGTATGACCTTCATGACAGGTAAATCCTAACTTTGCCTTGATTTTCTATTCAATATCACATTTTTATCACATGTATTAACATGAAATGACATAAGCATTCTTTATTTTAAGAACTACATTATCCAAATAGCCTACCTAATGAGATGATTTTTCATTATATTAAGCCATATTGAGCTTATTAGCCTTTTCTTTTTATCCTAATCATCCATGCTTTTAACCTAACCAGATGTCTTATCCAAGCCTTAAAGCTAGTGAAGCATTGAATTGTTGATATTTGTAGATGCACAAAAGCATAAGTATGAAGTGTGTTTATATGAAGGTTGGTTATAATTGATGGAATGCAAGTAGCTTCTTTCAATTTTTGTCATAAGAAAGAAGAAAAATAGAAAAGAAAAGAAAAAGAGAAAAAAAATTATTAAGGAGGAAAATCATTTATTTTGGAAAGTAATTTATGTTAGTCTTTCCTTATAAAGTGGCATGAAATGGGTGAATTGATTGTGATGTAAATAAGGGAGAAGTTAGGAAGGGTCACTCCTTTGGGTTATAATGTATTGTTCATCATTATTTTTACATGATTCCTCCTAATTCTTGTTGGCCAATGGAATGATGATAGATGCATAATTGATCATATTTATACCTTATAATTGATGTATTTGAGCTTGATAAATTATGCTTTTATTGCATATTTGGTACTTAATTCACTTCAAGTGTGTTTATAGAATACAATTGCCTTCATTAACTTTAAGGAGAATAATTTAGAAGAAAAAACGACAAAAAATGAAGTTTTGGAGCACAGAAGGGATGCACAATCATGCATCATCCTGTGCACATCTCTCAGATAGTGTAGATTTGCGATTTTCAGAGATTTTGGTTATGCACGGTCATACATCAGTCTGTACATCAGTTTTACTATAAAAAGACATCTCGAAGGCAAATAGGGGGAGGATACATACAGAGTTGTTCTAAAACTCACATAGCCAACTCAAGGGTTATTTTGATATAGAGAAGTAGAAAACATGAAGACTTTATTGCAAGATCCATCGGAATACAAGATCAAACCTCTACCTTGCAAGAATATTCAATAGAAGACAAACATAGAGATTTAGAATTATGAACTCATTGTTTTCAATTCGCTTTTCTTTTTTTATTTTTTATTTCATGTTTTATCATAGTGTAATTAAATTCCTTTAATGTTTAGATTAGATGAACCCTATGTTAATACTTTAATATGATTTGATTCTTTTATTAATGCAATTGGTTTGATTGATATATTATGATCTGATCATGTGTTTTATTTCTATTCTAATAGATCTGAAATATTAGATTATAACAGATTTCATACATAGAGATTGAGAATCCTATTTATGAATAGATCTACATTAATTCAAAGGAGTTGACAGCAACCCCCAAAGATTAGATGATATAAATCTTCTAGATTAGGGTCAAACCTAATAAAGGGATTCACAAATTAGTAAAGTAATCCTATAAACTTTAACATAAGTAATTTAGTTGAAAACCTTAGATTAGTTGTTAGTTGACTCAAGTTACGCTATTAGCATACCATAGGAATTTTCACGTTTTGATAAATCAATAAAACAATTACATAATAAAAGATCAATTGGTTAAAGGTCTTAGGGGGATTTAAGCCTAGATATTAATTTTCTAATAGCAAAAATTTATTGAATGCTTCCTTAATTCTCTAATTTAATCTTGCTTCCCATTTATTCTACTTGTTTAAGTTTGGTTTTCTTTTAATTAAAAAACACAATCAATTCGTAGACTAAATAATAGGATCACAGTAACTACTATAATCACTATTCTCATGGGATTGATCTGCATTTGTCAATATTACCTACAGCTCCATTGTGTACTTGCGGTTGATTCAACATTGACTAACTCAGAAAGAGTCAATCAAGTTTTTGAACTGGATTATTAAATTTTATGAACTGATATCTTGAGTTGTTTAAAATATGTCCATGAATACAGTGTTTTATTATTGAATATTGATTTGAATT
>JAOSBK010000007.1:785741-797028 GCA_027568895.1 Erythroxylum shatona | reverse complement strand
ATAATTTTATTTCCAAAATTACCCTTTAATTTCTCTCACATCCTAATTATACAGATTATATTTTCAAGGTAATTCAATATGTAATTAATAAAGGTATATCAAATATTTTACTAACTTTTTTAATAAGTATGTATCTCTCTAAAATGACACTTATTTTAAATAAAAGGGAGTATGAAATTATGAAATTAGACAAAGATACTCTCCCCAAAACATGTTACTATTAACAGCAGAAGCAGTCAAATGAATTCAAATGAATGTGTAATAAGTGAGAGCACAGAGACACGTCCAGCTTGTTTCCCTGACCTCGATTTCTCCAACTTCATTTCAAATCTTCAAAACTTCCATCAGCCCACTCTCTCTCTCTCATTTCTTCCTCCGGCTTTCTTTTGCTCTGCAACTGCAACTTCTCGTTGCATGCTCTTCAAGTCTCTTGTCTAATGATCAGTCATTCCTTCCTCAATTCCTATTTGCAATGCATCTACTTCCTGTCCAACTCATCCCTACGTTTCTTCTTCTCTTTGTTAATTTCTCCCTCTCCCTCAACAACGACGGTCTCGCTCTCTTGGCGCTTAAAGCTGCTGTAACTTCCGACCCAACTCAAGCTCTTTCCTCTTGGTCCGATTCTGATCCAAACCCTTGTCACTGGCATGGTGTCATTTGCTCTGATCGTAGGGTCACCTCCTTATTCCTTCCAAACAAGACTCTTACTGGTTACATCCCATCGGAACTCGGCCTTCTTAACTACCTCACACGACTCTCTTTGTCTCACAACAACTTCTCCAAGACCATACCTTTACATCTCTTCAACGCCACCAACTTACGTTCTCTGGATCTGTCTCATAACTCCCTCTCCGGAGCGGTGCCGCCACAGATCAGTTCCTTGCAAGCCTTGACCCACTTGGATTTGTCTTCAAATTCTTTCAATGGCTCACTCCCTGTGTCTCTCATTCACCTCAAAAGTCTCACTGGCACTCTTAACCTCTCTTACAATGCATTCTCCGGCGGGATTCCGGAGTCATACGGGGATTTGCCGGTGGTGGTTAGTTTGGATTTAAGGCACAACAATCTTAGCGGCAAGGTGCCCTTGGCGGGCTCATTGATCAACCAGGGTCCGACCGCATTTGCAGGCAACCCGGGCCTATGTGGGTTTCCACTGCAAGCTCCGTGCCCGGAAGCTGCTAACGCCACTGCCAGCGACAACCCTGAGAACCCAGATAGCCCCAGAGACCCAATCCCAAGTACCGTCGGCGGTAAGCATGAAGGGAAGGCGAAGAAAAATGGGTCGGTAGCGGTTCCCTTAATATCAGTCCTATCGGTCATCATTGGAGCTGTTTCGCTCTCGGCGTGGTTGTTTCGGAGAAGATGGAAGAACGACGAGAAGCGCAAAAGAACAGGAAAAGAGGAGAAAATAGAGAGCCGCCACGAGGCCACCGAGGAGGGGCAACAGGGTAAATTCGTAGTAATGGATGAAGGGTTTAGTTTGGAGTTAGAGGAATTGTTGAGGGCATCTGCGCACGTTGTGGGAAAGAGCAGGAGTGGGATAGTGTACAAGGTGGTGGTCGGGGGCAGGGGGTCTGGTGCGGTGGTGCCTACGGTTGTTGCGGTAAGAAGGCTGAGTGAGGGTGATCATGTTGCAGCCTGTAGGTTTAAGGACTTCGTGACGGAGGTGGAGGCGATTGGAAGAGTGCACCATCCCAACATTGTACGGTTGAAGGCTTATCACTATTCCGATGATGAGAAGTTGTTGGTCTCTGATTTTGTGCGCAACGGCAGCTTGTACTCTGCGCTGCATGGTAAAACTCCTCTTTTACTTGCATTTTGTGTGTGTACGTAAGTTTATTATTTTGCATTTTGATTTTGTGTGTGTGCCATATTCGGGGAGTGTTATGATGCTCATCCCACATCGGTGGGTTGAGAAAGAGAGGAGAGAGTGAAGCCTATAAAAGAAGGCTTCCAACGAAGAGGAGTTGGAAGTTGGAGTCTAACGCACAGTTCAGAACATGCAATTAACCATTGCTTTAGAATATACCAGAACTGGAGCCCTTTTTGTGTTCAAAATAACATAAAGCGTGTAAGGTCTCCCCTACTAAGTGTTTTACGTGTTAAGAATCTGGAGTTTTCAAAACGTTGGAATGGACGGACTCCATCTACTGACTTTTCTTCAGTAGATACCAAACTGTATAGTGTTCGTGCATTTCTGGTACTGTGTTTGTCTTCATCAGCTTTGTCGTATCTCTTGGTTTGGTACCATTTTGGCTTATTGTTTTGTTCCCTAAGAGAGATTTATAATGCATTGTCCCATTTGCATGAAAGGACATGAATGATTAGTAATTTCAGAACTTTTCCGTGACTTCATAGTTGGACCACGGGGACGGAGAGCTGTCTTCTACTTAGCTCAGTTGATGAACCTGTACCATTGACTATTAGGACCTGAAAGTTCTTTCTTTTTTTATTTTTTAAAGACATTTTACAATTAGTTGATAATCCAAAGTACTACTTTATATCCACTTCTAAGCATTTCTTGCTACCTTTTCCTTGAATGTTTATGATAGCTTTCTTTCTTATGAATACAAATGTGAAATTTACACAGGAGAGCCCTCAAATGCACTAACTCAACTTCCCTGGGCAACGAGGTTAAAAATTGCTCAAGGTGCTGCGAGGGGTTTGATGTACATACATGAGTACAGTCCTCGTAAATATGTACACGGTAACTTGAAGTCAACAAAAATCCTTCTTGATGATGAACTTCATCCTTACATATCCGGCTTCGGACTCAACCGTCTTCTCTCGAGTACTAGTAAGTTGACGACTTCAGTGTCAAAAAGGCAGTATGCTAATCAAACAATAGCAGCCTCTACAATGGGGTTGACAATTTCTGCTCCCTCCAACTTTTACTTGGCACCTGAAGCTCGAGTGTCTGGTTGCAAGTTCACCCAGAAATGTGATGTCTACTCCTTTGGAATTATACTGATGGAGCTTTTAACCGGTCGGCTACCTGATGACGGGTCAGAAAATGATGGTAAAGGACTAGAGAGTCTTGTGAGGAAGGTGTTTCGAGATGAAAGGCCATTGTCTCAGATCATAGACCGAGCACTTTTGAGTGAGGTTCATGCAAAGAAGCAAGTCCTAGCAATGTTTCATATTGCACTCAATTGCACTGAAATAGACCCTGAAATGCGTCCGAGGATGAAAACAGTGTCTGAGAGCCTTGATCGAATCAATCTACAATGAGAGGAAGATCCTTGTAAAGCTAATTTAATTTCTTGTTTCTAACTTCTGATTCTCCCATTAGATGTCCGAGTCTCTTCGCTAGGTGGTGGATTATATGCTTGTGCTATTAGACCGATATCTAAGCAAGATTTTCATGCGTGCCTTCTCTCGGAATGCATCTCATTGCTACTCTTGAAATCAGATTTAGGTACAGTGGATGGATCAATTGTGTGTACTTGTGGTGCGGTGAGTGACATCGATCATTAATTTATTACAGTCCCAAGTCAAAGGATGTTCCCGATCTGGCAACAACCCCCCAAGTATTCGGTCTGTTCGTTGTTTCTATTGTTTTTTTTATATTATTATTATACTAGGTATTCCGGCTTAACTGGACTAATCCTTAGCCCTTAAAACTCCACTCCAAGAATCCTAGAGGAGGAAAACCTGAAATCCCAAGATTTCTCAGGTTCCTACGTAGCCTGCATACTTCTGCACACAAGGAGTCTTCACATACTTGATTGTTCAGCTGATGATTGATTGCTGACCTCTCCCCTGCTCAGCATTAGGTTTCCATTAGCTCCCAGGTTCCCTAATAGCTCTAACTTCCACACTGTCACTAGAAGCGAGACGTTCATAATTGATCCGATTAAGGAGCTTTGCCAAAGGGGTTAGAGGATCATCAATATGAACAGATCTTATTTCTCCTCCTTTGGCGTGACTCGAACTCAAAACCTCCTAGAAGGGAGAGCCTCAAGTGAGGGGCTGAAACCATTTAGGTCACTCTTACTTATCCGGTAGTTCTATTGTTGGTTCTTCGATCATAGATTTTCAGTGGTACAGGATCAAACTTGCAAGTTCTTTAAATATTGAACATTTTAATTATATTTTAATATTTTAATTAAAATTTCACCAAATGTTCAACTATACTTCAACTTTAAAAAATTAAATATTGAACATTTTAATTATTAATTAGGTTAATTATACATAGCCTTTTCTTTAATTTTTTTTCAATTTTTGTTTACCTTTTTACATTTTCAAAATATCATATAAAAAGGTTTTGGCTTATTACTCATCCTACAGGATCATTGTCGCCACTTTGGTCTCCCAACCTTGCAGTAAATCCCTCTAAGCATCCTCTATAAGTTATCAAAGAGGATCATTTTTGAGCTGCCAAAGAGGGGGAGGATCATTTTTGGAGCACAGGAAAGGGCAAAAACCCTATTTCTTTGTTATTTATAGAGGGCTAATCTTCGTTCTTTCGGTTCAGAGGTGAAATCAACTTGGATGATCACATTTGGACATATCGTCTTTGTGTATTATTGAATCTTTCTTGCTAAAAAATGTGGAAAAGGAAATGGCAGCCATCTCATAAAGCAAATTCCTTCCTTTTAACTACTTTAACTTCTCTTTTTCGTTTGCATTGTCTTCTATTATTTATGCTTCTCTTTTTATTTCTTACATATCACATTGTTTCAATATTTATATCACACAGCAAAAGGTTCCCATAAAGGAACCACGTGAGGGTGCTTGCCATATTATATACTTTAATTAAAGCTCTTTTCTTCTTTACTTGTTGGAGCATTCTCAATCCTTTTGGTCAACACAAAAGACACATAAGATTAGATTAGAATCCAACGAGACTTTTAAATAATCATTTCCATATGGCCGCAATCGTTAGAATTTACAAAGTCAACAGTATAATTAATCAAAACGATCTTTTGCTTTTCCATAATGGAACTTTTGAGGTAGCAATTTGGTTTAAGGTCGTGATCGATCATCCTACTCCGAAATTATGCAATGAAGTAAGATTTAGAGAGTTTAATAGTCCACAGCCTTATCCTTATATTGTATAGAAGCTATTTCCAGTAGATCCATATGCAGATGTGATAGGATAATAGTGATATAGATTAAAATAATAAATACGTAAAAATTGACATATAAATATATATATATATACCTAATGGTGATCATAATTTGTTATTACCTTTCACCCCTGCAAAGATTAACTTTTCTCGTTGCTAGTTGCGCTATGAGTTTTCACTGAACGGACCTTTTTCGTTACATTAAGGTATCATTCAAATGTAAATTTCATTAAATACACATTTTTATTAAATTTTATCATCATTATTTATAAAAATTATCTTTTAGTGAAAAAAATAATAAAAATAGTGCATGCACATATTTAATAAAATGTGCAAATATTTTGTAATAGACTATTGAATCAAGAGAGATTTTAATTTCTGTGATAAAAATATTTTTCAAAAAAAGATAAATTTCATTCACAAAATATAAAACAGAAGAGGCCTACACTCTTAGATGATAGAGCCAAACTTTGAATTATTATTTTTAAGAATTATAAGCTGCATTGACTACCAATTATGGGTCCATCTCCATTATAAGGTTGGGGAAAGAAGACAAAAGCAACCATTATTAAGATTCCCACAAAACCACTGCTTCGGCCTCTTTTGGAGGAGCCCCAAGTATAGTATGGTAGCGTGCACTTAATACTTTGATGAAGAATTTAATTTAATTTATCTCATCAAATACAATTGTATGTAAAACATATAAAACATAAGCCTTAATATGCATAATATATCAAACATATATTAAAACAAGCAACTTATGAACACATAATTAAATTATTTGTATAAAGGGTTAGGCTTTGTTTGATTCTACTTATTAATCTTAATAATCTAAAATAATGTTTTCAACGCTTTAGATAATTAAATTAGATTAAACTTATTGATTCTCAAATGAATTAAATTTATATTCTAAATAGAAATTTAATTTGATTTTAAAACAATTTTCAAATTCAATCATAACTATTTTGCAATTATTTTGACTCTTTTAAGAAAATTTGATTATAAATAATTCTTCTTACTTATTATAATTAAAACAAATTCCTTTTCCAACATTTTATAAGACATTCCAATCAAATTAGAAAAATTTGACGTTCCAAAAATCTCGATTTTGTGAATAGTACTTTTAGGTCATAAATAGTGCATCCTAAGATAAATAGTGACACTCGAGACCTAAACTACACTTTATTTGAGATTGGATAATATTATTCAAGGACGACTCATGAAATTTGAGGCAAAAATGAGTTCATTTTGAGGGCTTAACTAAGAGTTGACCAGTGTTTAAAATTTGACTCGAGAAATAAGTGAAAATCAAACTCAAAAAATATTAATGGATAATAAATGATGTTGATTAAGGTAATTATGTGGGGTTGTTTTTTTTAATGAGTATTAATTATTGAGAAGAAGAGAAGAATTATTAAGTTTTAACAGTGTTATTTTTGGACTCGTGGATTAAATAGTGCTTGAATAATTTTTTATTATGAATTTTTTTAAAAAGGGTAATAAATGAATATATTTTAGTGTGATTAAATTCAACTAATGGATTAAAGTTGAAAGTTAATTTTGGACCTTAAACAAAGGATTTAAGGGACCAAATTGTATTTTTGGCCATTTATACATTCTCTTCTTCCCCAAAATTGCTGAGAACAACCTTTCCTCTTCTTTCTCCACTTTCTTCCATTTTTCAAGTCAAATTTCTCTATCTTTAACCCTAAATCAACAATTAAACACTAAATTATCATATCAACAAGAACTTTGGGATAAAGATGAAGAAAAATTAGATGGATTTTCTTGATGAATAATACCTAAATTTATCAAGGTAAATTAATTGAGTTTTGGTTATTTTTAGTACATGATTTTAGTATAGTTGCATGCATTAATGATTAAAATGCGTGAAATTGAATTTTTATGTAATATTAAGAAGAAAAAGAAGAGGAATTAAAGGAGAGAGAGAAAGGGAAAGGGAAAGAATAAGGAATTGATGGTGAAATTGAACTTTATTGAAGCAAATTGAGCATCAATTTGATATGTGTTCGTACAATTTTATTTTTCCTAAAAAGTGCATATTGTGTAATTTAGGCTTCTTGAGATAAAATTGAGGGTTTATAAAATTGGTATTAAAAATGTTTAACTGGATACTAAATAAAGTAGTATATATGATGAATTTGGATTTTGAACTTATAATTTGTATTTTCCTCAATTGGCATGCATTATGTTTGAATTTAGAAATTTGATATACATGTTATTTTGACTAATTGGTGAAATGAATATGTCTTGAATGTTATATGAACTAAATTAAAACCAATAATGAAAGAAAAATGACATTAAGGAGTGACATTTATTTTGGCCAAATATGGAATAGCTTGAATTGGCCATTATGAGACTATATCACTAAATTTCAATGAAATTTTAATTAGATTTGCCCCTTAGTAAAATGGATAGGAATTGGAGGAATGTGATAAGGTTGGCATACCAATTAGAGAGTTAGCAGTACTGCGTCATGATATATATTATCAAACTGTATGGCTTCGAGTGATCGGTCCCAATATATATGTAGCGTGTGGTTTTCTTTTCAAGCATAAGTTTTAAAGAAAATTAGAAGAAAGATGTGGTGGATATACTACAAAGACTAGAGTCACATAAAGGATTGTAGAAGACTTGGAGGTGGATGTACTATAGAATTATATTTTGTTTTTTTGTTATGGCATGTACATTTAAAGAAATGAAGGATCTTGTAGAATTATTTAGGGAATTATATATTAAAGTTATATATGAAATTGGATTTAGATGAGTTGAAATATATCAAAGGATGGGCAAATTATTTTATCAAAGGAGTTTGATATGGAGATGGATGGTAGAGTAAAATGTATGAGAAGTGTATTGAAGTTTCTTGCAAGAGGTTTTAAGAAAATATAAAGGAAACTTTGTCAATTTTTTTTATAAAGTGAAAAATATTTGCTAGAATAATAAGGATTTAAGTAGAAAAATTTTGTAATTTGAAATTTAAGGTATTTAAAAATGTGATAACACTCGTTATTCTAATTCCATTATTAGGTATGGGGTGTTACATTTAGTGGTATCAAAGCTCACTTTAGGCCTTTTTTGGGCTATAATTAAGTAAATAAAGGAAAGGTGATTTGTGTATGCCAAATGAAGGATTATATGAGAATATGATGTGACTCTAATGTATATCCACCCTTTCTGTTAGTTATAGACTGAAGAATGGAACCAGGCACTAGGGGAGCTGCTGAGGAAGAGGAGGAAAGTCATGCCTTAGCAAGAGATACAGATAGGGGCATGGCGAGGGAGCCAACACAGCCCGCACCACCACATTGTCGGTCATCCAAGTCCTAACTCGGCAAAGTTTTTCCAATCTATGGTGAAGAATATGAGACAATAGATGGTTATTGCACCTCTTATACAACCACAACCACCTATTCCATTATAGAAGCTTATATTGGAGAAAGTTAAGAGGTTGGGAGAAGAGGATTTTCTTAGGGAATCATCAGTCACTGCTCCAAATGCCAAGTTTTGACTAATTAAAATAATGAGAAATTTTGATCTTCTCAATTACACACCAGAAGAAAGATTGGAGTATGCAGATGGTCTTCTTTAGGGACCAACATACTAATGGTGAGAGTCCATTAAAAGGCTTGTACCACTACAGGATCTTACTTAGGAGTTCTTTTTGTCCTATTTTATAGATAAATATGTAGGAGATGCCTATAAGGATGAGATGAGAGATGCATTTCTTCATTTGAAACAGGGGTATAGAAAGATATCATAATATGAGAAAGAGTTTGATAAACTGAGTATGTATGATGAGAGATTAATTCTTACTGGGGCAGATAAGTGTAAGATATTTAAAGTAGGTCTTCACTATGACGTCAAGAAATTCCTTACTGGACTGCAAATTAAGGATTATGGAGAGATGGTGAAAGCAGCTTTGAGGATCGCAATAGTTAATATTGATGAATAGAAATGGAGAAACAGGGATAACAGGAGAGGAGTCAAGGACAATCTAGTTCATCCTTCTCAGCCAATAAGAAGAAAAAGGGTTCAGGGTCTCAAGCTCCAACATAAACATAGCATCCTATTAGGATAAAGTTAGAGATCAATGGTTAGGGCAGGACAATTGACCCCATCTGTAGCTAATATAACAGGTGGGTTAAAACATTGGGTAGTTACCCTATATGATCATTGTGGGAAGAAACATAATGAACAATGTTGGAAGATAATGGTAGCATTGGATCTATGGAGCATTTTCAAAGAGATTGCCCTGGTAAATAGTATCAAACAACTAGTCAAGCAGAGAGACTAGTTCATATGGCTCTAAGGGGCACAGGTAGAGGCATGGGAGTTAGTTATGGTATTGATGGTCAGAACATCTGAGATAATTGATGGACCTAATACCTGTACTCTAGTTCGTGCATATGCTATACAGGTTCGTGATAACTAGGATGCCCTAAATGTGATTGCGGGTATTTTTGCTATCTTTAACATTTCTTTTCATGCTTTGATAGGCCCAGGATCTACAGATTTCTATATATATACGCCATTGCCTAAAAATAAGGGGTTACATATTGACACCTTTGAGCATGATATTCTAGTTACAAATCCTTTGGGTCATAGTATAGTGGTAAATAGGATCTACAAGAATTGTTCACTAAAAATACAAGGTTTTAAATTTCCTGGTGATTTGATTGAATTGCCTTTCCACAAATTTGATGTGATCCTTAGTATGGATTGGCTATTTAGACATCATGTAATAGTAGATTGTCATCTTAAAAGAATCAATCTTAGAATATTTGACATTAACAAGATCATAGTTATTAATAAAAGATCAAATTTTCTTTCCAATGTTATATCAACGACAATAGCAAAAAGGTTTATCAGAAAGGGGTGTATTGCCTGCTTAGCTTGTGTTCTGAAATCTAGAAAGAATGATCCTAAAATTCAAGATATACTAACTGTATGTGACTTCTAGGATGTATTTCTTGAGGAGTTATTAGGGTTATTATTAGAAAGAGAAGTTGAATTTTCTATTGATGTGATAGGTAATACAACACCTGTATCCATTGCACTATATCAGATGACACTCACATAACTTAAAGAATTGAAAATCTAGCTATAATAACTTCTTGAGAAGGGTTTTATACGCCCCAGTGTGTCTCCTTAGGGTGCACCTATGTTATTTGTCAAGAATAAAGATGAGTCTCTTAGGCTATATGTGGATTATAGACAATTAAATAAAGTGACTGTGAAGAATAAATATCTACTACCTAGAATAGATGACCTTTTTTTATTAGCTTACAGGTGTAAGTGTTTTCTCTAAGATTGATATGAAATCAAGGTATGACCAATTGAGAGTAAATGAAATAGATGTCCCTAAGATAACTTTTAGAATGAGATATTGGCATTATGAATTTTCAGTGATGCCTTTTGGACTCACAAATGCTCCGGCAGCCTTTGTAGAGCTCATAAATTGTATTTTCCACCCTTACTTAGATCAATTCATGGTAGTCTTCATTAATGATATCTTGGTTTATTCTAAGAACCTAGAAGAGCATAATAAGCATCTAAGAATTATTTTGCAGAATTTAAAGGATAAACAACTTTATGCCAAGTTCAGTAAATGTGAATTTTGGCTTGATGCAGTTTCTTTCCTTGATCATGTCATATCAATATATGGGATTAAAGTTGTTCCTAAGAAGATAGAAGCCATTATGGAATGGAAGCCACATAGGAATGCTATAGAGATTACAAGTTTCTTAAGTTTGGCATGATGTTGGGACCCGATCCGGAAATCGGATCCCAACCGAAGAAACGAAAGACGGAGGTAAAAACAACGTGGCGAATAGCGAATACACATCGGAATCGAATACAAAAATGAATCGAAGAGAATCATAAGCAAAAAACAAATCGAATTTAATACGAAAGCGAATCGAATAAGCGAATCGGATATGAATAACAAATCGGATAGAAACGGAAACATAAAACGAAAGTATAAAAAAACGAATCGAAGGCGGAACGAACATGAACAAAACGAAGCCGACATTCGAACACAATTATCGAAGAAAAACGTCGCGTTGAAAATCCTTAAGACATTCCCAAAACTGGTATAATTTTTTTTTCTTTACTCATAAATCAAACTCATACAAGGCAATCTTATTTCCTTTTTCTTGGAAATTATCCTCAATCCAATTCTCAAATCATAC
>JAOSBK010000007.1:757828-776777 GCA_027568895.1 Erythroxylum shatona | reverse complement strand
ACGTTAGGTAATGGGCGGCACATCCTTTTCTGGTTGGACTCCTGGGTGCCGGGATGGGGTCCTTTAGTCTCCGTGGTCACCTCCTCTATTCCAGAGATGGATCTTTACGCCCCAGTGGCTGACTACATGACTGGGACAGGCTCTTGGCACTGGCACCGGTTCCAACACTACCTCCCCTCCACTGCCTGTATGGATATTGCAGCACTCCATTTACCTCAGGCCAGCATCGTAGTGGATACTGTTCAGTGGAGCCCTACTCAAAGCGGCCAGTTTACTACTGTGTCTGCTTACTCCTTAATAAAGGGGACTGATTTGGGTGTGCCTGGTCGTGCCTGGGCTCCTATCTGAAAATGGGTCGACCCTCAGCGGATTCGGGTTTTCCTTTGGTTATTGATCAAGCAAAAGCTTCTGACTAACCAACAGAGGGTGGCCAAACATCTTACATTTGACAACCAGTGTCCTTCCTGTGGCCTTGCAGAGATGACATTGCATGCTTTTCGGGACTGTAGTCAAGTCAAAGCTTTCTGGTGTAATTTTGCTCCTGTTCTTCATGACCCGGACTTCTTTTGTCAGGATGTAGACCAATGGGTGACTAGCAATTTGTACAAGAGCGACCGATTTCAGCAGTTTCCATGGGCCTCTATTTATGGGGTAGCTTGTTGGTTCATTTGGAAATGACAATAAAACTATTTTTGAGGAGGACTTCACCTGGCCTACTGATGGTCATCGGCCAGTCTTGACCTATGTCCACTGGACAGTTAGAGCTAATATTGCTGCGGGGTGTGTGCACGGGACCCAGAGGTTAGCTGTGGGCCACTTGGTGGGCTGGGCCAAACCCTCGGAAGGTTGGGCTGCTCAGGGATTGTAAAGGTCGGTGGTGCGGGAGATTTCTTCATCATATCGGCCGGAGTTCTCCCCTCGAACTTTGGGGATTCCACTCGGGTCGTAACTTAGCATGACATATGTGCTTTCGGAGAGTTATCCTCAAAGTGGATTCCCTGTAGGTAATAAATATCCTCTTCACAGCCAGACTACCTTCGACTGACTATTCCTTTTTGGCGTCAGGTATCCGGGAGCTGTTGTGTCGCGATTGGAACTTGAAGTTATAACATGTATATCGGGAAAACAATCAGAGTGCGGACAGCCTTGCTGTTCTTGCTGCTTACTCTAGCTCCGGAGTCTACACCTTTCAGGAGGCACCGTTGCTTGTCATCGCATCTATGTCCCGTGATTCTCATGGCGCCTTGTTTCGCCGATTTGTACCCTAGTTTGTTTTTGCTTTCTTTTCCCTTGTATAAAAAAAAAATTTGGCAGAGACACGATGGGGTGAGTTTATTATTTTTTTTGAGAAAAATTAAATATTGGGTCCTTTATATATTTCCTTTGACCCGCCGTTTCTCCGTGTTTTTAGTTTTGCTACTCATCAGTCTTTTCTGTTCAATCAAGCTCTGTATGGCTCTGTCCTACACACACGAACCCGTTTACTTTTCGCTCTTCTGGCCCTGGTTGAACAATCCAAGCAAAACGGAGAGCTAAAGATTCAGTTTTGAAGAACAAAACAGTGACAGAGGCAAAGATTCTTTGATATATCTTCAGAATCCTCAACGTGCCTGTAGAAAAGAAGGTGCTTTACACGGAACAATTACTTGTTCAAACTTCAATTTCGGATCTTTGACAAACAAATTTCTGAATCCCCTTATTTGTCTACGTACTGGGTTGCTTCTTTTCTCTGTTGTTAGGGTTTGTGGAACAGGAGACAAAAGTTAACTTGTGGGAGTCACCAACTTTTGGTTCAGTGTGAGATAACTGTTGTATTTGTGGATTATATTTACAGGAATATAAAAGAATTTAAAACATCGTCAGGATACAATACGTGCAGGGGTTGGTGGGGGGCCCAGAAATGGATCCTGGTGGTCGCTACGGTCTTCAGCAAGGATGGGATAATAACAGCGTAATTTGTGGTTTCCTCCTTAATAATCACATTAATGTGGGATCGTATATTCAACAAAATTTTAGGGCTCATGTGCTTGGCCATCTATTTTTGGGGCATCTCTTCCTTAAAGAATATAGAAGAAAGATGTGGGGGACAGTTGTGAGGATATGTAATGGATTTGCCTAACCCTCCTACCATCATTGATATTTGTTGCTGACATAGCTTATTCTGTTCAATCCACAGGCTTTGGAGGGATATGACACAGTTCACGATCCAAACTACCGGTGAGTTCTAATGATGCATATCATTATGATGATGAGATGGTCAAATTATGTGTAAATTTTTCATCTTCCTTCTTTTTATGCTATTCTAATCCCCTAGTGAATTTAAGATTTGCAAAGTTATGCAGTTTTT
The DNA here is from genome assembly GCA_027568895.1 of Erythroxylum shatona. Classification (NCBI taxonomy): domain Eukaryota; kingdom Viridiplantae; phylum Streptophyta; class Magnoliopsida; order Malpighiales; family Erythroxylaceae; genus Erythroxylum; species Erythroxylum shatona. The sequence continues at coordinate 774,430 of JAOSBK010000007.1, read as the reverse complement.
CCACGTCCCCTTTAGTTGTTCTTTTCCAATGTCAAGTGTGTGGCTTCATATATCATTTCTTATCTTCCATCCAACCATATTTTATTATGTTAGGGTTGGCGATTTGTATGATGAGAGGAGGTTTTCGGATCAAAGATACTCAAGGGAAAATTTTTACCCAAAAAATAATTTCCATCGGGACATTGTGGAGAGGGAATATTATCCATCATCTCCTGCTGCTGTTTGGTCTCGTTCAAGACAGAGGAGTTATGAAGAAGAATATCCAGCTCACAGGGAGTCTAGGAGACATGAGAGACCATACATGGATTCATGTAATGATTTGGATGCTTTTCGAGATTGCGAGACTGATTCGCTTCAGAAACGGGATGGCTATCGAAATAATGACAATTCTTGTAGTAGCGGACTTGGCAGGCCTTCTAGGTTTGGAGAGCGTGATTGTGAAGATTATGGGTATGATGATTATGACTATAAGCGTCGTAGTTCACATCAAAGTAGAGAGGCTAGTCGTGAAAGGGCCTGTGATTACGGTTGTTATAGTTATGACTCTGATCATGATAAAGGTAGTAGGAGAGGTGACAATTGGAAGAGGCATGGATCTCGAGATCGAGGGCATGATAGCAGAGGTTTGAGTCGGGAAAGGGTTCAAAGTTCTCAAAGACGATATGAGCGGTCTCAGTCCCGTGGACATGATGATCGGTTAAGGTCAAGGTCTCCCCGAGGCCGAAGTCATAGTCAAAATCAATGTGCAGATAGCTATGATGATAGTCATCAAGAGAGATCTGAAAAGTGCAGGGATCATGAGGAAAGGCATTTACGAGGGAGTTATTCTGTGGTATGTCTGATCTGCCATTTTTAGTAATTCTTTTGTAATTGCAAGTTCGATATATACTATGTTCAAAGGCCTTGACAAGGCAGATTTCCTTTTTTGTAGGCCCCCTCTGCAACTGTTGTTGTGAAGGGTCTTTCACAGAAGACAACTGAAGAAGATTTGTATCAGATACTTGTAACTGCCTATCTATTCCCTTGCTTTTGAAGATTTTACTTTGTCCCAGATTTTGATGACGTTAGTCGGTTTTCTCTTGCAATTAGGCCGAGTGGGGACCTCTTCGTCATGTTCGTGTGATTAAAGAACGTAATTCTGGGATTTCTCGTGGCTTTGCTTTTATTGATTTTCCTTCTGTGGTAAATACCATGTAGAACCCTAAAATGTGCAGGCTTCATCTTTTTCAACAATTGTTTTACAAGGGTGCTTTCTCATGAACAGGATGCAGCATGTGCAATGATGGATAGGATTAGTGATGATGGTCTTCTTGTGGATGGAAGGAAGCTTCTCTTTGAGTATAGGTACCGCTTAATTGTTTCTATCATGGCATGAAAATTTTGAATTGAAGTGCTCAAAGTTGATAATTTCAGAGATGGAGTTTTTCAAAGTCTAAGAAGCTTATATTTCACACGCTAAAATTATTACGATCATTTTTGAATTCACGAATGACTATTCTAATTAGTCTAATAATTTTTTTTGAATTACTACTAATACTAATTTGTGTATTGTAGTTTTAGCATCAAAGTAGTTTGTTTAGGAATCACTCTTTAAGGAAAAGAAAGCAGTTTTCATCCTATAGAATTGTGGAGTCCTACTGAAATGAGAAAAGATCCAGTCCTTCAATTGAAAGATTGGACAATTCTATATGCTCAGTTTGTAACAGCTTATAGTTTTAGAATGTGAATACTGTATTGAATATAAAAAAAATTGGATTGGATGTCCTACTGTTTGAGAAAAGGTTCAGTCCTTTATGTTAGAAATTGCTCAGCTCTATACATTGTCAGTTAATGACAGCTTGTTATTTCAGAATATGGTTACTGATTCTAAAAAGACCTACAATATGACGGACAAATGTAATAAGGAAACGAATTAATGACTGAGGCAAAAGGTTGAACTTTAATGTTAGGTATAGTTTGTTACCAACGTGCTTGGAACTATAAAAGTAGCCCTGACCCCCAATGGAGAAACATTTAACTTGCTATGGGGTTTGTGTAAGAAAAATGGAACTTTGATTCTTTCGAAGTCCACAATTATGATCTGGGGCCCTGCAACTTGTATATGACTTGTATATTCTTTTATTCTAATACATTGTTTGAACACAGTTTTTCTATAGATTTCACCTTTTTGGGTCCTTAAAAAATATTTACCTAAAACTTTGTTAGATTATGATACAAGCACAACTAGTCAACTAACTAAATTTTGGAAATTCATCACATCTATAGGTACTAGCTTAGTGACGTGACTGCCATAATTGTTACATACTGTAATGGTTGCTTTTATGTTTTGTTCAGTAGTAAGCCAACTGGAGGGTCAAGTGGACCTTTTGCTCAAGACAATGCAATAAGATCTGGTCATGTCAAACACAGAAACATGGCAGTTCCATCTGATTGGATGTGTACACTTTGTGGTTGTGTTAATTTTGCAAGACGGACATCCTGTTTTCAGGTTTGTCTTTCTTGATTGTGTTTGATTCATGCATCCTCTTTACATGGTCTTGTGAGAAACTATTGGCGTGGATTTTTATATTGTTGCATATGTTTGGTTGTCTGTTGGCTTTATTAAATACTGTGGCTTTGTTATATGTTTCACCCGAAGTGAGATTGATATATTCTGTATTGTGCCTTTTGAAAATGACGTACCAGAAAGATATATGGTAATGTAAGCTAATATAAACTTTAAATTGGAAAAATCAAATATTAATTTATTACTACCCTTCAATCTTTCACTTGAAAAGAAGCATTTGTTTCATAGGAAATTATAATATATTGCACTGAGGAAGTCAAGGCACTCATGTTAGGATTCCTTGGCAGGTGCAACATCAAGTAAAGATATTGTCTTGCAATTCCCAACTTCTATGCATTACAAACGACTTTCTCTAAGTTTCTTCTTCTCTTATAAATTAGCATATGCAGTGCATAATACTAGATCTAAGTTTAAAATTGTTGAACTGAATCTTAAGCATAATATGTTTATAAATGTCAAATGTCAACGTATCCAGTGCATAGGTTCTCCGCTTTGTTGGGGTCTGGGGAGGGTTATAATGTAAGCAACCTTCTCGTGTGTATTTTTAGAAAGACTCTGTTTTCGTGACTAGTATGATAAAAAAAAAGCAACTTTACTAGTTGCTCTAAGGCTCACCCTTAAGCATAATATGTTTATTTGACTAAATGCAACTATTTATTATATTTTTAAAAACTATTTTGTTTGACTTAGGAGTGTTTTTTGGTCAGTACCTAAAACAATCCACATGTTCTAGCCCCTAGTTCTTTTGGCTACCTCGATTTCCATCATCCCTATAAGAAAGTTTTCATTTTTAGATAAAAATCGTTTACTATTTGATTGTGTCAGAATTTGTGAAAGGATGTGAGTTATGTTAGAGATGGAACCCTTGCTGAAAATGAGATGGATTAGTAAGCATGTGGGTCTTGTCAATTGAAAAAAAAGACCACAAAGTATGTTAAGATTCTATCTATAACTTGGAATTTATTTTTAAATTGGACTTAGCATAAAAGACACAAAGTGTTTCTTATTGTTTGATTTCCTACCTTTCCAGGAACAGAAGTTAAAACAAAGCTAAGTATCTGTTTGATATCACCCTCATTTTTTATCTATAACCTTGATTTTTGTTTTTTGGGAAAACATTTTTGGTAGTAAAAATGAGCACTATATGTTGCACTATTAAGCTCTTTTATAGCGGAAGAATATTAGTTATGTTAAGTTAAGATGGTCCCATTGCTGATAATGACACAAGTTGGTAGCCATGCCACCTTAGCATAAAGCTCTGGAATTTCTTAATGGTTTTCATACATTTCAAGTGCAGAAGTTAAAACAAAAGGCTAAGGTTCTGTTTGATATCACCTTCTTTTTTTATCTATGATTTTGATTTTTCTTGTTTTTGGAAAACATGTTTGGTAGTAAAAAATATGCTCTTTGGAGCTATTAATTTGTTTTATTTATAGTAAAAGAGTTTTTACTAATCAACAGTTGAATTTTTTTTCATTTGATAATTGATCATTGAATGTGGAAAATTATGATGGTTTAGAATTTTTAATTAGTAAAATTTACAGGTTGGTTATTGTAAAATTGTTGTGGGAAAATGGTAAAGAATAATGCATGAACTAGTTGGTGATGAGAACACCAAATTGTATTTCAGGAGTTCTGAAAGTGCTTCTATAGGTTTTAAAAAGCTGTGGAAACTTAAATGAGGCAACTCAACCTGGAAGAAAAATTAACAGAAAACAAAAAATAGAACAGAACTAATATAATTTTGACCGTAGACTAATTGTAGGTTATATTTATTCAACATTTGTGTAAAAGCTGAACATGCCATTTTTCCATGTATGCTTGCATTTTGGAAAAGATTTGGATATATTAAATCAATACATTTACTTATCTGTTATTGTAGTGTAATGAGCCTCGAATGGATGATGCACCATCGGGAGATATAGCCTTGTCAAATCCGATGCCATTAGGAAAGAAAGGATTTGATTCAGGTTGGTTTAAGTTCTTACTTACACCTAACATGTGTATTGTCTATCGTCTATGTCATATAATTTATCAAGTTCTTTGTAATCAGGCCCTACACATGTTCTGGTTGTTCGTGGATTGGATGAAAATGCTGATGAGGAGATTCTTCGCTATGAATTTTCCAAGCATGCTCCTATCAAGGTGAGAAAATTTTACATTCATTATTTGAGTTTACTGATTATTTACATCTTATAGATCTGTGGTGAAAACCTCTTGTCCATAACTTTTGCAGGATTTGCGTCTTGTTAGAGACAAGTTTACTCATGTTTCAAGGGGATTTGCATTTGTCCATTTTCACTCGGTATGCTAGTTTCTGGTCACTGAATTTCTTCAACATTTTAGCCTTTGTGTTTATTTCCATTTTGATTGGCAAAATTCCAAGTGTTGTTCATTCTTAGTTTTCTAGAAGAACAAAAAGATATGAAGTATTGAAACTTTTGAAAACCTTTTAATAGAATGAGTGGTTAATGTCGTAGAACCATTAGATGGGTTTAATATGAATTTCTGCCACTGATTTGCTGTATAATGCCTTGTTATTCTTGGAAGGCCCAATTTCATCAAGTTTTTTGTTGATTCTTTGTTTTAATCTTTGTACATTAGGCAATATTTGTTTTTGTTGGATTGCCCATCGTGTACAAGCCCTGATATTTCACTGTACACTATTAGGCAACAACGTTAATATAAGAATTGCTGTGTCACATTTTTTGACAGCACACTGATCAAGTTATAGTTTGGATAAGAAAACTTCTTAATTCATGCAGTACCTGTTACTATAACCTTCCAGGTATCAGCTCTTCTAAGGAAGAGTCAACTTATTATGAAGATGATATACTTAACAAGGCTATGGCCATTTCTTGCCAAATGTAATGTCTTCAAATGCAACTGACTGTTCCAGTCTCTAAATTCAAGGTTCTTGAACTTAACAACTTCTTTTCTCATTAAATTCAATGCAATCTAATAAATGAGGATTATTACCGCAAGATGACTGGTGCTTTTGTATAGATTACGAAGCTTGCAAAATTTTGAGCCTAAGCTCAAATTTGCATATAAAAAGTAGCTTCACCATGGATGATGTTTTGAGGAGAAATGGCAAATGGAAATCATTACCTACCATTTCATAGACCTTGATAACAGCTGGGGTAGGTGTGAAGTGTTTATTTCTGGTGGTTTATTATAAATATAGTGGAGTAATCATTCATTTAATGGTTCTAGGTACAAAATGTGGAATATATTGATTAAGATTCCATTGGAATTGATATGTCCACCATGAGGATGGCCGGTGTACCGATATGATTTTTTCCCAATATTGTGCTTGCTTTCCTTGTAGAGAGATAGGAATTTTGGAGACAGAACATGGTAGAATAGGATCTATCAGAGGGGCGGTTCCTCCTCAATGTAAACATATAAATCTTCTCTAGGAAACTTGAGGAGGTGCAATGATTAAATGGTGTGGCAGCCAACTAATGCCAGTAGTTGGGTTTATAGAGTGACTGGTTGGATTTCTTTGGATGTGTATATGCTATAGTTTGTCTTCTTTTTACCCTCTGCAATTTAGTGCTTTTCCAACCTGAGTGGGTGATGCTGGATGGTTTTTGTTATTTGATGAGATATTTTGCTTCTATCATCTTATTATTTGATTGTTGGTTATTTCTATTTTTAAAGTATAGTGGCTAGCATTCGCAAACTAATTTGAATGTCTAAATTTAGGTGATGCAAGGAATAACAACCCTAAAGAACCAACAAATAAAATTGAAATCTTACCAAGAAAGTTAAATCAAACAATTTAGACTTACCTTTTTGACTATGGAGAACCGAGAATTGAATTCTAAAGGATTATGAATGTATCCTAAGTTTTGGGTTATTTCAGTGAAGAATAAGTTTGAGAAGCGCTATCTCAAGTGGAATAGACCAAGTAAAGACTCAAAATTCTATTATTAATGATCAAAGAGAAGACATATAACATTCACAATAAGGGTGTATGCATGCCAAAACAAATAAAACATTAAAATGATCTATGGAAATCAGTTCTAATGAAAAATAACACAAAACAGTTGTTTGGTCCACGTCCAGGTTCGATTGACCTGACAGAAGAGGAACTCACTGGCCAGTCTACCGGTTGTGGTTCAGTGTTCTGGATGGTGAGCTATATCACTTGTAGCTCCCAATATCTGGCACTCCTGAACCAACTTCAACTGTGCATATAGTCCTATGTTTTGATGCCCCTAGTCAATCTTTGTTTTACTCAGTGGATGCTGCAGATTCTTGTATATTTGATGTACAATTCTGCAATATGTTTGGTCTCTTATAGGTTGAAGATGCTACTAAAGCTCTGGAAGTGACCAATGGAACAACACTTGAAAGGAATGGGCAGATCTTGAGAGTGGCCTATGCAAAGAGCATTCTTAGTCCGGGATCTGGAGCAACAGGTTCTTCACAATCAAGCAGTCTAGCAGCTGCTGCTATTGAGGCTGCAGCATTTGCACATCAGGTATTTCTAAATTTGTTTTGACTTTTGGAGGCATTTTTCTTTAGTTGGACGGTAATTTGCATGGTCTGAGATCTTATTGCTCTGCAAAACGCTGGTATGTATAACATATATTTTTCCACAATCTACAAATATAACAAACTCTATTAGATGGTAGAAATTCCGGGTGTCCAATTTTTTATTAGTGTAAGATAATAGATGTTCATAGCACAGCTAATGTTTTTTTTGGCTCATGTTATATTTTGATTGTGATAATCTAGATTGAAGTAATGGAAGAACATAGGTAGGATTACCTTTGTGAATGTAAAGTAAGAAATATATAGGGAATGAAATTGGTGGTGACAATAGAAAAATTTGAAGCATGTCAATTCCTCGTGAGGAGATGGCAAGATTTTGGCCACACGAGAAGAATCTGGAAGAAAATAATGTTGGATAACAGGTCATTAATTCTATCAATTGTCAATGGAAAGAAACCATAGAGGCTACGGGAGAACCATTGAACATCTTACTGGAGTCTTGAAGATCAAGCAAAGAAACAACAATAGTTTGTTATGGGGAACAGCCTGAGAAACTCTTGGAATTTCCTTTCTAATTGAGAAAGATAAAAATTTCTAACAGAATGGATTGGTAGCAAAAAGTCCTGGATAGCATGCAAGAATCCTGTCGAAGCTATGGATGATGCTCATAGGTCTAATATTGGTGTCCAATTTGCCTTGATGTTTACTTTACAAATCTTAATCATCTTATCTCTTGAAGACGCTCACCAGCTGACATGTTATTATATATTTGTTACTACTATTACTCATGTTAGTTGTTCTGCCTTTTGAGGTTTTGAAATTATATTAATCATGCACCTATCATATTCTTTTCAGTATGATGCTTATGGATGGGCACCAAAGGAATATAACCCTGATGACAATCAATCTGCTAATGGGCATGATAAGACTGCTTCAGTTCATAATGATGGCCCTTCCAAACAATCTGGGTTTGTTTGGGATGAGGCTTCTGGTTATTACTATGATGCTGCTTCAGGGTTTTACTACGATGGAAATACAGGTACCTGTCTAATTTTTTCTTATCTTATTTGCACTACTAGCTTGTGCAACATTGATGTTTTTGTTACGAAGGGCCTACCTTTATCTCAAGGGGAAGTCCTCACTGAATGCAAAAGTAATATAGGAACTGTCACTTGCTTTCTCTTTCCTTTCTAGGAATGTGATTGTCAAGTGCGAAATTCATAACAAAACCAAAGGAAGCACATAAAACCTTATAAAAACTCCACAGTTTAAACTGGTTCGAATGGGGTAGTCTAAAAAGAATCCTCACCTTAATAATAACCTTATCATAACCACTGAGAATTTGTCTAAGTAAAAAATTGCAATCAAATTTGTGCTAATTAATTTACAAATGGAGATTCAATTACTAAAAATGCAAAATGCAGATATTCATATTTTATTTTACAATTTAATGTTAATATAACGAATTCTTGCTTTGATTGATTTAGCCAATAAATTGAAAAGTAACCTGCTAATAAAACAGCTTTGACTCCTAGGAATGCAATCTTATGAATTCATATCTAGAGTTTCTTGCGAATTTATGAATGGACTTGCCTTTATCTCTGTCCTCGTGATACAAACTTGAGCTTGCAATGTGCATGGAAGTTTGTAACCAAGGATAGCTAGTGATGGAACAGCATGGTGGTAAAAACATGAGCTAAGAATCACTCTTAGCGAAAGCAAGTTTCACACTTTTAGAAATATCATAATTTTTAGTAATTGACAACCTCCATAAAATTTAACCTATAACATGTGTGATAGGCCTCAGACGGACTATTACAATGGGAAGGCATCCCTTGTTTAACTACTAATTGAAACTAAGCTCAAATTCTAATAGAAATTATTGATACTAACTTAACTGTGATATTATGCAGATTGTGAATATCTGTTGGTTGACCACTTGATACATGTGGTTCATCACATGAGCTGTCCATTTCTAGAAGAGGAAAGTCATACATATCTCTTTATCGAATGTACAGACGTGGAATATATTTGTAATATCTTAATCTTAGGGAATGTTGTATACAAACTCTTCAATAATTGCATTAGACCTGTATATAAGTTCCTGTTATCACTAAATAAGATGATTTTAAGTTATTTACCAACAAACGTGCACTAACCTATTAGTGCTAACTGATGAATATAAGCAAAAGAAAGGTAAAGAAATAAATATTGCAAGTAAAGTAGATGTTTGTTCCTGAATCTCCATAGATAATATCGGAATAAATTACTAACAATCTGCCAAAAGTTGAACATATAACTAGTGTACTTGACTACACTTTAGTTGAAACTGAACTCTTATCTCTAAAGATAATAGAGATTAACTTTACTAATTAAGTTGAACTAATCTATAGATGATAACGATAAGGAAAGGAAAAATTAGCAAAATAAATATTGCATGGGAAGTAGATGTCTATTGCCTAATCTAATCAGCACCCATTTTATCCCTAGTTGCTGCGGCTAGGAAGTCTCTTCAGGTAATATCTTTTCTTTGTAACAATGCTTAATCTGGATTTGGATAATGCTTATTAACAAAAGGCTGTAGGCTGTAGCCTATAGCCCAAGGTGCTGCACATATGGTCACTCTGATACTGTTTGAGCCATTTCTGTATTATAAACATTGCATAGTATGTGTATAATATGTCTATGAAGATGTAAAATTGTCTTGAGAGCTGATGGTTGTGTACATGGGGCTTTCTGAAGAGATAAGGGTTGACATTCACAAATGCTTTGAGGTGTACAAGCATGTGGGCTGGATTTCATGATCTGCTATTTGTAAAAATGGTGGATGCCCCACTTTGAACATTTCTTGGTTTAGAACTTCTGAATGCTGTCATTATTGTTATTTGTAGTATCGGGCAAATTGGAAACTGCAATTGTTACATGTACAAAACATGATCTTGTCCTGAGTGTATTATAGTGCCTCTGATTCTAATTTTAACGTGGTGTTTTAATGTGTAGGCCTTTACTATGACAGCAACAGTGGCATATGGTATAAATTTGATAACCAGACTCAGCAGTACATCCCTTGCACAGATCAGAATGAAGATAAAGCATCTAGTAAACCGCCTGAGCAATCCAAGCTATCAGATGGTTCTAACGACCGAAAGGTAGTAATATCTGCACCAGCTACTGCTGTTACTTCAGTTGAAAAGGCTGCATCGTTACCTGATGCAATTCAGGCTGCTGCAACAGCAGCATTAGCTGCGGAGAAGAAAGAGAAGGAGAAGGCAAAAGAGATCAAACTTGCCAACAAGAAGAAGATGAACAATGTGTTGACTATATGGAAACAGAGGAGTCATGAAGGGAAAGCAACTCGTGTGGCCGTTGATGACAATCAACTGTGTGGTTCAGTAGATGATAGACCTTTTCCAGTTAGACATTTGGTGAAAAACAAGTCGAAATCTGATGCAGTGACAACAAATGATGGTGCTTTATCCAGTTTTGGAAATGGCATGACATCCTCTATTTCCCAGACTGTTGGTTTGAAGTCTCCCGTAAAGTCAATTCCTGTGAGCAACAGCTCTGGCAGAGCTCTAATGGGGGTTATAAGGGGTTCCAGCCAAGGTGTTGTGAAATCTGAGACTGCATATTTGACATCATCTGGTGGAGTTCCCACTTCTGTTGCAAGTGTCATAGGTTCATCAAAACACGCAGATGTACCAAGTAGTTTGACTACCTTCAGGACAGATGCATCTGCACTGGGTTCTTACACCCCAACTGTGTCTAGTGTGACTGGGAAAAGGAGGTTCTCTGAAGTGCCACAACCTTCAGCTTCTATTCACAAGGAACAAACTCAGAATACCTACAGGGATCGTGCAGCTGAAAGGAGGAGCTTGTATGGTTCATCATCATCTGCTGGAGATGATTTGCTTGATTGTGGATATGGAGATTCAAGTAAGTTCATTAGCTATCTGTGTAATACTAGCAGGTTTATCTTTGCTTTATAGGTTCCTATGATCTGGTTCGTTAGCAATGATGCATTTCAAGTTGGCATTTTGATTGTGCTATGAATGCTCATCTGATCATGGATTGACAACATTTCAGTTATCCAAGTTGATGTTTTTATATTAACTTTTGAGAAATCATCTCCGTTTAAAAATTGTGAACTATGAAGATCGGGATTCTGCATTCAAAAAATGTTCTTTGGATTCGATGCCTTTCCCTCCTGGCGTTGGTGGTGGTCGTGGTGTTAGAGATGCTAGCACAAATGTCCAGAGTTATGAGGTGATCACAGCAGACAAGGTCATCGATGAGAGTAACTTGGGCAATCGAATGCTTCGTAGTATGGGCTGGCATGAAGGCTTGGTATCCTTTCCTTCTTATGCACTCATCCTATTTTCTTGAGTTACTATTGATTGCTCTTATTATGCTTTCTGTCCTTGAAATTGGTAGAGAAACCTTGATGCTTTCTGTCCTTGAAATTAGTAGAGAAACCTTGATCATTTTAGTGCCTCCATTATGTTCATGTGTTTAATTTGGTCAGTTTTCTGTCTGCAATGAATATCACTTTCTAACTTGTTTCTTCTTGTTGTCATATTAATGAGGCTAATTATTTCTATATTTATGAAAAGTGCTGCAGTAGTTTAATGGTTTGCCGGTGGGATGGTCCTCCAACAAGCAATGATCAGCCTAGGTTCTAACATGTAAATTTTCGTATTGGCTTTTCTGTTTCTTTGTACTTGAAACAATATGCAGGGATTGGGGAAGGATGGAAGTGGAATGATAGAACCTGTCCAAGCACAAGGCACGGAAAGTAGAGCCGGACTTGGTAGTCAGCAAAAGAAGGTGAACCCTAGCCTTGAGGAGCAGTCTGGGGACAGTTACAAAACACTTCTTCACAAGAAGGCCCTTGCTAGGTTCCGGGAAATGTCTGAGACTTGATAGACACGCAGTGGATGGAGATAAAGTGCATAGTCTTTGGTGGAGTAAATGTAGAAACCATTTGGAGATTTGGCTTGGAAGCTGAGGATTGAAGTTGCCTTCTTGCTTGAAGACATGCTTTGAGGCAAGTAATGACAGCTTTATCTTGTGTTTAAATTCATTGCAAGAACTTTCTTAAAACTATATGGACTAGAGCTTTAATAATTTCGGGTCGAATTCTCTCCCTTGTCTTTCAGTTTTTTAGAAATTCATAAGACACCCTAGTAGGGTTCGGTTTTTCAGAAAGCATAAAGGACTTTCACCAGGGGTTCAACCCTAGTGGAAGAAATATATTTTACACCATTTTCCACCTAGGGATCAATTTCTTTTTGATATAGCATATGAAGGACCTGTGTTTTGATGGTAAAAAGTAAGAATGTTCTTGTGACTTTTTGTGCTGTGCATAAGGGTATAAGATTTACGACTTTGCGTGGACTAATCATCTGTAATCAAACGTTTCGTGCTATGCACATTGGATCTATTTGACAATAGCAAGCCAAGGATGCTTGAGATGATATGCCAACTTTTATGGTTACATAACTTCCTGTAGTTTGATTCATATATATAGATTCACGTGTATTTATATTTATTCTTATTCTTATCATTAAAAGCTACATGAAATATTTATTTAAGAAAAAGGCCATCTTTATATTTATGGCATACATCCTATGGTTCATCACAGATTGAACTTTGAAGCTTGAACATCCCTTTCTTTTGAGTTTTAACAACTAAGCCAGCCAAGTCACGGTACGTTACAAATGCAAGTTTACTAATGCATTAAAATAAGTATTTCATTTTCAAAATTAAAAAAACAGCCCCAAATCTCTTGTAATTTAAAGTTTTGTTCTATGGCTTTACATTCCAACCTCATCAACTGTAGATTTAGGTTACTTTAAAAAACTGGCAAAAGGATATGGCCAAGTAAACTACTATGCTCCAAGAAAATAAGTGTGTGGGTATCGTATCATTATGGTGATCTTTATAATTTACCTTAATTTCACAAGTATTACTTGTTGGTCAATCTCATTTAACACTTTAGTTATTCCGAAGTTAAAAATGTCACGAAGCACTGTCAATTTTGTGTCGTTATAATTAACATATAATGTTACATACATCTAAAGATAAGCAATACATGTATTCCTACTTTTTATGGGCATATAATGTTTGAAGTAGTTGTAAAATGATAAGTTATTGCATTAGTTATTCAATGAATTTTAATGCAATGGAATAAATAGTTTTACATTTATTAATCCTTGTGAATTTAAAAGCTTTTAGACTTTGATGATGATTTGTTGTCATAGGATTGGTCAAATCTTTGTGTATTCAAGTTCAAGCTTTTGCACTTGTATCAAGATTTGTATGTAACTCTCAAGAAAAATAAGTTATAAAGATACAACCTCTAATAAGAGTTATGTACCAAACTATGTTCATTAACATTGAAGTTTTCATAATGAACATGACCCAAAGCATGATCATGTCCTAGGCTGAATTTATCCTTATTTCAAATAGCTTCATCTTATTACATTCATTTTCAATTTTTTGATCAGTTTAGGTGATATGTCCCCTTTCCATCTTTGTTTGCTCCTGAAAGTTAGAATGCCTCTTCATTAACATGGTTCTAATAACCTCCAGTATGCTGATAATAAGGTGATCTCCGTCCACCAAAATCCAAAAGTTAAATGCCTCGCTTTTGTTATTGCCCACAATTGGACAGTTAGACTCAATACTTTGGAAAGCTCTACTCTATGTTTCCCTGGGTTATTTAAGCAAGTTCTGTATATATCTTATTGCAATTTGGTTTAATTTGATGTTTCTATCATTAAATTCTTAAGGGAATATTGCCCACATATAATTCCAAAATGCTTTTTTAAGATTCTTTTCCCCACCCAATTGTGATAAATATGCCTTGTACACATCCTATATGTAGGAGAAAGAAATACATCATTCGTGACTCATATAAGTCCTTACAAATTAATAATAAGATAAAAGTGTTCATAGATGTAAATGTATGTATATATTGCCTTTAGTTGGATGAATTACCTTTGCATATCAGAAATCAATGTTATTTCTTCACCATCTTCAAGCCCTAAGTCAATGGCTAATTGTTTTATAAACCATGTCCAATTCTTATAATTCTTTACCTCAAAAACTGCTCATACAATTGGATAGATGCTTCGGTTGCCATCAAATCCTATGGCATTTAGAAGTTGTCTTGGTACTTTTCCATCCAAACTGGTTATAGGCCATAACTTTTTCCACTCGTTCTTTATAGCATCAAAAGATATATACATTTTTTTGAATACCAACTTATCTTCAACCCTTTTAAGTTGAAGCTCGATTATTGAATATGGATTCATTTCTTTCAACTCAGAAATATAACCATAAAGTTTTCTGTATTCGTTATACTGCTCTTTTACTTTTACTTTAAAACCCTTCCTCCTTGCATCATTGGCTATGCTATAATTACGGATAAATTTAGTTTCTCCTTACATTCTTCAAACATTTTCTTAATTTCAATGCTTAACTTGCGTAGGATCTTTTCCTTGAAATTTCTCATGATAAAATTAGATGTAACCAAACCTTTGCTTGTTTATTGGATTGCATGTATGCTCTAAATTGTAAATTTTGAACTTTAAGCACTTGTCTTTTCTATCAAATGAAGCATATAACTCAAATGGATGGCTTTCAGTGAGACCATATCTTATCCTTTTTGCTTTATACCTCTTGAAACTCAAGTTAAATATTATTGCTATCACATACTCATAAACCACATCTTTAAAGTTTTTTGCCCAATCAAACATCATCTCCAACAACCATTTACTTGTAATAACTCTAGAAACATGTATATTAGTTTCATTAGGTCTCCTCAAAGTAGTATTTAGATCTTCAGCATTGGGATTTTCTTCACTAAATAAGAAAGTACTAGGATTATAAGAGTTAATGTACATTGTGTCATAACTTGCATCAGTACTAATGTTAAATTCTGAGCCAAATTCATCTTTATTAGGAGCACTTAAATCGCCTCCATCAGGAACACCCAATTCACCTATTTAAGCATGCAGCTCGTCTCCATTAAGAGCACCCATACCAAAATTAGTATAATCACCTAATTTATAATCACTAATAGTTGATTCTTCATCTCCCAAATCACCTCTATCATCTAAATCATCACCAACATCAATATTACCTCCCACATCCCCTCTAACATCAGTTTTACCTCCCAAATTAATATCTACATCAATTTGACCTCCCAAATCAATACCAACACCAACACCACAATGACCTCCCAAATCAACACTACCACCATTATCACCTCCCAAATCATCACTAACACCACTATCACATCCCAAATCAACTCTAGTATCACCTTCTAAATGAACTCCTACACCACTATCACATCCTAAATCTACTCTAGTGTTACCTCCCAAATCCACAAGAATCTCATTTTTGTGTCAATTATCATGCCATATTAACATTGGTACGGTTAGTGTTGGTTAATCTACATGATCCGAATAACATCGATTATATCAATGCACCGCTAACAATTTAATCAAATCTAATACACTTTGACTGGACTTTAACATCTTCAAGCCTTCTTTTAACCCTTTATCAGGAATCAGATACCATACACTAACAATATTTTTATAGCCTAATAAAGAACTCATTTCATATAGCTCTCTCAAAACCACATAATTTATGTCCATATTGTAAAAAAATTATGGTGCCTTACCTATATAATTTGGTGTATCTTCCTGAGTAAACCTTATACTAGCTCTTTCATTTATTGCCATCTTATATAGATAAATGAAAAAAAATACTCTATACTATAAAAAATAACATATGCATATAAACCATATTGCAAGAAAACAACACAATACACAACTGAAAAAAGACCATATTGATTAACTAATGTTCATCAACTATATTGAAAGTTCAAATGATATATACCCTATGGTGAGGCTAACCTTTATCATCTTTTGAAAATGTGAAAGGAAATGGTCGTGACTATTAGCATTTATCATATTTATCAAAAACTTTTACCTCACTAAAGTGTACAAAAAAAATATTATATTGAATAGATAAGTTTGAACAAACAAAGACTAATAAAGCCCTTTTATATTAATCAAATCCCTAATAAATACCTATTACAAGATTTTTATAAGATAGACTCCATATGCTAGAAAAACTACATGGACTAACCTTTTGTGTAATCAAATCCCTAATCTAGATTAGCCCATCTTGCATTTTCACATTCATTTCATCTCATTCTCTTCACTTTGTCTATATAAGCTTTGTAGCTTCCTTATTAATTGGTTTTTACCATAATTGTTGAGGCTATTTAATTGTAACATATTTTTAGGTTTCTAACTTAAAATCAATTAACTCTTTAACTTCTACTTGCAAATTAATATTTGTTTCTATTGTATACCAGTTACAAACCTCATTGATCTTAAATTTAATATAAACTTTATTGATGTCATTCTATATGTTTTTTTTCATTTCAATCAAGATCTTGTGACATACATATACCTTGGGTATTTCATCAACTTACACATTGTAAAATTAAT
>JAOSBK010000007.1:694869-712757 GCA_027568895.1 Erythroxylum shatona | reverse complement strand
ATGTGTATTTAACCATTTCCAATACAACTTTTAATAGACACAATTTGCTACATAATTATGTGTCAATTCATGTCCTTTACATTGTTCGTTTAAATTTTCTAATATGAATACTACAAGGATGTTGTTACAGGTCTGATGAGAGAATCAACTCCAAAAATTAGCTTGAAGAGAGGGAGAGCTTATAAGCCTATAAATCCCACATTAGTTTCTTTTTATTATCGATGTGGGACAATTAGACCGTAACAGATGTGCAGTTAATTAGGTCTAACAAAACTTTTGAAAGACAATCTTGTTACTTGCATGTGTTAATATGTGTCCTTCACAGTTTGCATTTAAATATGTGAATTTGTTACTTGTCTACAGTGAGTGATAGTGTCTTTTAATATAATTATGCTTGATATGAGATTTATATAGTCCTATTATAGTGTCCATTGATGCTAGGTATTGTTTGTATCTAGTTATGATATTCTTATATTTAAGTGAAGGTGTTACTTATTTTTAATATATTGCAGTAATTTTTGTGCATAGGTGGTTTTTAATATATTAAGTCCTAGTATAATTTGTTTGAAAACAACTTTTCTATCAGATAAAGATAAGACTGTGCATTATTAAACCTCTCCAAACCCTGCATTTTAGCAGGACTCTCACTGGATGTTGTTTTTAAGTTAGGGATTTTATCAAGATTCACTAAATAACTTCAAGATTTCAAGAATTCAAGAGAATTACTTCTTCTATTTTGTTTTCTTTCTTAATTGTTGTTCGATTTCTTTATCTTAGTATGAATTAAATTAGGATAGATCTAGACTAGACAAATCCTGTAATTATGTTTGAATTGATTCTTTGAATTAATAAAAGACCTAAGTTTTCTTATAAGTAATTCATGGTTATACCTTATGTTAAATTAAAATATGCTAGTGTTTTAAACCAATTTCATATTTATATATAAGAATTGAGAAATCATGTATATGAACAGATTATGACATGAATAATAAACATGCAATCGTAGAGATAGAACCTTATAATTCTTCTAAATTAGAATCAAATCTAAAATATGAATTCATAAAATGAATTAATATATTCATAGGGGTTTCGATTAGAAAAAATTCAATTAATCAACTTAAATAGGAGTTGTATTTCTTGAAAAAGAATATGATTGTAACTTTGAAATTTGTATTGGTCTAAGAAATTAGGATTAATCATTGAACTGAGATAAATATAGATACAAAGGTTTTAAGATATTCTTCGTTTGGATCTTGATTATTAATGGATTGTTTCTTTCTCATTATTTACTTTGGTTTTGTTATTTTGTATTAGTATTTTTAGTTCAATTAATCCTATCTATTTTAAATAAATTATTTATTTTTAAATTAAATAATAGAAATTTTGTTAGTAACAATATTTAGTTCTTATCACATCAGATATACGTATCACATCAAGGCTTGCCTAAATTAGTTAACTGAAAAAAAAAAGTAGGTTGAATTCTTATAAAAGGAAGATATATGATATAAACCTTTACACAATAAGCTAATACATCATACAATAACAATCCAATGAAAGTCACGCTAATATACGGGGTCTAAAGAAGTTCAGTAATAAACAACGTTACTCCTAACTAGTAGAGAGACTGCTTTCATACTAATACATTACGAATAATTGATATCAACTTAGTGAGAATCACAATTAAAATTTTGTTGTACATATATTTACATATATTTGAAGATATCAAGTTCATATGCATTAGAGAGAGTATCCACATTATAATTTATTTCATTTTCATTTAACTAAATGAAAATTGTCTATTATAATTTATAATAGATCATCATCATCATCACACTCAGTCTGAAGTCTCGCAATAAAGTGGGGTCTGGAAAGATCTGATAGTATGCAACCTTACCCTTACATAATAGAGATGTTGTTTCTGGTAGACTCATATGCAGATATAACAATAAAAGAATGATGCAAGTTAAAAGAGTAAATAAGTAAAACTAACGTGTTAAATTATTATGTAAATAAAATTACAATAAATACATAAATAAATAAAAATATAATATAACTCAACTTTTTAAAAATATTTTATAAATATATAACGAAATATAATATTTCTTTATCTTTAAAAAAGCACAAAAATTTAGATGATAAATGAACCATACAAAACATGAAAATTGGAAAGAAAAAAAAACATGTAAAAATACAAATTTATAATAAATATATTTAATAATTATCTGATTGAGAGAGAGAGAGAGAGCGGGACAAGACACTTGAAGCTCACGTGGGCTTCAGATTCACCACCGGTTATTCTGATATCTGATTGAAGGTGTCTCTCTATGTGAGTCTGAAGAACTAACATAACATAAAATTTAGTGAGGTGATGAGGGGAATGATGTCTTCCCTTTGTTTATCCTGCTTTGCACCAACTTCCCAACTTCTTAATTCTATCAAGACCACTTCTTTTGCTTCTTCTTCTTTACGAAATGGTATACTTGTTGTTCATAATTCATGTCAGGAAGCAACCCGTAACGGGAATGCTTTCAACTTCTATGCATCACTCTCTTCTTCGTATCGTCGTAAAGGAAGGAGGGGCGAGTTCCTTGTTGCCAATTGCACCACTAGCAGTAGAAACACGGAAGAATCATCAACCGCCGCCATTGATCAACAGGATCTTATTGATTGCGTCGGGACGGGGTTGGATGTCGAGTGTGTTGTCTCTTCTGAAACAGAAGGTTCAGCGGCGTTTAGTAATGGCAGTCTTAAACAAAAAGAAGAAGAACAAGAGGCTGCTAAAGATGCAGTGGAATTGGATGTACTGAAAAGGGCAATGGAGGCTGGAGTGTTGGTGAGTCCATTCTTCTTTTGGGGAACTGCTATGGTGGCTATGAAGGAGGTGTTGCCAATGGTAGGCCCTTTCTTTGTGGCCTCTTTTCGTCTAATTCCTGCTGGTTTCCTTTTGGTTGCATTTGCTATCTCCAGTGGCAGGCCTATGCCCTCTGGTTTCACTGCTTGGCTTTCCATCTTTCTCTTTGCCCTTGTTGACGCTACCTTCTTTCAGGTACGCCACAAGCTTCCATTATCAGTCTTGTTGTTCTCTACAGATAAACATATATATATGTTGATTTCCATCTGAAATTTTGTCTAAAGTATGCTTTTTTTGTGTGTGAAAATCACAGGGGTTTCTTGCGGAAGGCTTGCAGAGGACAACAGCAGGTTTGGGCAGTGTATGTTTGCTTCTTTACACATGTTAACCGGAATTCAACTTCAACTTCATCTTAGTTTCTTTTTACGTGGGAATAAGGGTACTTGGACCAATATATCAATCAACACAACTTTTGAATTTTAGAAAGTAATTGGTCCAATAACGAGTACCATAGTCAGTCAGGAAAGAAGCGTTGAATTAAAAGTCTAAAGAGAAGAAACTCAATTTTATCTTGGAGGTGAATATCTTGCTATCAATTCAATTCACCCCTAAAAAGTAGAGCTGGTACTTTATCGGAGAGAAGGAGATACAAGAATGGTTGATTTGATTATAGAAATTTATTTTGGTGAGTCTTTTCAAACTAATGAGAATCCATGTTTTCTGTTTACTGCAGGTTATAATTGATTCGCAACCCTTGACAGTTGCAATACTTGCAGCATTATTATTTGGTGAGTCCATAGGGTTTGTTGGAGTTGCAGGACTTGTTCTTGGTGTAATAGGACTTGTACTTCTTGAGGTAACCACTCAAAATAATCTCTTCAGCCTTCATATTTCAGTGATCGATATTTGGATGCTATGATTTCGTTTCAACATCTTAAAACTCCTCACTAGTTTTGGTTAAATAATAATAAAAAAAGTGGTAGATCTCATTTTTGTCACACCTGTGAAGTAGACTTTGTCAATATAATACAAAAGGAAAGTGTTTGTTTAATCAGATGTTAAAACTACAGATCCCCTTTAATATTGACCTTCTTGGAGCATTATTGGTAGCTTTATCAATCAGGAATTCTATTAGACTCAGATGCTTACAAGTATTTGCTGCTTCTGTTCTGTTCTTGAGGTAGTATAATCAATTTACAGCTTAGTGGCTACTGGGCAAGTGAAAATATATTCTTGGTTAACAATTATTTGCATCTGATTGCAACTAGGGATATACTTGCCTCTCTAGGTACCAACATTGACCTTTGATGAGAATAATTTTTCTCTATGGGGAAGTGGAGAATGGTGGATGCTTCTTGCAGCTCAGAGCATGGCTGTTGGTACGGTCATGGTTCGCTGGGTTACAAAGTACTCTGATCCTGTAATGGCAACTGGATGGGTAGGCTATCCTAATCCATGACATCCACCCAAGATTTATCTCTTATGAGCAGACCTAGAGCTTATAGATGTTCTTTCATAGAACTTCATATCCATGTCTCAGTGCAATTGTAGATGGTAATACTGTGAAACTAATGTTTTAGTAATGGAAATTTTCATGATTATATCTTTTTACACTAAAGGGGCATGGCTATGGCCATGTGACAATATTTTCAATGAGAGGTACAGAATTTTCCCGGCATTGGGTTACATTGAATCTGAATTTATTTCAATATTTCTACATCTGGATTTCCTGTCTAGTTCTATCGTGGTAGTAAAGAGACTGCTGATGAATTGGTAATTGAAACTTGGTTGTTACAGTGATTGTCTCTTCAATTCCTCTCAGAACTCATAACCTATTATCATTACTAAAAATTACTCTCTCTCTGTAATCTTAAGTGGTAGTGGCTTTACTCTCTGGAGGCTTTAAATGGATTGCGAATCACAAATTATTGTACTCAACTTCCATACATATTCCTGTATTCAACACTACTGTGGATTTTAGTCTTTGAAATTTGTTCTACTTTTAATTAACTTATTCTGTATTCTGATGAATTTAAGCCAAGCAAAGGAATGGCGTAACGTCTCTCTTGCAATTCTCTTTGCAGCACATGGTTGTCGGAGGTCTTCCTCTCTTGCTTATCTCCTTTCTCAATCATGATCCTGCTTTTGAGGGAAGTCTTAAGGAGCTTACAACAACTGATGTATTGGCCCTCCTATATACATCAATTTTTGGTAGTGCCATCAGTTACGGGATTTACTTTTACAATGCAACAAAAGGTTGAGCCTACTGAAATTCAATTTTGAATTTTTCCCTTTTTTGCTTGTCTTCTTTTCTTAATCTAAACTAAAGTTGTCTACACTATGTCACCATCGACTTTTTCATACTCCCCGTTCTGCTGTACACGATACTTCGAGTTTAACTTTAGATTTATTGTTCAAACTAATTTGGATAGTTAATTTTTCAGGAAGCTTAACGATGCTTAGTTCCCTGACCTTTCTAACCCCCATGTTTGCTTCAATCTTTGGGTAAGATGCTTCAAGCACAAACTGTCTGGTCTGTTATGGCAGCTACAGCTTGTAAATAGTGCATTCCTAATATTCATATTTCTAATTCCAGGTTTCTATATCTTAGTGAGACCTTCTCACCTTTGCAACTGGTTGGGGCTTCCATTACTGTGGCTGCAATATACATGGTTAATTACCGCAAGAGCATTGAGTGAAACAGTGATCAGTTTTGGTCCATAGATAAGCTAAGCAGACATCATAGAGTTCGTCTTTTGATTCTGGTGCCATGCTTGTGTACTGAGAGCATTAATAGGATACGTCTATAATGAATTGAAGAATCAAGTTGACAAGAGTAAGAATGAAACTTTAGCCATGGATTGCTAATATGGTCAGGAATCACTGAAATCCTATATTGCTATCTTCAGAAGTTGTCATGCATCTATAATCTATGAATGTGACTTGAAATGGTTGAGTGATGTCAGGGTGAAGTTGGTCAAGCACTGAGTCATTTCCTCAAGTAACTTCTATGTTAGGACTATACCTCTTATGCTTGGAACCAGTGTATAGGATTTGCATCAATTATTGGCTACATGTTGGGTTCTCAGTTTCGGTGGATCCGTTATTCCATCTGTAAGAGTGAAAGCAACCTCCATGAAGGGCTAAAGGATTTAGTTCTGCAAACATTTGGACGCATAATTGGACTTCTGTGATGGCTAAGGTTTAAAACTGAATGAGCTACTGCTTCATGAATTTTTCAAAATAGCCTGCTCGAATTGTCTTGTAAGTTGCTTAGATTGGCCTTGTAATGCAGGAAAGTTTTGGAATAATTGTAATGGCGTCATGATAATTTGTTAAGACCTCTTACAGTTGCTTGCTCCTTTCTTGTGTCCTTTCTAGTGGAAACTTAAAGCTTGAAAAGCCTTCATTTCTGAACTTTGAAATGAGAAGAGCTTGAATTTTTCTGTTTTAACAGTGGAAGAATGGATGGTGGCTCCATTATAATCAAACAATGTTTGTGAAAGAGAAGAGTCACTACCTATTAACAAAGAACATTACTTGATTCACATATTTCTAAACAACTTCAGACTGAAGTTGCAAGTCCGTCAGAGAACTGAAAAAAAAAAACATGAAAAAGGGCTTTTTTCCTGTAGGATGGAATTGAGCTATCATTTTATTTAATGACTAATGATTGGAATTTGGAAGAAAGATTAAGAAACAAGGAATTAACATGGAAAAGGACATGAGAAAAATGAATTTCTTTCAATCAACCAAAATCCAGAACAATTAGTTGTAAGTTTGCAACTTCCAACAATCCAAGATGTACACAACTGAAAACTTGACCTGAGCTGAGTATATGAGAAACAACAATCACATCTTTGTAAGTCGGCTAGAGGACGACTTAGGTTGAAGCACTTGCTGCGACAACAACAGGAGACGCTTGGACATTTCTTGCAGTGCCAGCTCTTCCACGTCCAATTCCTGTCCTTTGCCCACTGAATCCTTTCCTGGCTTCCTCCATATTGCGGCCCGGTTCAGGTGTTGTATGCCTTTGGAATCCCAGTGGACTCTTCTCATCATCCTCTTTGTGATTAGATCTGGAAGTCCAACGATCTGTTGAATCTGCAGAATTGGGTTCCCACGACGAGGCAGAAACACCCCATTGCTGTTGGCTGCAGCCCACAAAGCTATTGCTGCCAGAGGATTCTTGGCCATCCATATCTTCACCACCATATAAGGTGGTGCCACCCCTCCTCACTGTCACATACTTGTGAAAGCTAGGCTCCATTATATCATCAGTTGAAAGTATTTCAGATTCTACAAATGGTTCTTTGACCTCTGACACTTTCTTTCCAACAAGGTTTGCAACTGCTGCAACATGGCTTCTTTTGTCATCAGAAGTTTTGGGGTCTGAAAGATTTGAGCTTGTGCTGGAGTTAAGGTCTGCAACTGCTTCAAGGATAGAGCAAGCCTTGGAAACGCATGGTGGAAGTGAGAAAGAAGGGGTGTTTGTGTTGTTCTTTTGGTGGAAATTGTGGATATCTTGAAGCAAAAGTGCAGTGTAGGAAGATGGTGGTGGGTTCAATAAAGCTTCAGGATTGAAGTCTAGGTCCCGAGATTGCCTAGCAGACCTGCTTCTTGATGAGCTGTGAGGATTCAAGCTTTCGGGTACGACAGTGGTGGTCAAAACGGCATTAAATTCTTCCGTGGGCTGCTCCTTGGCAACCTTGGTGGAATTAGTAATGGCTCTGTTGGCCGTCTCATAACTTGCTTTCTGCATCCGAATTCAAAAGACATAAACTTTGACATCTCCTGAGTTTGCAATAATAATGGAAGCATGAAATATATACCTGAGTCTGAACATCCTTGGCTTTGGTTAGTGAGTTGTTGGTCCCTGTAGGCTTGTTGGCAGTGGGTGGTGGGAGAACGTTGGTGTCAATATCAGTCAATGGGTTTCTCCTGTAGGGCGAATGTTCAGCTTTCCTAGATGAGCTCCTGCTAAGCGAAGGCTGCTGATTGTTGCCGCCATTAGCAATCGGTCTAGCAGGAGACTGAGAACGTGGGGACGCGGAACTTCTATGGCCGGCGGCCTCAACACTTCTTTTCACAGATATACGTTTGATAGTGTTCGAACTTGAACCAGCTACCGCTGCTTGTGATTCATTGCTCTTATCCATCGCCAGGGACGAGACAGTTGGAGGAACAGATACCATCTTGGCCGGTCTTTTCACACTGCCTGAAGCAACGTTATGACTATCACTAGCGTTATTACTAGTCATGATTGGAGTAGCAGTTGTGGTTGCTCCTTCGGATCTCCTACCAGGTGATCTACTCACACGTCTTCCATTCCCTCTCTCTCTGCTCCCCGATCGCTGATTCTGCTCTCTTTCCCTACTGGGTGTCCGCGTCCGCCTCCTTCCCTGAGGAGATTGACGTTGACGGTTACGCTGGCGGTGCTGCCTCTTCTCATCCGTAACATCATCGTCATCACCAGCAGCTGCAAGGTCGCCGCCTTCTTGGTCGAAATCGAAACTCCTTTTGGAACCACTGTACTTCCTACCAGAAGAAGAAACAGTCTTTCCAGCACCAGAGGAGTTGCTGCGGCTGAGCCTTCCACATTGGATGAGAATGGCGTCCACCTCGTCCTCCACCTCGTCCTCCGTCGTCCTCACTTTCCCCATTTCATCAATTTTATCATGCCCCCCACTCTCTTCCACTTCCGCACTTCTTTCTCTATCATGGCTCTTCCTGTGTTTGATTACAAACACCTCCTTCCTCTTCACCACCCTCTCATCTCCTTCTTCCACTTTTCTGGGCGCTTCAACTCTAGGATCTGCTTCCTCAACCATCATCTTCTTCTGCTTCTGCTCCTTATCCTCCACCTTATCGACCGTGTCATTTTTACAAGACTTGACCGGATGTACTACGACGTGGTTTGGTTGTGGTTGCGGTGGTGGTGGTGGTGTGGGTTGTTTCAAAGGAGAAGAAGAAGGTGTTTTCTTGCTGAGACAAGTACCCATTGACTTGGAAGAAGGATGGATCAGGATCTATTCTATCAGAGAAGTGTGATTGGATTCATAAGAGATGGTTTTGAAAAACAGGAAAAGATTGGAAGAGGTTCAAAAATAGAGGGAGAAGAACAGAAAGAAGAGCTCGTTTACCGAGAAAAGAATAAAAGCTTTTTAAAAGACATTTCAAAATTTAGAGTGAGACGCAGACGCGGGCTGACCTCACTCGCTCGCTCGCTTCAAAAAAATAGAGCCGTTTCCGTTTGTTTGAGAAAGGATAACCGACCGTTACTATTTAATATTTATTTGTCTGTTGCTCAGTCTGAGTCCCCGTAATATCTTTATATTGACAGAGAAAGACATTCGTCTTTATGCATATTAATCTTTACATTTAGATGCGTCCTTCCTTCTTCGTTTTCAAATGTCTTTCCAACGGCTCTCTCCTCTGTCAAGAACCAAAACACTACTTTGACCTACCTCTGTCTTTTTTCCTTCCATTATCAATTGTACTTTGATTGTCAAATAAGTAGTGAAAAAGTCCGGCTAAGTCCTCACGGGCCTCTTATATCTTACCTATTCTTTGGCGACGATCTGATCTTGTTTGAGGAAGCCGACGACGCTCACCCTCACACCATTGCCCAGACTTTGGCCCAGTTTGGTCAGGTTTCAGGTCTCAAAGTGAACATGGACAAAACACGGATATTTTTCTCGAAGAATGTTAGTCCCGCGGCGACTCACCGGATTAGTCAAGTGCTGCACATCCCGCGTATTAACAATCTTGGGAAATATTTAGGCGTTCCTCTTATTCATGAGCATACCAACCGTCGCACTTATCAGTACATTATCGACCGTGCACTCCAGAAGCTTGCGGGTTGGCGAGCTAAAGTCTTGTCCCTTGTTAGTCGGGTTATCCTCACCAGGGACGGAGCCAGACTCAACTCTAAGGGGGGGCCGGGGGCTAACATCTAACGTTTTAAGGGGGGCCACTTATATTTGTAATTTTAAAAATTTTAATTATATAAGTAATTTTTTAAAAAGTGCGTCTTCCGAGACACTTATGTGATGAATTGGACTGCCTCAGGCGTGACTTTATATGGGGTGCAACGGACAAGCACCGGAAAACGCACATGATTAAGTGGGACACCATTTGCCAGCCCAAAACAGTAGGGGGCCTAGGTCTTAAACGCACTCGATCTTTAAATGATACCCTCTTGTCTAAATTAGGCTGGGCCTTGCTTCATCAACCCACAGCTCTTTGGGTCCGCATCCTCCGGGACAAGTATCGTCTCGAACCCCATTCTATCTCGGAGACGATCACTCGCCGAGGGCCTCGATCATCTGGCGCATTTCTTCCACTTAGCAGTATGTCCGACAGGGTCTGGCTTGGAAACTGAGCAATGGACGACTCATCCGTTTCTGGTTGGATAAGTGGGTTAAGGATTGGGGTTCGGTCTTTCTCTTGGCAACGACTCCCATCCCCGACAACATGCTTCATGCCACGATAGCAAAGTTTATGGATGATACCGGTCATTGGCGGTGGAATGCCTTCCAGCAGCATTTACCCTCCACTGTCTGTATGACCATAGCCGAATTGCGCAGACCAGGCGATGGCTTGCAGGATGATGGGCTGGTGTGGGGACCCACTCCTCATGGTCGTTTCACCGTCGCGTCCGCTTATGACTTAATTGCAGATACCTCGCAGCTTGATTTTCACCATAGTTGGGACCTTATTTGGAAGTGGGCCAGGCCCCAGAGAATTCGAGCCTTCCTTTGGCTGATGGTTCAGGAAAAGCTTCTGACTAACCAACAGCGAGTAATCCGACGCCTTACCACGGATGCTCGCTGTCATTTCTGCAGGCAAGAAGAATCTACAATCTACGCCATTCGAGACTGTCCGCGAGCCCCACAGTTCTGGAGGACATTTCCCCACGCGGTGGAGTCCACAACTTTTTTCCAACAGGACGTGCCTAGCTGAGTGCTTCATAACTTGCGAGTCCCGGCCAGCGACACTTTGGAGATTGGGCTACGATTTTTGGAGTGGCGTGTTGGTTTCTTTGACAATATCGCAACCGCAGTCTCTTTGAGACTGGTTTTGTTTGGCCAATCAGGGGCCCTCACATCGTCTTGGCCTATGTTGAGGGGATCACGATAGCGCGAGCAGCAGAGAGCTGCATTTTACAGCACCCGACCGGACCTGTAGGCACTCTCATTGGTTGGACCAAGCCTCCAGCGGGGTGGGTCAAAATCAATTCGGATGGGGCCACAAAAATAGATGATACTTTTGCTACGGCTGGCGGACTTATTCGGGATTGTCATGGGCGGTGGCTCAGCGGTTTCCTGCACCATATAGGACCGAGATCTTCCCTTACTGCGGAACTCTGGGGAGTCCACTCTGGGCTCACTTTGGCTTGGACGCTTGGGTATCGACGGGTCATTATAGAAGTTGACTCGCTCAAGGTTATTAACATCCTATCTTCTTCCAACCCAGTTTTTACTGATGATCTTCTTTTGGTGACAGGTACTCGGCAACTTCTTCATCGGGAGTGGGACGTACAGTTGCAGCGCGTGTTTCGTGAAGGGAACCAAAGTGCGAACCAGATGACATCTCTTGCCACATACTTTAGTCCGGGACTGTACCTTCTCCAGGATCCCCCGGCGATCATTCGGGAATCCCTCCTTCCCGACCAGCAGGGCGTTTTTTACCGGCGACCCCTACGCTAGCTAGGATGCTTGGTTTCGCTTTGTATTGTTTGTAATCATGTATCTTCCTTTTCAGATAAAAAAAGGACGTTCAATAAAAGAAATCATATAAACCAATATGAATAATTAATAAATTTGGATTTAACCCATATTTCTATGTGTAAATACCTATTTTCAATTTTATTAGCAATAAGGCCCTGCTTGGTGGATAGCTTATCAGCTAAAAATTGGTTGATTGACCATTTTAGCTTATTTGACTATATTAAGCAGCTATTTTTTTATGTTTGATGATTCAGCTGAATGGGTTAGCTGATTAATCCAATCAGCTGATTTTGAATAAGCTCAAGAGGAGTAGCGTTTTGCGTTTAGCTGATTAAAAATGACGATATACCCATGAGACGGAAGGAAGGGAAGCAGTTGTACGCGTTTACATGGGAAGGAAAGCAGTTGTATGCGAGAGAGATGAAAAGAGTAGCTTAAGAGCAAAACTTCCAACTTTATTTGTCAAATCAAGCTATAGTATGTTAATGGTGTTGTAGGCTTTTGTTTTTTTAAATTAATTTCAATTAAATGAATAATTTTAAATTTCTAATAAATTTAAAAATATGTTTTTAATTATTTAAAAAATTATTTTCCAGGTTAATTTTATTAGGAATGTTTTAAAAGTTAATTTAATTTTTTTAAATTTAATCATACTCTTATTTTTTAAATCATGTCCTTGTATATCATTTTACACATAAACAGTCAATACCAAATAGCTAATTTTACCAAATATCAAATGATAAACAACTAATGTAATCAGCTGGTCAAATCAGTTGATATAATCAGCTATAAGCTACCAGCTGATATAATCAGCTAACAGCTAATGTAATCAATTGACTGTCAATCAAGGCCTAAGTATAAAATTGAATAAAATGGTGTGCCCACATGTAAATGCATAAGTACAAATATAAACATAGTTATATATTGTCAATTAGTAATTAAGATTTATTTCTTTTATTATTTTTATTGTCACTTTTAAACATTATTCTTAGCTCAATCAAAATAATAATTCAACAACAACAACAATACCGACCTAGTAAAATCTCATTAAATGCGAAGTTTGAGGAGGTCTAACATATGTAGTCTTACTCATAATTAGTAAAGAGATTGTTTTTAATACAAATAATAATTCAATTAGAGCAAATGTTAACTTTTTTAATTATAAATGTTTTTGTTTAGAACAATCAATTTTTAATCCTTATTTATATTTTCATGGAAATTAAATAAAATAAAGGAGAGTTTTTAATTTAATTAAATATATTGATCTCATTCAAACATCATTTATTTGAATTTAAGTTATTATAAAGCTTACAATTTTTTATTTTTATGACATGCATTAATGAATGATACATAATTTGTTTTTAAAGTAAATAAAATAATATATTGAATAAAAGGGCCCAAACCCTTACCATTATAGTTTACACTGTCTAGTATTGTTGTTGATACATATAATTGGCAACTGGCAAGTACGATACATATAAGTAGGGCATCTTGTATAGTGAAGGGAGCCTTCCTTTGAACATAAGCCTTAAGTGATACGACATCATAGGAGGAATGTTGTTGTTCCACACTAGCTTGTTTTAGGAACAAAAGTAAAAGATTTTTACTTTTGTTTCATCTTTGTCATGTACAACGAAAAATAAATAAATTGGGTTTTGAATTTTAAATTGTAGATAATCATGTTGCATACCATAAGAATTGTATTAAAAAAATGATTTTTGAGTTTTAAATTGTAGATAAGGTCTAATGCAAGTTTAAGAATTCCATAAAGTTTGACGATGAATTTATATGAAATTGGATCTAACCAAGCTTAAGTTATATACGAGTCTACTCATGAGACATCAACAAGGCTCCCTTGGACCAAAAGGTAGAATTACCCACCTCAAGTACCCCCACACTCCGGCCCGACAGAATAGTGAGGGAGTAAATCACGGTTTGATCTCAGCCAGCTTCTCAGCAAGGCAACCCTTACACCCGTTATCGAGATTCGAACCTAGGACCTTGGACCAATTTATCTTGCCAATGACTAACTGAACTACCCGAGCGGGCATCAACAAGGCTCTCTTACACTATGTAGAAGGTGTTAAGAGAATGACTTTATATTCCTTGATGATTTTGAAGGGTACGTCACTAGACATATGCATAATACTCCATATCAATGGTAACACAATCATTGTGGTGATTTGCATGTTCAATCATTGAAGTGATTTGCGTTTTATTTTATTCAAAGGACTTATTTTATGGATGGTACCAAAGTATACTTGAGACTAGTAATTATATAAGCAAGCAAATGCAGAGAAAAGCTTTAGTACACACAGGTCTTATTTGTGGTCTCAACATCAAACCAATTAGAATGAAAAAAGCCTCCTTAGACACGTAATGCTTTTTCTCAAATTTGTAAGGCCATCATACGCATTTCAAGTCCGTTATCAAGCACTCAACATCTCCTAAATTATTTCTTGGAAGTAAGCTTACATTTTCTTGGTTGTGCTTGTGGGCGCTTCTGGCTCGTCCCAGATAGATGCGGAAACAAGCTTTTCAACAGGGATTTTGGACACATCTGGACGTACTCCAACATCATAAGCCAGCCGATTGACACAATAAATGCCAAAACCAACAACTGCCAGGCCAATAAAGCTTCTTGTTAGAAATCCAAGTGCTGAGTTAAAAACAATACTGGCAGCAGCTAAGAAGGATCCTGCCTGTCCACTATGACCAACACTGATGTTAGGGGTCACAAGCAAACCGGTCTTGCAGTAGATTGCAAAATCCTCGCAGTTGTTATTGAATACGTTGTATCTCCCAAAACCTTTCTCAAGAAGGAATGAAGCTCGATGAAGGACATCTTCTGGTGAGTCTGACTGAGCAAGGGTACAGGTTCCTCCTCGAGCTTTGGCGAGAAAGAAAGCTGGTGTGACACCATACTCAAATTTGTAAGGATCCCCACCTGACAGAAAACAATCAATACAAGACAAGATGACGCCATCGACCCTTGATTGATCACCACAATTTGGGCATGGATTTTCTGATGATCGAGATGGAGAAGAACTCATGATAATATGGTCCAAAAATGTCCCAGTGCCAATTTCCTGTCCACCTCCCCTAGTAAAATGGATCACTCTTCCCTCACCAATATATATACCTGGGCTCAAATTAGCACAGCTGAATCAGAAGTTATGAAATTAAATTGATGATTGCCAATTGCAACAGTAGTTCACAGACACAAACAAAGCACATGCTTAGCAAAATACAACATAAACGAAATGGTTCAAATATTATGCTAAACAAACTTTAGGACAACTACCAAGCTTAGAAGGATCGGAAGAAAATAGTTAAATTTTATTAAAAGCAAATTAGGTATAACTAGTTATACAAGATCAAAAGAACGATCTATCATCATTTTTATCCTCATACCACACAATAATGGTCACTTATATGATCATTTTTATCTATGTAGCCAAGCCAATGTGCATTAGTAACATAAGCTCTAGTTTCTCGATAATGGTACTGGCTTGTCAGAACAGACACATAATCAGACAAGTTTTCTAAAGGAACCATGCGAATGAGTTGTTGACGCAAAACAACAGAAAAACAAAAAGAAACGAAATATCCTTTAAGTGCCCAAAATGAGGAAATTCAATCCTAGAAAATTCCAAAATCAGGGAATCAAATAATTCATTCATAGACTACATTATTCTAATTCCAAAATGATGATGCTGAAACACATCATCGACAGCAACACGCTGACTTCAGCACATTTCCTCTCCCTTCCTCAGTTTTAGTATTGAATAACAAGGAATTACGGTTAGGAAATCCACTTTGACAAATTCCCCAATACTAGCAGCTCAATATACTCTCTTTTTTTCTGTTTACTGTAGTGGTGCCCTAGTATTGATGCAGAATCTAACACGGGATAACAACTATGATTTTCTCTCTTCACAGAATCACGCTTGCTTTCAGATGGAATTCTTACTATCATTCAACCCAACTTGAACAAATATGGAAAACAGAACACCGTCCAAACTTGTAGCTCATGCACAAGTGAAGCTGCAGATGCAACAAATCCTTTCAAAGCTTGTGACATAAATACCCAGTTGACAACCATTTGTTTTGACGACAGGAAGTTGCAGTGTTATATCATTTACTTAAGTCAGAAGTTTCATCCTTTAGCAGCATAAATAACTCATAATCGGCCCACTCTTTTCCCACATAGCATTCTAGACACTCTTTTGTATATTCCTCTAAATTGTTTGCCTCCAACAACTGCAATCTAATTAAACCATTCACAGTCGTTGCATTGCAGGCGTAAATTGTTGAAACTTTACTCAAAAAAGAAAAGAATAAATTTTGAATAAGTAGAAGTAAACAGATCTGTAATAGAAGGAAGCCCAAATGTAAACAAAGATGATGAAATAGAAGAGAAACCGTGATGAGCATAAATGTAAGCCTGGCGCCAAGAATAGATGTGATCTCCAGCCTTAAGATCTTCCCTTGAAATCTTATTGGACAGCACTCCCATCCTTGTCTCTCCGATTCTGCCTCCGGCTCTCTCTGCTCTTGCCTCTTGAGTTTCCGTTTCAGAAGAAAATTATGTCAAGTGAAGGAGAGAGACACGTATTACTTCGCCCCTACTGCTTTCCCACGCAGCGTCTATCCTTTCTCACTTTAATTAAAGCATGCTCCCTCCCAAGTATACATGTTCAATGCCCATAAGCCGAACACAATCTGGAAATGCCCCACTCAACTAAAGGCCTATGTAATACCCTCCAAATGGACCGTCGCCAAGAAAATATGTCCATGGATATATTTGGGAGTTTAGGATGGAATGAAATGAAATGGGTAATTAATAGAATGAAATGGAATAAAATGGAATAAAATGAGTTACTCCATTACTTAGAAATTTAAATAAAATATGAGAGTTTGGAAGGCAAATCATACCGTTTCATCTCTAATCCCTTAATTTGGGAGGTCACAAAATATTAGATTTTAGATGGCAAAAGACAGCTTCCAAAGCCATCAATTACCATTTCATCCTGTTTCAAAATAAACTCCCAAACATACCCTAAAATTTTGAGTTTGTAATGATTCTAATTTAATCAAAATATTTTAATATTATTAATTAAGTTGAAAATTATTATTAAATATTTTAAAGTGTATTTTTTTTTATTATGGTGATAACACTTAAGGAAAATAGTAAAGGGTCCAATTTATCCCTTAAAATTTCACAAGATATCTAAATTAGCTCGTCTTGTTGTTTTTGATACCGATTAACCTTCTAATGTTCACGAAATAGAATAATTTACCTCAAAAAGTGTCACTCCATCTTGAAAACAGGTGATTCGTCAGATCAGCTAATTTGTTATTTATCATTTAATTTTTAGAATTTACTTTTTTCTTGTTTTAAAAATCAAAAACACTTTTAATAATGTGATCCCTCATGTTTTAGAGACATTTACATTTCAAATATGAGTATGAATCAATTTGACCTAGGAAGCTTTATTATATGTGAAACTTCTCTATGTTATCCTTGCGATCAACACTTTGTTCATTAGTTTGATTGAACAACCTATCTTACTTTAGCTTTTGAAGAATTGGAAGCTGCCCCAGACCATAAAAAGTTTTTCAATAGTTATTTTATAACTTTAATAAGGTTCTTGGGAAGATGAGATATAAGGTCCGATATATATATATATGAGAATAAAAGTAATAAGTTGTAAAGGATAGTATAATGAAAGTAACAAGTTGTGTTCTTCCAACAAAGGAGAGTATCTTTACAAGCAGATGGTACCAAAGAATACTTGAGAATAATAATTATATATGCAAGCAAATGCAAAGAAAAGCTTTAGTACACATAGGTGGGGAAGATTTTCACATGCTTGTATGTAGTCTCACATCAAACCAAATAGAATAAAGAAGCCTGCTTGCATTTCAAGTCTGTTATCAACCACTCAACATCTCCCAAATTATTTGGTCTTTTCTTGGAAGTAAGCTTACATTTTCTTGCTTGTGCTAGTGGACGCTGCTGGCTCGTCCAAGATGGATGCGGAAACAAGCCTTTCAACTGGGATTTTGGACACATCTCGACGTATTCCAACATCAGAAACAAAACGGCTGACACAATACATGCTAAAACCAACAGCTGCCAGGCCACTAAAGCTTGTTGTTAGATATCTAAGTGGTGAGGAAACAATAGCACTGGCAGCAGCTAAGATGGATCCTGCCTGCCCACTACGACCAACGCTGATGTTAGTGAACACAAGCAAACCGGTCTTGCAGTAGATTGCAAAATCCTCGCAGTTGTTCTT
>JAOSBK010000007.1:665909-687168 GCA_027568895.1 Erythroxylum shatona | reverse complement strand
ACTAGATCAAACCGTAACATTCGTCCCCCCATAAGGACCAATGTCCTCATTGGTCACGGCCATGTTGATCACGGCTGACGTTTTCAGGTCACCACTCCATGGGTCACCACTCTAAGATCCTTGTTGGTCATGACCACGTTGGTCACGGCTGGCGCTCCCAGGCCACCACTCCAAGACCGGCTCTAATACCAATTGATAAGAGAATTTGTGGGTAAAGTAGTTGAGAACAAGAAGAGAACAGAGTGGAAACAAGAGTGAGTACGACAGAGGAGTTGGAAGTTGTGAGAGAAGATTATATTTGTCTGCTGCCTTCTTTATTAATGATAACAACTGCTATTTATAGCATTACATTGAATGAAAATTGGATACGATTTATTTGTCTAATCATCCCCACAAAATGAGGAACTGAATAACAACCAAACTGGAACAACAGAAAGAAAATATGAAATCAGCAGAAGATCTTCTTTTGAATGAGTCTTTAAGCACATGCTGCACATGATAAGTAATGAGCATATCATGCCCCTCCACCAACAGTATCCTTGTCCGCAAGGATAAAGTCTGGAAATTGCTTCGAAAACCTCCATAAATTTTCCCATGTAGCATCATCAGGATTGGTGTCCTTCCATTTAATTAAGACTTCCGTTTTTGGTCGATAGTGTCCCTTCTGGATGACTTTTCTGTCTAGGACATATTCTGGTTGTGGCAACTGAGAGTCAGTGGTCGAAATAGGGGGAAGAACAGGGGAGACTTCAGTAGGACTGCCAAACGATTTATGCAGGAGACTAACATGGAACACATTGTGGATTTTGGATCCAGGAGGTAATTCCAATTGATAAGCAACAGGGCCAATTTTTTGAGTGATCTTGAATGGTCCAAAGAATCGAGGAGACAATTTCATAGAAGAACGATTTGCCACAGAACTTTGACGGTAAGGATGTAATTTCAAATATACAAAATCACCAACCTGAAAAATGACGTCGCGACGCCCCTGATCTGCACGGATCTTCATTCGGTGTCGAGCGAGCAGTAGATTGCGTCGCAATTCAGCCAGAATTTTGGTTCGATTTTGTAGATGACTATCAACAACCTGAACTTTTGAAGTCCCTGGAATGTATGAGAGAAGAGAAGGGGGTGGTCTCCCATAGACAGCTTCAAAAGGAGTGATCTTGGTAGTAGAGTGAACACTTGTATTGTAGCTATACTCTGCCCATGGTATCCATTCAACCCAAGAGTGAGGTTGATCCCCGGCAAAGCACCGCAGGTACTGTTCCAAAGTGCGATTAGTCACCTCTGTTTGTCCATCCGTCTGAGGGTGATAACTAGAACTCATATTTAAAGTTGTACCATGGAGTTTAAATAGAGCTCTCCAAAAAATACTCATGAACACTCGATCCCTGTCACTTACATTCGATTGTGGAAACCCATGCAATCGAACCACATTAAAAATAAAAATCTTAGCAATATCTGTTGCAAAAAAAGGGTGCTTGACTGGAATAAAATGACTATACTTGGACAACCGATCAACAACAACAAGAACTGTGGTATATCCTCGTGATAGTGGTAACCCTTCAATGAAATCCATAGAGATATCTGTCCAGATGGTTGTTGGAATGGGAAGAGGTTGCAAAAGCCCCCCTGGAGTCATAGTATCAGTTTTGAACCTTTGGCAGGTAGAACACTCCTGCAAAAATTGCTTGACCATTTTTCTCATTCCAGGCCAGAAAAAAGATTGCTTCACACGGCTAAGACTCTTATTATAACCGAAATGTCCACCTAAAACTGAGGAATGGGCTTCCTGTAAAATGGCAGGAATCAAAGTTGAATTAGAACTCAAAAAGCTTTCCTTTTTTGAACCACACGCCATCCCTTAAAAGTAGCTGAGATTGCCGTGGATTCCTATTTTGAAGATTGGAATAAAAGGAATCCTCATTAACTTCCTTTTGTAATCGTTCCCACCAACCAGCTATAGGGAGAGTTAATGCCATAAAAAATGATTCCCCACAATCACGCCTACTCAAGGAATCTGCTCCAGTATTTTCCTTTCCCTTCTTGTATTCAATAATGTAATCATATCCCATTAATTTTGGAAGCCAACGTGCTTGTGCAGGTGTGGTAACTCGTTGCTCCATGAGATACTTTAGACTCCTTTGATCGGTTTTAACTACAAATGATTTTCCTAGCAAATAAGGCCGCCACTTCCGTATGGCCTTCACGATTGCCAACATTTCCTTCTCATATGTTGATAAAAGAAGAGATGAGCCTTTCAATGCTTCACTAAAAAATGAAATTGGTCGTCCGTTTTGTGAGAGAATGGCACCAATACCTGTTCCACAAGCATCACATTCAACAGAAAAAGATTTTGAGAAATCAGGTAACTGTAGAACTGGGGGTGTGGAAAGAGCTTGCTTGAGGGAAGTGAATGCCTCTTCTGTTTTAGAATTCCAGTGAAACCCACCCTTGGTGAGGAGTTGGGTGAGAGGAGCAGCAATTTGACCGAATTTGCTAATGAATTTTTTGTAATAACCTGCTAAGCCATGAAAGCCTCGAACTTGTTTGGTCGTGGTTGGCGTCGGCCAGTCCAATATAGCTTGAAGTTTCTTTGGATCAACAGCTACACCTAATTTTGAGATTATATGTCCCAAGTATTCCACTTGAGTCTCCCCAAAATGACATTTGGTTGCTTTCGCATACAATTGGTTGCCTCGTAGTAACTCCAGAACAATGCGGAGGTGAGACAAATGTTCCTGCCATGTCTTACTGTAAATCAAGATATCATCAAAAAATACTAATATGAACTTACGTAAATATGGCCGGAAAATTTCATTCATCAAGCTTTGGAATGTGGCGGGGGCGTTTGTGAGCCCAAAGGGCATGACTAGGAACTCGTAGTGTCCTTCGTGTGTCCGAAAAGCAGTTTTG
Source organism: Erythroxylum shatona (assembly GCA_027568895.1). Taxonomy (NCBI): domain Eukaryota; kingdom Viridiplantae; phylum Streptophyta; class Magnoliopsida; order Malpighiales; family Erythroxylaceae; genus Erythroxylum; species Erythroxylum shatona. The sequence goes on along the minus strand of JAOSBK010000007.1, from coordinate 684,249 downwards.
GCAATATCTGCTTCAGAAACTCTTATTTGATGGTACCCCGCACGTAAATCCAATTTAGAAAAAAATTTCGAGCCGTGCAGTTCATCCAGTAACTCATCAATGACAGGTATTGGAAATTTATCTTTAATGGTGATGCTGTTTAAAGCTCGATAGTCAACACAAAATCGCCAACTGCCATCCGCTTTCTTGACGAGCAAAACAGGTGATGAAAATGGGCTCCTACTGGGACGAATTAAGCCTGACTGTAACAATTCCTGTACCAGAATTTCTATTTGTGATTTTTGGTAATGGGGATACCTATAAGGACGAACATTGATGGGACCGAATTGTGGTAAGAGTAGAATTTGATGATCATGTGATCGGTGGGGTGGCAGGGACGTGGGAGTGTCAAAGATATCTTGAAATTCGGCTAACAGTGTGGTAAGTTCATGTGGGTGACTTGAACGTGTGAGCTGCTTTTCTGTTTGGGCAAGTGTGATTTGCAAAAATATTCCAGTACTAATGCTGTTTTCCTTCTTTTTTAATGCCATAATGTCTCCTTGCTTCATCCCTTGGAATACAATCTTTTTTCCATCAGCATTAATGCTCATAGTGAGGTGCTTATAGTCAGTTTCAACTGGTCCCAATGTTGATAACCAATGCACTCCAAGTACAACTGAACAAGCTGTTACGGGCAAGACATAAAAGTCGGCCGAGGAATGAAATCCTTGTATATCAAAAGTAATAGCCCTGCATTGTCCTGCACACTCAACTTGCTCCTTATTAGCAACAATAACATGAAAATGTTGGTCTGTTTTCACCTGTAATCCGAGTTTCTTTGCCAAGGTTTCATCAATGAAGTTGTGGGTACTCCCGCCATCTATTAGAATAGCTACTTCCTGTCCTCTTATTTTTCCACGAAGTCGCAAGGTCTGAGGGTGTTCCACTCCCGCTATTGCATGAAAAGAAATTTCAGGTGCTGCTGTATTGTTGGACTTCTCATTGGGTGAATCTTCATCCAAATCCATGTCTTCTTCTCCCACATCTTCTATCATGAATAATTGGGGACGACGACATCGATGTCCTGGAATGAATTTCTCGTCACAATAATAACATAACCCTTTGTCTCGTCGCTCCTTTGCTTCTTGTGTGGAGATTTTGCGGATTGAGGTGGTTTCGGCAGTGCTGTTTTTGGTTGTAGGAATTGGACCGAGTACTCCAGCAGTGGTATTTGTCTTGGCTGGCCAGTTGGTTTTAGCAACTGGGAGTGTCTTCTTTTGGTGGATGTTTCGTTCCTCAATTAGTCGAGCAACCCCAATAGCGGTAGCTAAGGTTCTGGGTTGTTTAATTTTGAGATCCAGCCGTACTTCATCCTTTAAGCCTGCGACAAAGCAACCTACAAGAAAATTCTCAGGTAAGTCATCAACCATATGAGATAATTTTTCGAATTCTTCTTGGTATGCTGCTACGGTGGTTGTTTGCTTGAGTCTAGTTAAGGCTTCGGAAGGGTCGTCATAGTCAGTGGGTCCGAACCGTTGAAGAACTGCTTTCGTAAACTCCTCCCATGTCGTTGGGCCTTTAAATTTATTAAGCCATTGATGCCATTGCAGGGCAATTCCTTCCAAGTGAAAGTAGGCAAGCTGTACACGTTGGTCTTCTGCTACTTCTTTAAATGCAAAATATTGTTCCGCCTTGTATGTCCAGCCCTGCGGATCATTTCCATCAAACTTTAGAAAGTTAAGTTTAAGGTGATGGTTATCTGGGTTGGCGTTGGTGTTTGCGGAATTACTGGAACCTGAGGGATTTTGTTTTAGGATGGGGGTTTGTCTAGGTGTTTGTGGCGTTTGGGTTTGTCGTTTTGATGTATTGGGTTCAAAAGAAGCAAAAGGGTTGGTCTCACCTTGGGAAGCAGCGAGGGATTGTAATTGGAGATGTTGGGATTCTTGCGTGATTTTCATGGATTGTATTTCAGTAAGGATGGTTTGCATGGTAATATGGATTTGGTCGAAGTTGGATTCGTGTCGTGCTAGAGCATCGTTCACGTCATTACGAAACTCTGCGTTGGATTTGCCACGGGTCTCCATCCAGAGAACCTTCTCTGATACCAATTGATAAGGACTTTTAGGAGAGCTACACCCAAAAGCTAGCTTATGAGGATAGAGAGCCCAAAGTCCTTATAAATCCCATATCAATTTTGTATTTAATCGGTATGGGATTCAAGTCCCATACCTTGCAACTAGATCAAACCGTAACAGTTATCCCCAGAAGTCGAGATGGAATGTGTAAGGTCTTTACCTTGTTTAATCATGTTTTACTTAGCAAAGAGTAAGAGTTATTTCCTCCAATCCTTTGTATTCTCTTCTATAAACTCTTTTTCAAACATTGACAGAAGAAAGCATACATCATTTTGAAAGAAAACACATGAAATGTCTTTGGTTATATAGAAGATATATCAACAAGTTGATTTCAAAAGACTTTTTATCTATGATTTATTTATAATCATAAACTTATATGATAAAAATATGTAAATGTTACATTATCTAATTTGTAAGCATTTCTTTTTAAATACTTAAGTGATTAGTAATATATAAATATTACATTATCTAAGAAATATAATTTACAGTAGAAAATATATTTTTCTTATTCATGAATTAGATTTCAAATATAATTTCTTCTGATTATTATTTCTAACACCATACTTGTGGAAGTGTTACTTTTGTTTACTATCATTTTATCTTACAAAAGAAAAATAGATCAATAGAATATTCCTATTTTGAATTCAGAGAAATTGCTATGGTTAATTCACCGTAAGAATAAATAATGGAACTCATCTATTTGATTTACCACATTCTAGTACTGTAAGGATAAATAATGGAACTTATCTTGGTTGATAGGTTTAAGAAGAGGTCAATAAGTAAGAAATGAAAAGTGAGTGGTTGGTTGTATATTATCATTATAGAGGTAATAGTTTGATATCCAAGTTTTAGGGAATCCTCGATATCCACTATAAATTAGAGGAATGAAACTTATTCCTATGGGGTGTCACAAGCGTGAACAACCACTGTCACACCTATGACAAGATTGTCACATAAGTGACACTTCTTGTTACCCCTGTGACACTCCTTTTTTTATATTTTAGTTTTAATTAATTAAATATAATTAATTAATTAAAATAATATTATAATATAATTAATTAAACTAATATTACAATATAATTAATTAATCATGACAATACAATTAATTAAAATAATAATATTAATTAATTAACTACATCATAATTAATTACAACACAATTAATTAAAATATAATTCATTAATTAATTACAATATTGTAATTTATTTATTAAATAATTAAAATATAATTTATACATTAATTAAAATATAACAAATTTTTATTTCTCAATATTTTAATAAACTAACCACTATCAATGATAATAGTAATCATTCATTCCTCTTAACCAATTATCATAATTATAATGATTATATACATTCTCATTCCTCTATATATTCATTCTTATTCTTATTACCATTCCCCTATGTGAACCAACTGTCCCCTGAATTTACATTAGCTGAATTCATGAGAATTTGAGGGAATGACCTGTATTTTTCTTTTTCTTTTAATTGGTCAAGGCATTATGATGCTTGAATTTTTTCCAAATAGCTTTAATCCATTAATACAACTGTTGAACATGAGTTTCCAAATACCTAAACCCCTCTATATATACATCAAAACTTTAGGTCAAAGTTTAGCATTATTAGATTATTAGGTAATTATATACACCTATTAATCTAAGGTAGATGGAATTCTAACCCTTGCTCACTCCTAGGGCTTCAATCTTATTATGGCTTATAACTAAACAAATACTCCCAACTCTAAATAGACTAACTTTCTTAAACTCAAGTAACACATGCTACCTCTGTAAGAGTGTTTCAAAATCCATTAATCATCTATTTTTTTGAATGTCAATTCTCAGTTGTGGTTTGGAAAGTAATTCAAGACTTGTACCATATAAACATAGACTGCATGAGTGTAGAAAGATGTCTAAATTAGATTACAGAGGGTTGGGGAAGATTAAAGGGGATTGGATTGTGTATCTTATATGTTTAGGGATATGTATACATATTTTATGGAAAGAAACAAAGAAGCTAAAGGAGGTGGTCTTTGAGCAATATTTTCTAGGGATTCAGAATGCGATTTCATTGTAAGAGCCTGTGATCACTATATTGTTTGGGCTTGGAAAATTTAAGTAACTCATAGGTTATGAAGAGGTTGGTTGGAACCTAATTACTAGGAGGAAAGCTGCAAGCATAACAATAGAAAATGTGTAGTAAGTAGAGGCAATTGCATATGCATGGCAAATTCAACTTCCATTTATAAACAATACAAGAGTTAAGTGTATGCAGAAGAGATGGAAAATATGTACAAATAGATTTGTACAGTAACTGGCCAGTCTCCCTCTGTTGCTTTGTAATTGGTATCCTCTTAGACCTAACTTACCCTTATGCCCAGATGATCTATAGGAGAAGAAGCAAGTTTGCTTCTAAAAGTTGTGGGATAAATCTGGTAGGCTAGCAGAACACCTTAATGAATTTAGAGCTTTTAATCACAATGGGCTTAATACCCATTCCTTACAAGTATTATTATAAGTGATGCTATATCTTATTGTATCCTCATTTTTCTATTAAAAAAATTGCTAAGAGGCGTGCTAAGTCTAAATTCATCTATCTTACCTATGCCCATGATTCTACCTTTGCTTTTATTTCATGCAAATACAACAGTCTCATGGCTTTAACCAAGTTATGAATTGGATCCAAATACTAAGAAATATCACCTACCTCTAAGCCCTTTATATGAATTTTTACCATAAAAAGTCAATTGTGGAATCTAATCTTTAAACCTCACAACTCTAGATCATTAATAAAGTATGGCCTTAGTATCATAGAAATGTTAGATCCTTGATTTTACTTTTAGTTTAAAGTGTTGTATCTCTAAAATGAAGCTCAACAATAAAGATCATCTTTGCTTTATTGAATCCAAGTCTTTCTCTTTGTGTAATGATGTAGATGAGTCTCACAATCATCCTTTTTATACATGCAATTTCACCAACCAAATTTAACAAGTGATTCCCTTTCTTTATGATTTTACTTAAAGGATCAATCTTGTGATCAAACCATTCTTTAGATGTCTTTAGTATGCCTTGTACAAAATATGATGCCTTGTTAAGGAAAGCTGCATTTACTAATTAAACCTATGAGATATTAAAAATTGTCATAAACCAAACCTTCCATCTCATAGATGGATTACATAACACAATCCAAATGCCTAAGGAAATCCTCATTTTTAAAGTGTCAAACTACTTACTAAGTTACTCTTTCAAGTCAAGATAGAATTTATAGTCTTTATTTTCTTTAATCATGTTAATTTCCATTCTACTTAGCAAAGAGTAAAAGTATTAAATGTGTTTATTAAATATACATTATATTACCTTTTAATAAATTAACTCTATGCTAAACACTTAAAAATAGGCTTGACAACTAAGTTCGGCCTCAGTGCGATTTGAAGTCAACGAACCAAACCTAAATTGATCGATTTTTGGGAGGTTCGAGTTTTTTTAAATAAAATTTTTAGGCTTTGGACAGGACTCTGGTTTAGGCTGTTTGGTCCAATTTCACCTGAAGCCGAAAAGCTTCAAAAAAAAAAACAACGACATCATTTTTATAAATTAAAAATAATCAACTTGTACCTAAACCTTATTAAGCTTTGGACCGTCCAAATCTCGGGTTTGATTGAGCTTTAGGCCAAACCTAAGGTCTAACATTAATTTTTGAGCCTAAACAAACTTGAATTATTACCACCCCTACTTACAAAAGGAAAAAACTACTAATAAAAAAATATCCCAGATAAGTCTTACGACCCGGTGGCCTTTGTAATAGAAGAGACATTTACCGATAAGCCTGCACTTGTTTAAAAAGATCATCATAAATTATTAAAGTATGTCGTTCATGGTACGTAAAATATTCAATAAGAGCAAAGAAAATATGTGAAATCTTAAATAGAAGATTTATTAATAAGTTGATTTATTTATAAGTATTTTTTTTTGTAAATACTAATGTGATCAATCGTATGTAAACGCTATATTATTTAGGTTGATTTTTAAACATGACTTAGATTATCATTATCTCGAACACTGTACTCGTGTAAACCTTACTTTCGTTACCATACTTGTGTACTATGATCATGTTATCTTTCGAAAGAAAATGCAGTATACACTGAATTTGTATTTAGCTGGCTGAGTTCATGAAATTACTCAAACGTCCCAGTATTTCTTTTGTTTGGTCATCAGGGCACTGGGATGCTATGCTCGCTGTAATCCATTGATGCAACCACCGAACTTGAGTTTCCAGGTACGAAACTCATCTTCGCACCCGAACTTTAGGTAGAAATTTAGCATTATTAGATCAACTAATTGGAAACTCAGCACGTTGTTGCAGGTGACGTATACCTTTATCGCTTAATTAAGAGATTTTGAGTTTGATCCTTATCTTTGAGAATGCAGTAAACTTCTGAGCCAACTGCAGCTTTCGAAAGGGAAGAGAGATTAGTCACCAACTTCGGCCCAATAGATAATCATCAACTAATCGGATATACCCAACTTCCTGTGTCCAGTTGTCATTTATTTAACTACAACTACTAGGGTCAATGGCAGCCAAAACCAATTAGACTGGTCTAGGTTTACAGCAAGTGGAACTCATCGGTTGGTCTACGCCTGTCATGCTTTAGAAGGTAAAATAACACGTAGCAACAACATATGATTCCAATTCTCCTAACACTTAAACTTTCTGTTGTCTTCTGGCTACCTGCCAATTGCTTCTTCTTTTTGTTCATGGAAAAGAGAGTTTGGAATATTACATGCAAATGGTACTTTCATCCTACACCGTACAAAAACTGCTTATATCGTTATTTTTAGGTATGGCATATGCTGATATGCATGTAAGACTTTCAATGCAATGCATCAAGGTGGTAGCCTCTCTGAAACAAAAAGGGCTTCCGTGAAGATGGTAGCCTCTCTGAAACAAAAAGGGCTTCCGTAAAGATGGTAGCTTAGGCTTTCTTTGGATTTCTTTCTTGCGATCACGTAAAGAAAAGAATATGTATAATTGGCTTTAGTCAATTCTTTGTTTTTCCCTTTCCTTTTTCATTTAATCAGCTGGAACTGGAATCTCCTCTCATGCACCCAACTTCTTGTCTTGAGTTAAAGGTAGGGATCTTATGCATTTTTTTAAATTCCAATCACTTTTTGTTTACAACTAAAGTAAATGACAATCACTAGCTACCACCCATCCCGAACACGTATGCTCAACACACACATGCATGCATTGCCCATCTGCATCTCTATAAATGCATATGAATTTCTCATATTCTATGTGAAGATCTGAACGATTGTTAAACATTTTCTGAATATCAATTTTCTTCTACTCCTGAAATGGCCTCATCGTCTGGACCAACCTTGAAACGTTCTGAATCAATGGCTGACAACATGCCCGAGGCGTTGAAACAGAGCAGGTACCACATGAAGAGGTGTTTCTCCAAGTACGTTGAAAAGGGGAGAAGAATAATGAAGCTTCAACAACTACTAGATGAAATGGAGACCGTCATTGACGATAAGAATGAGAGAAGCAGGGTCTTGGAAGGTGTTCTTGGAGATATTTGGTATTCCACTCAGGTTCGCTTTTTGCTTACTCCTTTGCGTTTAATATGAAATCCCTCGTTTTCTGCCACCGAAAGGGGGCACAACTTCGCATGGCCTTTGTTTGCAGGAAGCTGTAGTGAATCCCCCATTTGTAGCTTTTGCCATAAGACCGAGTCCTGGTTTCTGGGAATTCGTGAAGGTGAACTCTGTCGGCCTCGCTGTTGATGCGATCACGTCGACAGACTACCTCAAGTTCAAGGAAATGGTTTTTGATGAGAACTGGTAAGCAATTTTTTTCATCTTCAACTCTTCTCTGACCTAATCAAAAGTAGAAGAACGTAGAAATGCTCGAGCAAGTCAAAGAGCTTTTCTGGCACTTGCAGGGCCAAGGACGAGCATGCACTGGAACTGGATTTTGGAGCATTTGATTTCTCTATTCCTCATCTGAGTTTATCTTCTTCCATTGGAAATGGAGTCAATTTTGTCTCCAAGTTCTTTACTTCTAAGCTAAGTGGTCGCCTGGAAAATGCTCAACCTCTGGTGGATTACTTACTATCCCTGAATCATCAAGGAGAAGTAAGAGGAAATTTTAATAAAAGCCCCCACTAGCTGATTGCATATTTGAGTTAAGGTTGGTTTTAATTCTTCTATATGGTCACAGAAACTTATGATAAATGAGGCCCTTAATTCTCCTGCCAAGCTTCAGATGGCACTCATTGTTGCTGAAGTCTACTTATCAGGACTTCCCAAGGACACCCCCTATCAGGATTTCGAGCTCAGGTTAATTGATTCCAGCGATCTCTTTAAGTGTTTTAGGCTAATTTTTCTGGCAAAAACTGCTTAAAATTGATCCTCTTTTGCAGCTTTAAAGAATGGGGGTTCGAGAAGGGATGGGGTGATACTGCAGAGAGAGTAAAGGAGACAATGCGATCGCTATCAGAAGTACTCCAAGCACCCGATCCATATAACATGGAGAAGCTCTTTAGTAGGCTACCTACCATATTCAATGTTGTAATTTTCTCTCCTCACGGATACTTTGGTCAAGCTGACGTCCTCGGCTTGCCAGATACTGGTGGTCAGGTACGTAGTTCCCTTGATACGTTAGACGAAGCTGGTAGATATTGATCTCGCATTCATGCGAAGCCTATTCTGCTAATATGATCAGGTAGTCTACATTTTGGATCAAGTGAAAGCCGTGGAAGACGAATTGTTACTCAGGATAAAACAACAAGGGCTTAGTTTCAAGCCTCAAATCTTTGTGGTAAGTTTATTACAAAGCAAGGAATGTATACCTGATTAGCTACTGCAGGTCGCTTGCTTGAAGTAAGCGTATTAATGTTCTGGAGCAAACAGGTTACAAGACTCATTCCTGATGCTCGTGGAACCAAGTGCAACCAAGAGCTTGAAGCAATCAATGGTACAAAGCATTCACATATCATCAGGGTGCCCTTTAGAACAGAAAAAGGGATTCTACGCCAGTGGGTTTCTCGTTTTGATATCTATCCCTATATTGAGAGGTTTACGCAGGCAAGTACCGGTCATTACTTCAATTAATTAATGGTCTGTGATTACTACTAATCATCATCATCATCTACTCTTTATAACACTCTAGGACGTTACAGTCAAGATCCTAGACCTCTTGGAAGGGAAACCAGACCTTATCATTGGAAATTATACAGATGGGAATTTGGCAGCAACTCTAATGGCTAGTAAACTTGGGATAACTCAGGTTCCATACATGTTTTTTGGTCTTATGTGCTGCTTTTTCTGTACTTGTTTTAAGTGAAATACGTGCTTACTCTGAATTTTTCTGGAATCAGGCAACTATAGCACATGCTTTGGAGAAGACAAAGTATGAAGATTCAGACATCAAATGGAAGGAATTCGATCGCAAGTATCACTTCTCGTGTCAATTCATGGCTGACACAATTTCGATGAACGCAGCTGATTTTGTCATAGCAAGCACATTCCAGGAGATAGCAGGAAGGTGAGTAAATTGATCATACTTTTTGTCAGTACATAGAACTTTAACCAAGAAGCCAATGTTGAGCTGATTAGATTGATCTGTTCTGCAGCAAAGAAAGACCTGGCCAATATGAGAGTCATGTTGCATTCACAATGCCAGGGCTCTGCAGAGTTGTTTCAGGCATCAATGTCTTCGATCCTAAATTGAATATTGCTGCCCCTGGGGCTGACCAATCAGTCTATTTCCCTTACACGGATAAACAGAATCGGCTGACAAAGTTCCATCCAGCCATTGAAGAACTATTGTATAGTAAAGAGGACAATCAAGAACACATGTAAGCCCTAGAGTCGAAGCCTGAGAATCATTTACATTACTGCAGCATTGGCAACAAAGTTGAGCAAATCTAACTTTAATGCATTTAAATGACAGTGGGTATCTAGCAGACCGAAAGAAACCAATCATCTTCTCAATGGCAAGGCTCGATGTAGTGAAAAACCTTACTGGATTAACCGAGTGGTATGGGAAGAATAAAAGGCTCAGGAACTTGGTTAACCTTGTCATAGTTGGGGGATTCTTTGATCCATCCAAATCCAAAGATAGAGAAGAAATGTCTGAAATTAAGAAGATGCACGACTTGATTGAAAAATACCAACTCAAGGGTCAGATCAGATGGATAGCTGCACAGACTGACAGACACCGCAATGGAGAAGTCTACCGTGTAATTGCTGACACAAGAGGAGCTTTTGTGCAGCCAGCACTCTATGAAGCTTTTGGACTTACAGTCATTGAGGCCATGAATTGTGGCTTACCAACTTTTGCAACCAATCAAGGGGGTCCGGCAGAAATAATTGTGGATGGTGTCTCAGGGTTCCATATTGATCCCAATAATGGAGAAGATTCGAGCAACAAGATTGCTGATTTCTTTGAGAACTGCAAGGTTGATGCAGGGTACTGGCATAAGTTCTCCACAGAGGGGCTGAAACGTATATATGAATGGTAACTACACTCTGTTCCGTGCCTTTTCCTTCTATCTTCTCAACTATCAAAATCTGAATTTGGTTCTGGATTTGTGTTCCAGCTACACATGGAAGATCTACGCCAATAAGTTGTTGAATATGGGTAAAATCTATAGTTTCTGGAGGCACTTGAACAAAGAGCCGAAACGAGCAAAGCAGAGATACATTCAAATGCTCTATAATCTCCAATTCAGGAGATTGGTATGTACTTAATGTACACTGATGTTCAGTAGAATTTCTGAAAAAAAGAAGAAGAAAACACATGAAACAGTAGAACTACTGAATTTATATGCTGTGAAACGTTTCAGGTGACGAATATACCAATCCCAAGTGAAGAAGCTCAGCCACCACCATCAAAGCCAGCGGATAAGCCAAGGCAAGTAAAGTCCACTCGCCACAAAAGCAATTCCTTTTAGACAATAATCTCTATACCAAACTGTTCTGTGTCAGTATCAGAAAAACCCCTTCAAAAGAAAGAATAAACCATCATGTTTAAACAGTATGATATGTATCATCAACCTTTTTTCCATCTGTTTCTGGTTATGTAGTGATCACTGGAATGGTGTTGAAAATTAGCTGCCATTAACAACGAGAACAAATATGATTGTCATAATCATCAGCTATAAGTCACATGGAACATAAAAACTTGTCATCTTTATTAATACGAAGCAAGTGTCTGAGGGAACTAATATGTATGCATGTTTGACTTGTGTAGCACTAGACGTTCTCACTCTCGTATACAAAGGTAAGAATGGTATATCTGTAACGCACCTGATTGTTCATGATATAAGCACAGAGCAGCAGCGGATTCTGACGCCATTTTTGGTCTGACACTGACACCTACAGGTTGTTCGGAGCTTAGAGAATCGGACGGTCGTCTTGCTATGAAAAACAGTGCTTCCTGTAATGATTGTTTTCACATTAACGTTGTAAATTCTCCAAGATCTGGAGCTGTAATACGTATGAGAAAGCTTTTTAAGATAATAACACACCAAATGTTAAGCAAACTGGATTCCATTATCCTTAATCCTCATCTGCGTCAACTGCAATTTAAAGAATTTGTTGAACATATCTAGGATTAAATGGAGGGAGAGTGAAAGAAAAGGCTGGAATCAATATGCTATGTTCTAAAAATTAAAATTGAAGAGAGAGTTAATATTGAATTAGTCAAAGGATTAATATACAATTAAGTCGTCTTATTGTAACAAAACGATGTTAATGCCTATAAATCTATTTATGAAATCTAATACTAATTAACTTAACTTTTTATAAGTTAAATAAAAAATTGAGTAAGATACTTTTTTAACTTACACTTGTTGAATAAAAATAAACTTTGATTTATTTATTGAATAAAGATAACATCTTTTTAAATGTCTAATAAAAATTTATTGTAGATATTTCTAATTCTTCTTTTTTTTTCATATAAGACTTTTTTTTCTTTCTCTTAAAAAAATTCTTTTTTATTATTCACTTATTGTCTTTTATTTTTCCATTTTGATTATTCCTTTTTTACTTCTAATTATTCTTTATTCCTTTTCCTTTTTAGTTATTTATTTTTTTTACTTTTTACATACCCTCTTTGTCTCTCATTTTATTTGGGTCAATTTTTTCGTAATTTTTAAAATTTGTATTCCTTATGTTTATAATTCTCTCTTTTTCTCTTTCTCTATCATTCTTTTTTTTCTTTTATTTAACAGCTTGTAAAACTTGCCTCTTCTTCTTCTTTTTCTTTTTATCTCCTTTTCTCCCTCTCTTTTTGTCTCTATCTTTTTCCTCTTGCAATTGGTCTACTTACGTGGGACAACTCTCTCTCTCTCTCTCTCTCTCTCTTATCTTGATGATATTAGGTACCCAACAATAATGTAATTAGTCTAGTTAGGTGGGGCAATTGTATTTTTCATTTGCTGCAACTATCCTTATAAAATAAAATATATTAATTAAAATACAAATTGTAAAGAGTGTTGTAACTAGTTATGATAGATGAAGCTCTTGTGTCAATGCAACTAATATATTTAAGTGAGGTATAGATGAAGCTCTTGTGTCGATGCAACTAATATATTTAAGTGAGGTAGTTGTATGTTCAAGATAAGACATCTGCTCAAATAAGATCTAGGAAAAGCATTTAGAACATAAATATATGTTAGTAAATATATACTATAACATCATCACGTAGATTATGTTAAACAGGATTGTTTCATATACATATAAAAACAAAGAATCACATATTTGGATTCTTGTTGTGATTCCACCAGTTAAAAAACTTTGTGTTACTAATTTACTGTTGAGTTCTTCATTTCTATTCTTCTGTATACTTACTTAGAAGAAGTTAAAAGACAAAGATGTATGTGTATAATGTTTCGTGCATATGGTCTTCATATAACTACCTTTGGTAGTTATTTCAAAAACATTGGCCCTGATACCCTTCATGGGTGTATATGAGTCATTATCTCTCACTCACACATGATAAGCTTAATCTCATTAAAAGACAAACTCTACAGTGCTCATACTTGTTCAATAATCAGTGTGACCAGATACAATGAGAGCACATTTCCATATATCTATTAGGAGTATATAACATCTCGATTAACAAATTGATCCTAGGACTTAAGTGTTCTGGAGTAGACATTGTATGCTATACCCTAAATCATATCTTGCATTTTTACTTTTCTTTGATCTCATTTAGTTTCTTGAGTCATGACTGTATTCAAATTCTCTATTAAAGAGACGATGACCATCATGCGAGTTAATGATCTAAAATAAATGACCTTCCTCTGTTCTCAGTTCTCTTTCGAATTAAGTTTAATTTGCTTTCCTAGAATTATTCCATAGGATCACATCTTGCATGATCTTTTGTAATAACCTAAAATAGCAAACCTTAAATTCAATTCTCAAGAATGAAACAAGAGTTATAAGGGTATATGATAAGGTTCTTCTCAACCTCAAGAGTCTCACACAACATAAGATGAGATTTGGTGACTTACATTAATCCCTTTCTTTGGTCAGTTAGGCACATATGGTATGAGTCATGTGCTATGGTATTTACCCACTTCGTTTAACTTGAATATCTTTCATTCAAAAAATACCGTACAGATGATAGTTCAAACATACTTAATGCTTAACTTGAGTTCACTTATCTACTCAAAACCTATTCAGAACTCATATCTGGCAATGCAAGGCAGATATAGTGATTAACAAATCACGTTGAACCAATTTTCTTATGGCATTTATGGTTTAAGTTTCTCGCTCTCAATTATCACCTAGATAATAAACTTTAAACATATCTCATCTTTAGTGATGTTAAACACCAGAGGTGATTACCTGTGTGAGAGGTTCAATCTATAATCTGTCTTATATACTTGTGCTTCATCCCAAAATATATATATGCAAAAACACATATATTCATGAATCAAATGATACACAATGTATAATCTTCATCATACATTATATTCAAAATATGACATTATAATAAGTGAACATACACAGAGAAATGTTTATCAGTACATTTCAACATCTATGTAGTCCTAGTGACTTTACATGACCAATGTATACATCTCTAAAATTTGGTTTTGTCATTGGGTCTGCTCTCATATCTCGCATAAATATATATTTCATGTTCACTTCTCCTCGTGCAGTCATATCTTTCATATAATTATACTTGGTACCTATATGCTTTGTCTTACAATGAAATTTTGGGTTTTTAGTATAAGCAATTGTAGATTGACTATCACAGTTGATGGTCATTGGATTAATTTCGCTTTTAATGACTGCCAAATGCACTAAGATTCGATGAAGCCACACAGTCTCTTATACTACAGTTGAAAATGCTATAAATTTAGCTTCCATTGTGGATAATGCAACACAAGATTGTTTCTTACTTTTCCATGATATTGATCCATGGTTTAGTAAGAATACATATCCTGAGGTAGATTTCCTTTCTTCTAAATCTCTTCCCCTGTCTGCATCTGTATACCCTTCTATATGTAGATCATTGCCTCAATAACATAATGCCTAGTCCACAGTTTCCTTTAGTTACCTCAATATTCTCTTTATTGCTTTCCAATATGCTTGGCCTGAATTTGATTAATATCTGTTCACCATCCTAACAGCGTAACAAATATCTGGTCTTATACACATCATTGCGTACATAAGACTTACAACTGCACTAGAGTAGGGAACATTTTTCATTTGTTCCCATTCTTCTGGAATTGAAAGGCAATTTCTCTTACTAAGGCAATCATTTTTAGCAATAGGATTATCAATTGGTTTGGAATCTTGTATACGGAATCGTTCAAGAATTCTTTGAATGTACATTATTGCTTGCAAGGGATAACAATCTCTTCGAACGATCTCTTGAAATCTTGACTCCAAGAATATATACCGCTTCACCCACGCCTTTCATTTCAAATTCAGATGATAACCAATCTTTAATTTACGTAAGAAACATATGGTCATTACAAGCAATCAATATATCATCCACGTATAAAGATAAAATTGCGAATTTATTTTTGGATCTCTTAACATACACACAATGGTCTTCATCGATCATTTGAAAATCATACAAAATGATTACGTTATGAAATCGAATATACCATTGTCCTGAAGATTGCTTCAAGCCATAAATTGATTTACTTTATTTTTTTAACCTTCCTTGATGAAACCTTCAGGTTGTTCCATATATATTTCTTCATCTAATTATCTGTTGAGAAAAGCAATTTTTACATCCATTTGATGTAATTCAAGACCCATACTAGCTACTATAGCCAAAATAAGATGGATTGAAGCAAACTTCGCAACAGGTGAAAAAATTTTCTTGTAATCAATGCCCTCCTGTTGTGTGTATCCTTTTGCTACAAGACGTGACTTATATCTTTCGATATTGCCATCAACTTTTTGCTTAATTTTGAGAACTTACTTGCTCCCAATTGCTTTATGCCCTTCAGGGATGTCAACCAAGTCCCATACTTGATTTGAGCTTAAAGAAGTCATTTCTTCTTTCATTACTTTCATCCATTCTTCTTTAGTAGGGCTAGTAAGAGCCTCATTTATATTCCTTAGCTCTTCTTCCTCTTACGGAACAATCATATTAATTTATCCTTCAATCTCAAAACGATGTCAGGGAATTATTCCTCGATTACTTTGTCTTAAACAAGGTTCATCATAAATGAATTTATTATTGATCTGATTACTCCCACTCGGATCAGTTATCATAGAGAACCTTTATGTGAAATTGCTCCCACTTGGTTGAAGTTCCTCATCTTGATTCTTCATAACATAATCATTCCGATTAAGCGACTCATATAACAATAGATCTTTACCTATTTTACCTTGCTTGGGAAAATCATTCTCTAAGAATGCTACATCTAGTGATTCAAATTCAATTACACCCAATGAATACGCATCTTTTTTAGTGTTCTAAGTATCTAATAAAAATACTTTTCTCCCTTTTGGACCTAATTCCTGTGTTTGTGAGGGAGATCATGAACATAAGCTGCACACCCCTAAGGTCTAAGACTTAACACATCAGGTCTCCTACCAATCCACAACTCATATGGTGTGCTAATAACTGATTTCGTGGGCACATAATTAAGTGCATAGGTGGCTGTTAGCAACTCATCATCCCAAAAAGTGATTGGTAAATTTGCTTGGGTCATTTTGGACCTAATCATTTTTAATAGCATCCTATTTCGTCTTTTAGCAATGCCTTTTTGTTGTGGGGTTCTAGGAATTGTTAATTGCCTTTATATTCCTTTCTTATCACATAAAGCCTTAAACGTTTCTGACAAGTATTCTTGTCCACGATTTGTTCGTAATGCTTTTATTTACTTATCTAATTGATTCTCAACCAATTTCATGTATTTAATGAAACAATCGAATATTTTTGATTTATGAGAAATCAAATAAACATGACCATACCGAGTATAGTCATCTATGAAGGTAATGAAATAAACTGCCCTACGTCTAGCCCTTACATTCATTGGATCACAGATGTTAGAATAAATTAATTGCAATGGATATAAAGCTCGTGTTCCCTTTCCAAATGGCTTTCTTGTCATTTTACCAGCTAAACAATGCTCACATGTAGGTAAATCTACCTGACTTAGATTACCTGAAAGCCCTTCTTTAGCTAATGGACTAATTTGATTTTGACCAATATGACATAGTCTAGCATGCCATAAAGTTGCATCTTTATTGGAATTATTAGATGTAAATAATGAATAATGAATATTATTATTTTCCTTTAACACATTAAGTACAATAAAACCATGACTATAAATAATAGATCCGAGATACAAATCCATTCCACCGCTATGGAAATTTATATTAAAACCAAGTCTAACCAACATCAACACAGATAAAAGATTCCTACAAATCTGTGGAGCAAATAATACTTTATGTAGGATGAGTGGTTGTCCTCCATGCATGTCCAATTTGCATGTGTCAATTCCTTGTATATCAACTTTGAAATTGTCACCTACAGAAAGCCATCGACTACCATGTGAGAGTTTATGAAATTGAACAAAGGCATCTCTGTCCTTCGCTACATGGTTGGTTGCTCCTAAGTCTACAATCCACAAAGGATGTGATTCAGTTAGAAAAATAGAATAAGAAACATTTACAGAACAAATGTTTGTACTATAAAGTTGTACCTTCTTAAGCTCGGTACAATCTCGAGCAAAGTTACCCTTATTACCACAATTATAACACTTCACGTGTTTCAAGTTCTTCTTTTTAAAAGGACATTTTCCCTTTCCACGTTGGTTCCATTTTGTTTTCTTTGATTCCTGAGGAGAGTGGTTGAATTTCTTATTCTTCTTCCACTTATATGCACCATGATGCTTGCATTTCTTGTTCATAGCTCTTTGTGAGCTAGAACTAACTGCATATGCCTCAGAAGACATCTTTGAGGTTTCAAGACGCTCTTCCTTAAAGACGAGATGCCTCGTAGCATCTTCTATTGTCTTAATGTTCTCATTATGAGTTAGTTGCATCTTCATATGCTCCCAACTCTGAGGTAGTGAACGAATCATAACATGCACTTGTTGTTCATCATAAAGCTCAAGACCAACATCATGTAACTCACTTACCATGTTGGACATTTTCCTCATATGCTTTTGCATTGTATCATCTGGGCGATTCTTATAAGTATCAAACTTATTTGTAAGTGACCTCAATTTGGTCATTGAAGCACCTCCAAAATGAGCAGCTAATGCAGACCACTTGTCCTTTGCAGTTTGGAATTTACGGAACTCACGCATGATATCATTATCAATGCTACTCAACAACGTGATGCGAGCTAAAGAACTCTTCTTTTTCCATAATTCATATGCATCACGGTTCCTCCTAGGTTGGGTTGTAGTGCCCTCCTCAGGAACTTCTATGGTTAGGTTTAATGGTTCAAGAGCCTTTGGCTTCTCTAGTACATATTGTATTTTCATACTCCAAATTTCATAATTGTCACCATTGAGTTTCTCACCCCTATTGAGTTCAGCAACAATATTCTTTAAAGAAGTTGCCATTTTGAAACACTAAGTTCCTATTAATAAGAAAGAAATATATATGCATGTTAATGTCACATTAATTATTCATAAAGTAAATAATTCGATCACAATTTCTTATGAAATCAAAAGTCCACAAATGTGTTCAATCATCATTCATACAACAATCGAATCCTAATTACTTTACTCTAGA
>JAOSBK010000007.1:628932-653529 GCA_027568895.1 Erythroxylum shatona | reverse complement strand
AAGAGTTCATAAGGAATCATGTGTACGTATTGAGGGAATATGTATAAGTAGTTGGGTTCCGAAAACGGGACCCAACAATAATTGTCATGTTAAACTTCTTCAAATAGTCTACAACATATTTATTTTGACACATAAAAATTCCATCAACATTTTACATGTCTCACGTAAAAAAAATTGCAACATACCAAATCTATCATCTCAAAATTTCTTAACTTATAGGACCTCAAAATCCTCATAAATCATATCATCCACGTAAAAGAAAACTACTAAAAAATCTTCATTACCTTTCTTCTTCAGATAAAGAGTGGATTCATTTTCCCTTCTAGTGAACTCGTTATCCTGGAAGAATGAATCAATATTACTATAGCAAGCTCATGATGATGGCTTCAATTTGTAAAGAGCTTAACTAGTAAATTGTTGTTCCATTAATAACAAAGCTTGAAGGTTGTGAAACATAAACCTCCTCTTTATCACCATCTAAAAAGGTATAATTCACAACAAATTAATACGTAGGTAATTCCAACTAAGCATCCAATGCTAAACAAATTCTCATAATTCCAAATCGAGCAATAGGAAAAAAATATCTACAAATTTTATTCCTTAATCTTGTATCCCTTTGCCACAAGTCAAGCTTTATGTTTTTGGATGCTTTTGCCATCATTATACTTTGTTTGAAATACCTACTTAAGTCCTGTGACATTCTTACTTTCTGGAACATCAAGCAACTCTCACGTTAAATTTGTGTTAATGGCCTACATCTCCTTTTTCATAACAATCTGACATTAAGGTTATTCTACAGTTTATTTAAAAAAATTTAGGTTAGTGAATAATAAAACAAAATTATATAACTTAAAAATTTCCTAAAGAGACCGGAGTTTTCTTAGTGGTGTTTCACTACTACTGCTAGAGAAGTTAGATGTTAAAGAATTTGAAACAGTAATACTTGTCGTGTTGTTATCACCAGGTGAGGAAGGGACTGAACTTGTAGGTAATAAAGGAGCTAAACTTGTAGGTGTTGGTGAGTTTAAATTTGTTGGTTATTTAACTTCAAAATCTCCTATAACTTGATTTTTCATGCATTCTTTGTCAAATTTCCACTTCAAATTGGCTTATTCATTGAGCACAACATCCATCTTAATTATCACTTTGCAACTTATAGGATTATATAGACAAGATGCTTTTGATTGGCGACTATAGGCAATGAAAATGCATTTTTCTGATTTTTCAACAAGCTTGGAATGGGAATTAACTAAAGAATATTTTATACAACTGAAGGCTTTTAAGTGGATTGCCTAAGGCTTCTTACTTATCCAAGCTTCATAAGGTGTTGATTCAAAATCACCTTTTTTGGTGAGATGTTCAAGAGGTACACTACTATTGCAACTATTTCTCCCTAAAATTGGTTTTGAAACCCTTTTGCCTTTAAAATTTTTATAGCCATTTCCACTACAGTTTGATTTTTTCATTCTGTGACACCATTCCGATATGGTGTGTATGGTGCTATAAGTTCCTTGCGAATGTCAATCTCATCACAAAAAATAATGAAATCATTATAAAAGAATTCACCACCACAATTAGTTCGAAATGCTTTTATACTTCTCCCACTTTACTTTTCCACCAATGCCTTAAATTTTTTAAAATTCTCATAGGTTTTATATTTGAATTTCAGAAAATAAATCCAAATCATATGGCTATATTTATAATAGCAAAATATAGTGACTTCATCCAAATGACTATGTCTTCATAAGTCTACATAAATCAACATGCACAAGTTCAAGACAATTAGAAGCCCTTCATGATTTTCTAATAGGAAATGACCTCCTATTCTACTTCCCATAAACATATCCCTCATAAAAAATGAGTTCATCATGTTTTGTTAAACCAATAACCATTTCTTTGTAACTCAGAAGTTACAAATCATTCATATTCAAATGCCCATTACGTCAATGTCATAAATTGGCCTAGTTACTTCCCCTAACACTTAAAGCTTTACTCACAACATTTGAGACATCAATAGGAAACATTCTATTTTATGTCATATGGACAATTGCTATGTTCTAGACATATTTTTTTTCGTGAATAGCAAATGATTCACCATCAAATAAAACATAATATCATCTAGTCATTAACTGTCCCGTACTTAATAAGTTACGAGCTAAACTAGGCATAAATTGCACTTTATAAAGAAGTTTAACATCACCTTGTACAGTTTTGATAGAAATTGTATCTTTTCTTCAACTTTCATTTGTTTTTCATCCTCGAGTCTGACTTCACTTTTCTGTGATTCATCAAAATTTTTGAATAATGACTTAGTTTTGAATATGTGGTTAGAACATTCACTATTTAAAAACCATACATCTTATTGTTGACACCATTTTGAATCTATGAATGGGTCATGAACAACTTTCTCTCTTCTTCAGTCTTCTTTGTAGAATTTGTTTATTTATTTACCTTTCACTATTTAGTCTAGCAATCTTCTTCTTTATCTCCTGATAATGAAATGGTTCACCAAATTGACCTTTACCCTCTGTTACCACCATTACCTCGTCCATAAAGTCCACCTTTACCCTTACCATGAACTGTAGAGTTTTGTCTTTCCCTTTTAAAACTCTCCCTTCACTTGAAAAGCCTTTTCCTTTGACTTTTCATGGGAACTACCAAGTCTAACTTTATGGGATAATAAGGAACTCATCATTTCATTAAAAAAAATAAGCAAATAAGTCCTTAATCTCTTCAATTATAGAAACACATGATCAAAATTTGAGATTGAGCTCCTTAATACCTTACTCTTCATAATTTTTTCTCATAATTTCACCATAATACTTCATTTGATTAACAAGCCTAGATACTTTAGAAAGGGATTCTTGTACAAATTCTTTATATTTCATAATTGAAGTCTCCAAGTCATGACGAAGAGTTTGTAATTTTATAGCAATTACCTTCTTATCGCCTAAATATTCTTTGCTTCAAAATCTTCCATACTTGTTTGAAGGTGGTAGTTGCTAAAATTAAGGAAAATATATCATCAACTAGTGCTGATTAAAATAGCAGTAAAGCTTTTGCATCCTTTTTATGATTTCTTTTAACCGTTAGTTAGACTATGCTATTATCAAATTCAATTCTTCATAATAGCTCCCCACCAAGTCTCGTAGTTCTTAAGACTTGAACATTTTCTTTATCTTGAAACTCCAAAGGTGATATTTTTCACTTTTGAAAATTGGAATTAGGGGTTGTATAGTAGATTTTGGTTATGTTGCTTGCCATAGCTTACTCTTTTCCTATCATCTTACAATTTTCAGCAACACTTTTCTTCCTATTTATCTGACTTATATAAATGGATTGCACTCTTGATAATGCGCTTGCTCTTTATGCATTAAATGTTAAATGATGCCTTGCAGCTCCTAAGAATACTACTAAGAAATGCTTCCACTTTTATACCACAAATGTTATTAGGAGCAATAAAATATAGCACTACAACAAGCAGGAGTTTTTGCTACGATTTAAAATTTGTAGCTAAAAGTTACTATTTGGATGAAATTTCAAAATCATAGCCTAGCCTATGGAAACAATACCTCTAACTTAAAATATTTTATGGGTTTTTAAAACTATTATCTACGTTTAGAATAGGTTGCATTTTGTATTTGTAGCTAGTAAGACTTGTTGGCATTTTTGAATTTCTAACTTAGTTTCATAGTGAAAGGTTTTCAGCTACGAAATATTTTTCATAGCTAATAAGATTTGGTGACTTTTTTTAACTATGAACTTATTTTTTTAGCAAAATGTTTTTAGCTACAAAATATTTTGTGCAGTTAAAACATAAGTATGTTCTATATCCTATAACTATCAACAACAAAAATAAATTTTGTAATTAAAAACCTTTTGCTACAAAAATATTTTCTTAGAAAAAAGAAGAAGAATACAAACAATGAAAGCGACATCATTTTATCCACCAAAATAATGACACTACTTCTCTCTGTCTTTTCTTTGTTTTTCTTCGTCTTCTAGCAGCTCCAACATCATTGTCTTCTATGTTTGTTGTATCCCTTTTATGTTTTTGTGGTTTGGTTAATGATTCCTATCTTTGTGTTGAACTTTGGTGTCCTTGTGTTCTCTCTAACAATTGGCAATATCTATTTTACCCATTCAGAAGGGTCTCTAGGTAATTATGTTTTTAGTACATTTATGGTTAATTTAAGTTAGGGCTAAGTCAATTGGTTAGTGTAAAGTTGTGATATGTGCTAATTGGCTTCTAGTAGGTATGAATAATACATTGATGTGTTTCCTTTTCTCTCCTATAATCACCTCTCTTTATATACCCACCTTTATTACTCACTATAATATTGTATTACTGTAAGTTGAAAAACAGGGATGATATGCCTAAATTCAGTTGTATAAGTTGTATATATAATGTTATTAGGAACATTTCTACTTTGACAAGTAGGATCAGGGTGAAGTTCCTAATGGGTTTAAATGAAAGCTTTGAAACTTTTAGGTTCACTAGTGTTGAGAGATGAGAAATAGAAATGTAACAATCATTCTTTACCTAAGGTTTTAGAGTTCAGTTTTTCTTGTTAAGTTCTGCCATGCTTGAGAGTTAAGTTATACTTATTAAGAATGATGATATTAATAATTTAATTACAAATGTATTCTAATAGAAGGTGTTGAAGCTCATGATAGCAAAAAAACATATTAAATCAAATTTTATAGTTGCTACTTTTGAATTTGGAGGTATATTTAAAACTGACTACTTGAATTCTTGTAAAAGTCTGAGTAAAATCCTGCATACATGGATTGTAGACACAGGAGCCACCAACAATATGATACCATTTTCAAAATTACTCTACCAAGTTGCCAAATTACAAACACCCAATAGTTTTACCAAATGGAGACTATACCTTTGTTACGCATACTAGAGATGTCAAATTGCATTTGGATATGTCCTAAAAAAAGCTTTATATATGCCAAAGTTTAAACTTTATAAAGCTAGATGAGATTATCTCAACTAAATTGTAGATACTATTGTTTAGAGATTATTGAAGAAATATTTTTTCATCATTTGAGATATTGTTTTCATAAACAAGATCAATTCTTGAATCAAGCTGAGATTTTCCAAGTCTTTAATGATCACACAGCCTTGTAGTTAACTATCAAGGAATCTTATTAGGAATCATAAGTTGAGATAATAAAAACTGTGAAATTGAATTAAGATAAAATCCTAGTAAGCAAAAAAAAACTAACAATACTATAAATACTAAAGTTATTTAGTTTAAGAACACACTCATAATTCTAAATGCCTTTATACCAAAACAAGGCCATTTTAAGAACTAGTTGTTCTAAAAAATCAAACCAATAGGACTACGCTCCTTAGTAACCTTTCATCAAAACTACCATTGACACTTGGAGCCAACTAAAGATTTAATGATTAGGAATAAATGATTCTCTAAATCAGCAATCATATGTATGAGAAACAAATATCCTTCTAATTGGCGAGAACCTTTTAGATTAACTCAGGATTATAAGATGACATTCTTGTAAGCGAACAACCTTCTAATTCAATGTTCTCTCATGTAAATATTAGACAATCTTCTATTTAGAACAATAGATTTTGTTTATGTTTCTTATTTTAAGATAGCTCATATTTCTTAACTACAAAACCTTCAAATAATTTTTTTTGTCCAATTTACCCACTTGCAAAACAAAATAGATTATCTTTTCTTAGAAGCATCACAATCTCTCAAAGGATATTTTAGTACATTTTTACTTATGGAGGCCTTAAGTGAAAATTTTAACTAGAACTCAATATTTCTTAACTATCATTGATGATTTTTCATCTTGTGTATGGACCTATCTGATGCAATCTAAACTTCTTCATACTATTAAATATTTTATTAACCTTATTGAAAACTAGTTTTAGACCACCATTAAAGCTATTTATAGATAATGGCACTGAGTTTATTAATCATCAAATGGATTAAATTTTTATCCAGTGCTATAGGAATTTTACATCAACGAAGTAGTCCTTATACCTTTGGTGAAAAAGGGTTGAAAGAAATCATAGGCAAAATTTTGATGTTGCTAGAGCCTTAAGATTTTACATAATAAGAAACCTACTTTATGCTAGAAATAAGTTTAAAACTTCATCAGTTCAAAATTTAAGTAAAGTAACACAACATATTATCTATATAACCTGCTTTAGATATATATACGATCATAATGACATGTTCAGACATATTTAAAAGTGGCTTTCATGTTCTTACTCAATAAAAATGAATATACCTATGGGTTTTGGAGATGGGTTCATGCTTTCTGTTCTAATCTAGCTCATATTTCTTAACTACAAAACCTTCTACCAAAAATTTTTTTGGTCCAATTTACCCACTTATAAAACAAAACAGCCAGAAGCATCACAATCTCCTAAAGGATGTTATACATTTTTTTGTGGAGGCCTTAAGTGCAAACTTGAACTAGAACTCAATATTTCTTAACTATCATTGATGTTTTTCATATTGTGTATAGACATATTTGATGCAATCTAAAAGTAAACTTTTCCATATTATTAAATACTTTACTAACCTCATTGCGAACTAGTTTCAGACCACCATTAAAACTATATATACAGATTGGCATTAAGTTTATTAATCATCAAATGAATGAAATTTTCATCAAGTGCTATAGGAATTTTACATCAACGTAATAGTCCTTATACCTTTAGCAGAAAGAAGCAGTCTAAAGATAACATAGGCAATATTTGGATGTTGCTAGAGCCTTGACATTTTACATAATAAGAAGCCTACTTATATGTCAAAAATAAGTTTAAAACTTCATCAGTTTAAAATTTAAGTACTGTAACACAACATATTACATATATAACCTGCTTTACAAATGTGTATAATCATAATGACATGTTAGGACATATTTGGAAATGGCTTTCATGTTCTTGCTCTATAAAAATGAATATACCTGTAGGTTTTGGAGATATCATGCTTCCTATTTTAGTCTAGATCATATTTCTTAACTATAAACCTTCTACAAAAATTTTTTTATCTAGTTTATCCACTTGCAAAACAAAATAGATTACCCTTTCTTAGAAGCATCACAGTCTTTCAAAGGATGATTTGCATATTTTTATTTATAAGGGCATTAAGTGAAAGTTTTAACTAGAAATTAATATTTCTTAACTATCATTGATGATTTTCATGTTGTGTATGGATATATCTTATGCAATCTAAAAGCGAACTTTTTCATACTATTAAACACTTTATTAACCTTGTTGCAAACTAGTTTCAGACCACAATTAAAACTATCTATAAATAATGGCACTGAGTTTATTAATCATCAAATGGTTGAAATTTTTATTAAGTGCTATAGGAATTTTACATCAACGTAGTAGTCCTTATACCCCTCAGTAGAAAGGAGTGGTTAAAAGAAAACATAGGCAATAATAGGATGTTGCTAGAGTCTTAAGATTTTACATAATAAGAAACTTTCTTTATGTTAGAAATAAGTTTAAAACTTATTCAATTCAAAATTTAAGTAACATAACACAACATATTACATATATAACTTACTTTAGATTTATATATAATCATAATGCCATGTTAGGACATATTTAGAAGTAGCTTTCACATTCTTGCTCTATAAAAATGAATGTACATGTGGGTCTTAGAGATGGGTTCATGCTTCTTATTCTAAGCTAGCTTATACTTCTTAAATACAAATATTTATATTTTCATATATCGTATTATAAGGTTTGTCATAGTTTTCCAACCAATTGCATTCTTTAGTAGAATTTGAACTTGGTATGTCAATTTTGATTTACCATTATGTCATTTACAACTTAAAATTGCATTTAGTAATTTAGTAACTTAATTATAATTGTATAGCTACAAGGAAAAAAGTTGGATGACTCATGAAAAATGGTCCACTCAATACTTAGGAGTGTTTTCAAATTTGTAAAAGATTAAATGGGTTTAGAATGTGAAATTTGTTGTCCATGCATAGATTGCTTAAATTTCAACAATCAAAGTTAAGATGTGATATATAATCACTTGTTAATTTGAGGCATATATAAATTCTATACTCAATGTATTTATCATGGTGAACGTTCTTAAGCAAGTAATGCTATAAGTGTTGATACAGGTGATGATGGTGATAAAAAAATGATGTTGATGATAGTGATAGTGATATTAATGATGACATAGATGATGGGATTAGAGAAATGTTAAAGGGTATAGGCAATTATGTGGAGAATATAAATGACAATACTTCTCCTAATACATTTGGTAATTTTAATAAGTTATTAAAAGTAGCTCAAGAAGAATTATATTTCGGGTGCTCTAATTTCTAATAGCTATATTTTGTTTTCAGTTTGTTACACTTGAAGGTATATTATAGGTGGAGTAACAAATCTTTTGATATGTGGATTGAGTTGCTTAATGATGCATTACCGATTGGCCTATAAAATCTTAAGATAATTCCTTATTGCTTTTATATCAACAAAAATATCCATAAATATGAGTTGGCATAAAAAACGCATTGATGATAATGTTATACATCATCCAATAAACTCAAAGACATATAAAGACTTTGATGGGATGTTTCCATAGTTTGCAGTGGATTGTCATAATGTTCTATTTAGGTTAGCCTTAAATAGATTTAATCCATTTAGTAATATGATACTTCTTCCAACATGTGGCTGGTCATTCTTATGCCATACAATTTACCCCATAAAAGTGGATGAAGAAGTCTTGTTTTTTCTTATTGTCTTTATGTATTCAAGGACCTACTACTCCTAGTAAGGATATCAATGTATAAATGCAACCAATAACTAATGATTTAAATCATCTATGAGAGGTTGGATTTTAAACTTATAATGTTATTAAAGGTAAAATATTTAAAATGTATACGACTGTTTAGTGGGCTATAAATGATTTTCCAACTTATGGAAATTTGTTTAGATGGAGTAATAAAAGATATATGGCGTATCATATATTTAACCATCAAACTTATTCAATAATGTTACGAAGTAAAATATGTTATATAGGACATAATTGTTACTTGGAACATGGGAATAGATGGTGAAGAGGCAAATTATTTAATGAAAAATTAGAACATAGTGAAGCTCTTGTTTACCTTTCAACTGATTATGTGCTTAATCAATTATCACATTTGCAAAATTTTATACCTAGAAAACAACCAAATAATAGAAAGTAAAAGCAAACTTTTCTTGATCTTGATTGGAATTAAAAGAACTTATTTTTCTATTTGCTAAATTGGAAAGATTTACTATTGAGGCATAATCTAAATGTCATACATGTTGAAAAAAAACATTTATTAGAATATTTTAGTTACTTTGATAGGAATTGATGACATATCGAAAGACACAATTAAAACTAGAATATCCTTGGAAGACATGAATAAAAAAAAATTTACACTTAAAAAGGGTCATATATCATTTTATTTGCATCTTATAATATGTCAAAAAAGGTGAAACAAACTTTTTGTCAATTTCTTAATCAATTAAGTATCTTGATGGGTATGCCTCCCATATAGCCCATTATGTCAATGCTAATAAAGGAAAAGTTTCTTGGTTGCAAAGTTATGATTATCATGTGCTTCAACAATGATTACTTCATGTTGGAATACGTGGGTATTTGTTGAAATATGTATCCATAGCTTTTGTACCATTGGGTGATTTTTAAAGCAATTATGTTGTAATACATAAAAACTAGAAAAACTTTAAAAAATGGAAAAAGACAGCTTTGATTCCATGTAAGCTTGAACTAGTTTTCCTACTACCATTTTTTGATGTTATGGTGCATTTGGAAATTCATTTATCATACAAGGCAAAACTTTGTGGACTAGTTTAGTTTTGATGAATGTTCCTGATTGAAAGGTAATTTATATTCACTTCTACATTTTTATCTTCAATTATTATTTAAGAACAAATTCTAATGTTTATACCTTTTTAGGTTTTTAGGCCCTCTTAAGGGCTATATGCACTATAGAGCTCTACTTGAAGGCTCTATCGTAGAGGCTTATGTATTTAATGAATGCTTGACATTTTGTTCTATGTACTTAAATGACATGTAGACACAATTTAATAGAGAAGAACGTAACTTTGATTTTGATTAAGATAATAGCTTGTCAGTTTTCTCTCAAAAAGTGAGGCCACATGGAATAAGAAAATATGTTAACTAAAAACAAACTTGAAATTGACCATTAGTATATTTTGAAAAATTGTGAGGAAATTAATTTATATATCGATTACTGATATTCCTTCTCAATCATTATTTAATATTAAAATTTAACATTCAACATCTACTTTTCTTATATCAATTTCTTTTTTAAAATATAGAGCATAAAGGTGAGATTAGAAGCAAAGGTGATGTTAATGTTGAATAAAGGCATAAACTTCCCATCATGATTTAGGAAACAAGTAAGTTATTAATGTAATAGTATGAATAAATGAAGATTATAGTTGAGATTACAATATTAAATTTTAATTATATTTTTTCTATAGATGATACAGTTACATAATCGTAAATTGCCAAAAGCGATGGAAACATTATATGCTTTGACATGCAGGTTTCATATATGTAAGAAAAATATATAGGTTGCATTGTTAATGGAGTTAGATTTCGCATAAAAGAGAGTGGCGGTCACCTTAGAAACCAAAATTGTGGGGTTATTATTGAGGGACAACATAAGGATGATTTTATTGACTTCTATAGTGTTATCTCTAAAATAATTGAGTTACATCACATCAAAGATAAAAAGGTTGTTCATTTTAAGTGCAAATGGTTTAATCTTAGTGATAAAGGGATTAACATGAAAGTGAATGACAATATTACTAGCATCAATACTTTTCAAAAAATATTACTAGCATCAATAATAGTAACTTATGGTATCAAAATGAACCATTTGTGCTTGCAGATCAAGTGAAACAATTATTCTATCTTAGTGACATTATATTGTGCAAAAATTCGAAAGTTGTGCAAAAGTTTTAATACCAAAATCTTTTTTATTATTTTGAAAGAAACATGGTCTAATGATGAAGACAGTGATAAGGTATATGGAGATATTGAATTGCAGATGAATAATGTAGATCACAAAATAGAAGATGAGGATATATCATCACTCCGTAGGCGAGATGTTGATCCTAATATATTAGAAGCAATTGAACTACAAGGCAATCTTGTCATAGAAAGAGATGAAGACTATATTAAAAATGAATTATATAACAATGAAGATACTTTAGTCAAATATAATAGTAATGAAGAGTCGAATCATAATGCAACTAATGATGATGATTTTGAAAATCTTGATTATGATGATTGAAGGTATCATGAAAATGCTCTTTCTATTTTATTATTATAATGTTGATAACATTATAGTGTTAAGTGATAAATATTAATGATTGAAAGTGTCTTGATTATAATGATTGAATGTATCATGAAAGTATTCTTTCTATTGTCTTATTGTAATGTTGGTACCGTTTATGTTGTTGATGTGATTAATGTATCATAAAAAGTGTTTTTTCTACTATCTTATTCTAATGTTAGTAACATTTATGTTGTTAATGCAATTAATGTTGAAGATTGAATTTATCTTGATTATGATGACTGAATGCATCATAAAAGTTCCCTTTCTATTGTCTTATTGTAATGTTTGAACATTATGTTTTTTTCTTATAGATATCGAACATAATGACACCTTGTAGAAATAAAAGCAAAAAGGTGGCAATTATCAAAATTGTATAATAGAGGGTGAATAACTTTAACCAGATCAATCAGTTGGTGAAAAAAATTCAATATCTAGCCAATAACAACATTCTACCTTAAAAAATAATCAAATTAGTCACGAAGGTTTAAAATTTCTATACTTTCAAGTGTGTGTGTGTGTGTGTATATATTCAAATATATATCTTTTTTTTATCATATTCTTTTTTTTAGCCATAAGAAATAGAGCCTGTTATAGTACATTACCAAAACAAAGCAACAATAATATTCTACCTTCAAGTCATATACATCAACTTCATTTTGCCTCAAACAATGAAGTTGCTAGTGCAGGTTTATTCATCTTTAATACCTTCAACTAGACTTATGCTTAAATATATATTTATATATTCTAATATTTTCTTATCATTATTAATTTGTTGTCAACTTCCAATGCTATTATTAGAAAAAGAGGTAGATGTAAGATTAGAGGTTGTGAATGGCAAAGAATGAATGTTGCAAGGAATTACAAGTTATCAATAAAAATTGATACTTAGCAAGTTTGTCCCATAGACAAGGTCCAATATGTAAAGATGTCAAGTGAGTAGGGGATTATTACAAGAATATAATTACCTTGTCTGAAACATGTTAAGGACTTAAAGGAAGACAACTTGCTTGAAAATGCTTTAGATGTAGTAATTATTCAAAATCTTTAACTTTATTGAATATTGTTTCAATGATTTTAAGATAAATTACACTTTTATTTATTTTTCACAGTTGAAATTGAATATTGTGGATATTGAAAACATAGATGTTTCAAAACTATGTTACTTCATTATTGAAACAAAAGACTAGGGATCACCGTTTTAAGTTACATAAGTATTATAAATCTTTTCCTTCTGATGTAGAGGCACAAAGCCATGTTTTTGAAAGAATGTCTAAAGAAAATTTGAATAGTTTACGTTATTATTAGGCTGATCTGAAAGTTCAGGTTTATTTTCTTTGCCCTCAAATTTGCTTGCATTAAACTTGTTGGATGATTTAATGACTAAGTTATGTTTTTTTTCTTGATTTAGAAAAATAATGAAAAGGAAAAGGTCAGTAGATCAAAAATGAAAACATCTCATAATCAAGTGTCAAATTCATTTGTAATTATCTGAAATGAATATGTAAGATATATGTTCGCAAGTTATACTTAAATCAATAAATACTACATTATTTATTGTGCCTTGTATTTTTGTTTCATAAAATAGAGTGAGAAGGAACTACATGGAAAAGAGTATGATATGATCACACTATATAAAGTCACTTACTACAAGGATGGTAAAAGATAGGTGTCAGAAGAAAAACCAAATAACTATATAAGTATAAAAGTTTGTTCAATATTTTTGTTTATTTACTAATGTAGTAGTAAGAAGTAATGTGTGGATTGAATAATGAGTTTTTTTTTATTTTTAATTTCATAATAAGATTCAAGAGTTATTAAAGAAGTCTATGTCTAAGGGAAATGAGCTTAGTGCAGAAGGCATTAATGATACAGTACTTGATACTCGTTCTGGCTATGTGAAAGGTCTTAGCTATAGCCCTAAGATAAATATTTCAACTTCATCATATAAAACAATCATTAAACACCATCAAGAGGAAAGCAATAAGCCTAAGACTGCATTATAAGCTGAAGTAACTAGGGAACAAGAAAGTCGAGCAAAATTAGCAAAACATAATATGTTATTCAAAAGATAACTTGGCTCCGATTATGATAGAAATGAAGAGGAAAGTAAAGGGTATTAATTCTATCTCCTATACTTTTTTCTTTCACTTCCTATATGTGCTATAATTTAAATTTAATATTTTTTCTCGATTTACATAATGAATGAAGATGCAATTGATGTGTGATTATGATGTGAATGATAAAGTTATGTGGTGTTTGCTTTAATCAGAACCAAATACTTACTACATCAATACTCACAATATTTTTAGTTAATTTTAACTAAGCTTTTGGACAATTACAGGTTCGAGGACATGGACAAAACTAGGTAGTCATTCAAGTAATGCTCTAATATTTTGTAATATGAGTATGACATTATAATTTGTAAGCTAATCTCTTTATTTATTGTTTTGTCCATAAGAATTATTCTGTCTTTAATATCTTGTATAGGAACAAACAATCATCCTTTAATGTTATATTCTTTTTGTTGGTTTAATTTAATTATATTTATATAATTTTAATTTATATATACATTGCTTGATATTTTGACTTAATAATAATTTCCCACAATTTAATTTTACGAAAATAGGCAAATAATTCACAATAAAAAACTTGTCGATACGTTATATACAAGACATAACATTCAATGTCATGGATTAAAAATGCAACAAATAGTATATTGCAACATTATTAGAAAATTAATAAATAACATTTAGTTACGTTATATAAAACGTAGCTAATAAGATTTGGCTATGTTATAAAAAACATAATTAATAACACTTAGCTACGTTATAAAAAACATAACTTATATTATATAGCTACAAAAATAAAAACATAGTCAAAACTATTAGCTACATTTTATTTTGCTGTCAGTCATTTGACACCAAATTTTTCTCCACCAACGTTCGATATTTAGTTGCATTTCTGTAATGTTTTAGCTACAAATAATTTTCATAGCTAATATTTTTTGTCTACGAATTTTGGAAACGTTACCTATAGTTTGCAACTGTAGAGAATTGGCAAGGCCTTTTGCAACGAAATAAAAACATCACAAATAACTATCGGTGACGTTTTTGAAACAATTAGCTACATGTTTTTTTAGCCAATTGTCTACTAAGAGACAAGATAGTTTTATAAGTGTTACTTTCTACACACCGTAAAGTATCAGCACAGGGCTTTAAATTGCAAAGAGCAACAACAAATACAATAAAATAGGATCTTGAAACCATGAAGATGCTGGAATTGCCATTAGCTTGTTGAAAATTTCAGTTCATTTAGAGGAAGGACAAAACGTATCGAAACAAAGCACCATTTGAGAGGGAGTTAAAGGGTTGCAATACATCAACGCCGCCGACAGTAAATGTTTTCCCGAAAGTTGCTATTGATGTTCACAAGATTGTAATATTAAAGTTCTTCTTCCAATTAAGAGAGGAGTTGTTGTGAAGAATAACTCAAAAAAGAAAATTTATCTGCTTGTTTTTATCAGTTCTTTTGGTGAACTCTGCGAGAAGAACATCTAATGTAATATTATCACTTCTATTTGAAGTAATAAAGTGGGGGTGCTTCAAGGCGAAAATCTCGTAGCAAGTACTATTGAATTTTTAATATGGGCAAAGTGTAGAGTCGATAAACAAGAATTAGGCTTGGGTTAACCATTGTCCAAATAACTAGAACTCTAGTTGTTTGGATAGTTAACCCTTACCACTTATAAACCCTTTAACATTTTCATGTTTAGTCAATATGGGATACTCTAACACTCCCCCTCAAGTGCAACTGGGACTGGACATCTAGTTGTCACTTGAAATATACGCAGTGATGACCAAATTGGGCCGCTAGGGCTGGACATCCAGACGGACAACTGGGAAATTAATAATCTGGACTAAACCTTCTTTGATACCATATTGAATTTTTAATATGGGCAGAGTGTAGAGTCGACTAACAAGAATTTGGCTTGGATTAACCATTGTCCAAATAACTAGAACCAGTTGTTTAGATAGTTAACTCTTACCATTTATAAACCCTTTAACATTTTCATATTTAGTCAATATGTAAATCACCCTCTTGGCATTTCGATCAGCAACACGAAAGAGTTAACTAATTTTTGCTTACCCAAAAAAAAACAGAAAAGACAAAGGAAGTTGAGATAGGGGGCATCGGACTTCTATCTTGGGCATCGATTCGAAACTTATAAGTGGTGTATGGTTATGCCGTGGGTGCATGCCTACGTACGTAGAGAATTAGTGAAGAAGAAGAAGAAGAAGAAGAAGACAGCAAATACATAAAAATATTATATTATTAATGCATGTGTAAAAGGAATAGTTTGATTGGCTGAGTTGCATGAAATCCGCCGAAATTCGTATTGTTGTTGGGACAGTTTGTCGCTAAGGAAGATACCTGATTTGACGTGAAAAGGCCGGTAATGTATCGAATCATTTGTATGTACCTGACTGAAACTGAAATTCATCAGATTCCAAGGAAGATCAGGGAAGGAAGCATGGGATAATTGGAGATACGTACCTTATACTATGGTGTATTTGTATGTGAATGTGTGAGAAAGAGAGTTGATATTAAGGCTTGAAAGGAACGATAACAAGAATATCTTTTGTTGGGAAAAAAGGTATGAAAAGGTAAAGGCAAGTTTAGGGTTGGCACAGGGCAGCCGCAGCATCACCATCTTTCGCTTTTTCTTTCTTTTTGTACTCTTACAAAACCCTCACCTTCACTCTTGTCTTAACCCCTTCTTTCCATTGATCTCAT
The DNA here is from genome assembly GCA_027568895.1 of Erythroxylum shatona. Taxonomy (NCBI): domain Eukaryota; kingdom Viridiplantae; phylum Streptophyta; class Magnoliopsida; order Malpighiales; family Erythroxylaceae; genus Erythroxylum; species Erythroxylum shatona. Next base: position 637,350 of record JAOSBK010000007.1, on the reverse strand, counting down.
TTTTCTTCTACTTTGCTTGCTAGGTCTCTCTCTCTGTCTCATTCAACCACATAGTACTCGCAGTCTTCATATCTATATATGCTTATGTTATTCCATGCATGTTATGTTTATCTTTCTTAAAGTATATGTATGATTATGAATTGCTTATTAGATGTTGATTTATCGTCGTATTCAGGCTTTAGGAGATTCATCAGATCATCCAATCCTACTCGAATACAGATTTTTGATCTCTACCCAGTTTTACTTTAAAGGAAAATTGAGCAGATGGCTCCTGTTTCATTGCCTCCTGGATTCCGCTTTCACCCCACAGATGAGGAACTTGTAGCTTACTATCTTAAAAGAAAGATCAACGGACGCCAGATTGAACTTGAAATCATCCCTGAAGTTGATCTTTACAAGTGTGAGCCCTGGGATTTACCAGGTAAGTTAGATACTATATTCTTTAGTTTTCGTTTCTATCTCAGGATTAAATGATGCAAGGTTCCAACAAGCCAACTTAAGATAGAGTGCACAACAGACCAAGGAATATTGAGAGTTTCTTGTTTGTGAAACTTTTTGACTGCTTGATTTTGTGAGTGAAGAGAATCTTTAGGCTATGGGATGTATATTATATCTTTATCTCCTCTCTTTTTGTTTATGGAGAAATAAAATAAAAGAAAAGAACTTGTAAGATGTGGATTATATCCTTCAGGCGCTTCTAATGCATTAGAAAAAGAAACAGAAAAGCTCCAGAGAAAGTAATAATTGAGCGATTTGGCCTCATCATTTTTAGGGTTCCTTCGTATTTGTTGTGAACAGCAAGATTTTAAGATTTCTTTGTCAAAAAGCTCCACAGAAAGTGAATGAAACGCTTATTAATCTCTGCAAAAGCTTGAATATTTTAAGTAAGATTGATTATATAGTGATGTTGCTTCATTGAAAAGATAACGATGATGACTTCACTTTCCAGCCCTTCAACAATCTAAGACCGATACTGTCTTTACGAAAGCTATTCCGAATAAAAAGATTGGCCTTTAATTGAATGTGAGCTGAGCTTGCACTGAGTAGAAATGAATAATCAATCTCTTGTGGCGTATAATTACAGGAAAGTCATTGCTTCCTAGCAAAGACCTTGAGTGGTATTTCTTTAGCCCTCGAGACCGCAAGTATCCCAACGGGTCAAGGACTAATCGAGCAACTAAAGCTGGATACTGGAAGGCCACTGGTAAGGACAGAAAAGTGAACTCTCAAACTCGTGCTGTTGGTATGAAGAAAACCCTTGTTTACTACAGAGGTAGAGCCCCTCATGGTGCCAGAACAGATTGGGTTATGCACGAGTATCGTCTCGACGAACGTGAATGCGAAACTGCCTCTGGCTTGCAGGTGCGTAACCACGAAACCGAACAACACAAAGTTTCCCTGTCCCATGGATTGGATTGTATGAGTTTATGACAAATTTACAAATGCAGGATGCATATGCACTTTGCCGCATCTTCAAAAAGAGCATTATTACCGGCCCGAAGATCCAAGAGCATAACGCCTATACCGCCAATCGCATTGCTGGTTATCATCAACATAGTTCCGATGTTGAATTATATTCCGACTTTGGCACTTCTCACACTCCACTGGATTTATGTACACCAAGTAATATTGGAAGTAGGTTATCCAATCCTTTTGATGCTGGCGAAACAGGAGATCATGGGAACTGGACGGAGTTTCTATCTGAAGATGCATTTAAATTATCAACAGCTCCTTCCTTTTCAGGTTATGGAACTACTCCTTACCCTCCGTCAAAGGTATGCTACTTACTCTCTATTATAGGTCGTTTTCATCTCAGAATCTCTTCCTTTCTTATGAGGGTTACATGTTTGCAGGTTGATATAGCAGTAGAATGCGCAAGGCTTCAGAATAGGTTCTCTTTGCCTCCATTGGAAGTGGAGGAGTTGCCTCAATTAGGACCAACTGACTTGAAAGTGAAACAATCAACTTCATCTAGAGGAAGCATAAGTCAAACTGACATTTTGCAGGAAGTCATGATCGCATCTGATGCATCACAGGAACTGATGATAGATCAGTCTAATTTCCAGAATACATGGACTGGAAATTACGGTGCAGCTTTAGAAGATGATTTCACCTTCTTAGCTGGAAATGACTCTCATGTTAATCAAGTTGATGAGATGAACTCCATGGCATTTCCCAGCAAATCATGGATGGATCCGGATTCAAGGTTTCTGGAGATTGGAGATCTGGATGAAGATTTCAAGCCTGCAGGGAGGATGCTGGAAAACTTGAGATGGATTGGAGTGTCGAATGAAGAAGGTGACAAGGTATGTGCAATTCTTTGATTTAGATGAACGCTCCTTATCCTATCTCTTCATTTCTTAACAAGTCATGACGGAATAATTGCTTGTTTAACAGACTTACATGGAGGAAAACAAGATTGTCCCGTTAGACAATATTTCAACTTTCCGGAGGAACGACGTCCAAGGTACGTGCAACTCAGGTTTAAGTATATATGCGTTGTTTTACTTTCAATGTCTAAATAAATACGTATAATGTATATATCCATACTATTTGTTGATATGCCATCTTGTATATTAACCGAATTCATATGCAGGTACTGGCATTGGATTTGATGAAACGAATGACTATTCACTGGAATTCATCAACGATGATCCTGTAACAAACTCCACAGACGATGTTAACGGAAACGAGAATGATTTAGCTAGTTCACCAAGCTTTGAGTTTGTGGAGGAGACCAAAGTGAATCATGGATTGTTTGTTTCGACTCGCCAAGTAGCAAACACATTCTTTCATCAATTAGTCCCTTCGCAGACTGTTAGGATTCACCTTAGCCCGGAGATGGCGCAAAACTTGCCGATAGAGAATTCACGGATACAAAGAAATGAGACACACACCAGTACATTGACAAGAGAAAAGTTGGTCGGAATCAGCAAGTTGATTATGTGTCGTTGGAGCAAACTAGCGAATGCTGTTTTTTGTGTGCTTGTGATTATGCATTGCTTGCGTCTGGAGGAAAACACTGAAATTGATATGTTGAGAGATGGTCTCAGCGCAACTAGTGGTGTTAAAGAGAATGGCACACTTTGGAATATGAATGCAAAGAAAAAGGCAGGAGGAACAGCAAGTAAGTGGGATGACAAGCATGAAAAGGAGCTGTTCGTGACCATAAGAGGTGGCAGTCGAGTTAGTGTGATTCTGAAGAAGTTGGGCCTTTTCCTAACCATTTCTTTGGCTATCTGCACCATGTGGATGAACCATGCATGTTGTACTTAGACCTTGACTTCTTAGGTCCTAACCCATTTCCTCGCAATCTCGTTTTGCATGTCTTAACATAAGTTATCCAGTTGGAAGGCCAAAAGTGCCCCATTTCCAATTTAGGGATACAATTATTTTAATATACTTGTATTTGATCCATAGCAGAACATGTGACTCTACATTTTAAGTTAGCTGATATTTATGACACTTTTTATTTTTGATTCTCACTTGTTCCATAAACCATTTGAAGGAGACCATATATTCAAGTATCTACATAATAAGTAGGTATGTAACAAGAAACACATTAACAACTAAAACATTAAATTGGCTGTGGTAACTAGCTATGTGTGGAAGATATGAAAAAAAATTGATGAAGGTGATCATGAACTTCCTGGATATTAAAATATTAAATATGCAATATTTATAGGGAGACAATAGCACAACTCTCTTAAAGATCAACCAAAGATCAATAATAAGAAAAAAAAACTCTTCAACTTGCACCAACAAAATAATATGAGAATAAGAAACTAAATGATGTATCAATCACTAAGATTTAATTGGAAAACCCTTCAGTGCAGAGGAAAAATCACGAGATAAACTAATAAGCAAATTCATTATACTCAATAAGGATTTACAAAGAAAAGTTGATCTCTCACCCCATAATAACAAGTTATCTCACAAAGTTTCAGGATTGAAACCAAAGTTGATCTCACAATCAACAATCACTCAAACCAATCTCAAAACTAATCAAACAAAGATGAGAATATAATACTATTTGCCCTCTGTATATTTTTCCTCACTTTTGAATGTTATGGCTACACTCGATATTAAAATCCACATATTTTTGTCTTTAATATCACAAAATAGGTTTTTATGTATCGTACACAGTCATTTACACGACTTCAACACTATTCACTTGCAATTGTACAAGGTTACAGAGAGCTATACCGTCTCCACACACAATCATGTACCTGTATAAGTGACTTATATCTTCAACAATACCTCACTCGCAGTGGTACATAGTTATAGAGAGTTACATAGTCTCCACACACAAGCGTGTACACGACCATATATGTCTTCACTCTTTAGATGTTTCTAGAGACTTATACGGTTAATCCACATAGCTGTGTAAGTCAAGACACAGACATGTAGCACTCTATAAGGTCATGTATCTCCTCATAAAAGCTTCATCCATCTTGTATTTACTTTTCATCATTCTCACAAACTATAAAGGCATCTATGATCACCAAAAGTCTTTAAAATAGGGTTAGACACTCAATAATCTCCCCTTCCAGCCCAAATATGGGAAAGACACGTTATTCTTCATCATATACTTGAGATACATCCCAATAAGCTGACTACAAAGCTCATGTTTGTTTCTAGGAGCCACTCAAATATGTATGAACCTTCTTCAACATTAATTATTGCTCTTCTATCACAAACCATAACTAATGATATCGAACATATAATGCTTTCTACAAAAATGATATATAGTATTGTTGCTCAAGTCAGTAACACTTTGACTATCACAAAATACTAAATAGTATTCTTACTTGACATCCAACTTTTGAAAGAACCTTTTCAGCTAGAGGATCTCCTTATAGGCTTGCATTGTAGCTACATATTTTTCTTCAAACGTAGATAAATTCACATAATTTTGTAGCTTGGATTGCCAAAAGATAGCTCTCTCTGCAAACTTGAACAAAAAACTTGAAGTAGATTTTTTCCCATCAAGATCTCCAACCATATTTGCATCTATAAAACCTTATAGATTTGGTTCACTATCATCAAAGCACAAACTTCACTTGATGTATCTCTTAAGTATCTCAAAATCTATTTCACTACTTCCTAGTGAACCTTCCTTAAATGAAAAGAATCTGCTCACCATCCTAATAGTTGAGCAATATATGGCCTTGTGCACTCCATTTCATACATCAAAGACCCTACTACAGGTAAGTATGGAATAGAAGACATATTATATTTCTCTTTTTCTGTTAAGGGACATGTACGTTTACAAAACTTGAAGTGAGATATCAGTGGTGTACTAACTAGCTTGGCATGTTTCATATTGGAACTTTCTAGCACTCGTTCAATATATCTCTCCTCAGATAACCACAAGTACCTATTCTTCCTGTCTTGAGTCATCTCCATGCCTAAAATCTACTTTGTTAGTCCCAAATCTTCTATATCAAAAGATTTGGATAAATAACTTTTAGAGTATGCCAATGTCTTGACCCACAATCAGCTTATCATCAATATAAAGAAGAAGAATGATGAAGTTCTCACCTAAGAACTTCTTAAAATACACAAAAGTATTAACATAAGTTCGTTTGTAATCATGATCTGTCAGAAAGGAATCAAACTTCCAATACCATTACCTTGGAGCTTATTTTAAGCCATATAGGCTCTTCTTTAACTTGCAGATTAGATTTTCATTGCCTTTAACTTTAAAACCTTCTTTCTGCTCCATGTATATCTCATCTTCTAAATTTTCATGCATGAAGGCCATTTAGATATCCAATTGTTTGAGTTCAAAATCAGAACAAATAGTTAGACCTAATATATTGTTTAGATCGAGGTCATCTTGAATAATAGTGAAAAGATTTGATCAAAGACTATATCCTTCTTTTGACTGATCATTTCACTATTAGCCTTGCCTTGTGCTTTACTAGCTTGTTACTATCTCTCTTTATCATAAACACGCACTTATCTTCAATGCCTTTGCCTTTTGGAAGCTTTACATGCTTGTATGTATTATTCTTCTTCAAAGAACCCATGTCTTCCTTCAAAGATATGAGTTAAAGATTTTTGTTTTTACAAAATGCAATCTCTTGCATATTCTCAGGCTTCCTCTCAATAGGATGTAACAAGCATTCAAAACTTGGATACCTTGTATAAGGTCTTTTCTTCCTTGACAACCTCTGAAGTTGTGCTTCATCATCTATTGGATCTAATTACTTCCCTTATTTATTATCCTCGATGGATTCATTTTCAACATTTTCTGGATATGGTTCATATAGCTCATCATTATCAGATCATATCTAATCACCACCAATGTGCGTTTGGTTACACAATTCATCTTCTTCACTAGTAGACTACTCAATCGTTGAAGAAATTGGCAAATAGCTAACAATACCATATGGTGAATTATAGTGATGACTCATCTCCTCTTAGAACATCAAAACCTCTCTAGTGCTCTTGGAACTTCACATACCTATAGTTGGACCCTGTTTCCGGAGCCCAATATTCAGAGTCATAAAACGTGGGCTTGAGTTGCTCTGATACCACAACTGTTGGACCCCATTTTTGAAGCCCAGCTCTTGCTCTGAAAATCATAAGACTTGAACGTGTGTATTACCTTGTAGGGTTGTTTCAATGAACCCTCATTAACCAACAACCCATATGGGTGGTGTGCTCACGCCGGTCAATTGTCGAAAATGAACTCATTTCACCTATTTTCGAATAAATTTTAGGAAACCTCAAATTGGAATTTCAATTTGGATTCTTCAGAACATTCGTTTCTCATTGTATTAAGTTTCTAATAACATAAAAAAAATCATTGCAATTGGTTCAAAATCTAGAAGTTATAGCCCAAACATTTCTGGGCTGCTGCTAAACTGAAACTGTACACTATGCTCAACTTCCTTCCAAAAATTGGAAGCCTTAGAGGTCGAATCAAAATTTAGTCTCTTTATAGGATTTGTAGCTCTATGTGTCTAGTTTATTTAGAAATAAGAATCATCTCATTTGGTGCTCTACAATTCAAGATATCACCAAAGTACTGAAGTATATTTAGTGAAAAATATCCAACTCATACTCTTCCAACCGATTCCCTTATTTTGATTCAATCCATCCTTTTCAAATTAATACCAAAAGTTATAAATTTTGTGGAGAGGTAGAGAAATGTGTTACGAATTCAATGCTTCATAAATCAAGTCATTTGGAAGTCGGACAACAAAGTTATGGTCAAAAGAGTGAAACATGTTCAGCTGGAGGGGGAAACCTGTGGGTCACGATCACACTTAAGCACGATCGTGACATGGAGCACGGCCGCGAAAGTCGCGATCGTGCTTAAGTGCGATCGTGACTTTTCATGCTTCTCCTTCTGCTTTTCTTCTTTCGATATCCTAACTTCTAAACTTCATAACTTTTGGTCTAGAACTCCAAATTTTGCAAACTTTATATCAATGGAAAGCTAAAAGAAATCTCTACAACTTCTGTGAAGAACCTAAAAATAATTTCTGCTTCTATAAGGGTCAAAATTTCAAAGCAAAGTGGCTATCATGAAAGTTTCATCCTAAACAGCATCCAAACTTCTAATGATCATATCTTCCAACTTCATTGTCGAAAAATTTCATACTTTATACTGTTGGAAAGCTAAAAAAGATAAGCTACAACTTTTATGAAGACAACTTTGTCTAGTTCTTCCTAAATTAATCCAGTTTTTCTTTGAAGTCAGTACACAATTTTTACCCTTATGAAAGACTTGAAAATTGTCCCAAATTCACTTCCTCTCATGCAACATCATTCTTAACCTTCCAACTACATTTCATCATCCATTCCTATTTTCTTATCTATAGCATCTCACTGATATGTAGTAACAATTCATATTCAAAATTTATCATCTTAAATTGATAACTTTCCCAAATATACCGAATTCCAACTTAAGCTCATCCTTAATTAATTCATATTTCAACTCCACCTCATCCATACACAAATTCACATCTCAACTTAACAATCATCCATTCATAAATCCATATTTCATTAACATCATAAAATAAAAGTCTACAAAGTTTTAATGGCATTCCAAGCCACATTACAACATCAATATCAAAAATTGGAAATACAAAAGATACAAACCATAATTCTCAACATGTGTCAAAAATCTTGTTTTTACATCAATCTAACTTAAAATACAAAATATGCATAATCGAACGAATGTCTTAACTCTCTTTCACCCGATCTCTTTCTCATCACTTGGAGATATGAATGAAAGGGGGTGAGCTTGAGAGCTCGTGGGTAACAGTTTATAACAAAAAAATCAGCAAAACCTTTGAAATGTTCATTTGCCAATACAAAGTTATAATTAAATTCATCAAAGTATCATTCTCAATTTCATAACCGAAATTCACAAATTTTAAATCATGAATGCATCAAACT
>JAOSBK010000007.1:609072-628832 GCA_027568895.1 Erythroxylum shatona | reverse complement strand
CTTAAAAGCAAGCCAACACTTTTTATTTCAATTTTGCCATTAATGAATGAGAAATGTCCAATTTGCCCTTCCTTATAAGCTTAGGTTCTTTCATCCTTAAGTGATCTTCCAAAAATGCCCTTAATGAAATCTTACTACCTTAATACTTTAATTCAATTTACCAATGTCACATAGTCTTGCTAACATTAACATAATAATAACTCCTAAAAATTAAATCCATCAGAACCACAAAATCTTCTTCCACTTTTTCATGTATAAAGTAAATTTGAAGTTAACTATTACCATTTTTGCTTGATCTTCAAGATTTCTAGATCCACATAATCTTCTTCCACCTTTTCATGTATAAAGTAAAATTGAAGTTGACTATTACCATTTTTGCTTGATCTTCAAGACTATTGATTACTAATTGGCTTCCTTCTTTGTAGTAATATTACAAGTTTTATTTTTAGGAAGAGCATTAATTTCTTCCTGCATTACTATCATCCACTAAGAGACATTTGAATTATTAAATGCTTTTTAAAGAGTTAATGGCTCTCTATCCTTTTCTAAAATGCAAGATATTACATTCCTTACATTAACTAATTCGACTGATAATTTTGATAACCCAATTTTATGATTTTTTTTATCATTGAACATCTTGTACATAGGAATTACAAATACATGATCAGAATAACCCAATGGCTTTCCATTCCACATCTTTATTAGCATCTTCAAATTAATTGTAGTTTATGGAACTTGATCCACCATATAATAGAAAGTATTAACTACTTATGCCTGGAAGGCCTTATCTCTGCTTGTAGCTCTTAACATTGTCGTTGCTCTTTCTAATAGATTTATATTCATTTGCTCTATCACTTTTGTTTTATTGAGGACTATATGCAATAATAAACTACTTTTTGATTCCTTCTTGCTTATATAATGCATCAAATTCATTATTAGCATAGTATCCTCCATACTCTATCCTCAAACATTTTATCTTTTTACCATTATGAAGTTCAATGTGCTCTTTGAAAACTTTGATGAAAGACATACTTTCCTCTTGATAGGGTACATCTAACACCTTTTAGGATAATCATCAATCAAAGAGGTAAATTACTTTACTCCTTACAAGGATGGAACTAGTGCTTGCCACACATCAAAATGAACTAATTTAAGAACAATCTTGATTCTTGAATTTGATGTATTAAATTTGAAATGGTGTTGCTTAATTTATAATGTAATGCTTGTAAAAAGGAAGTGATACCATTATAATTGAGAGTAGCTTTCTATGGTAAGGATATTTATTCCTTATTTAGATATATATCCATATTTTTTATGCCATGACATAAAAGATCTTTTATTTAGTCTATATGAAGCAATTGATTCTTATACTTCTAGTAATGTTTCTTCTTTCTACTCGTATAAATCTGCATCTATCTTTTCTCCTTTTACAAATACCAATATGCCTCGAATTACCTTTAAATTATTATTTATAATCCACCCAAGATCATCTATTCATCGTAGAGATAACAAATTCTTCTTAAAGCCCTCGATATTTCACACTTCTTAAATATTATGAATTGTACCATTATAAATTTTTAATCTGATGGCTATAATACAAAAAAAATTATAGGATAATCGTCACAATTATATACAAATTCTTTTGAGATGGGTTTATAATGATATAATCATTATCATTTAGAGGTTATATAAAAAGTAACTCCTAAGATGAAGAGATAAACATCAAGTAGTAACTTCTTACTTTCAATTATTATTGCTACTTCATAACACATAGCATTGTCATTTTCTAAATTACCTTAAAATTTTCTTGAGGACTAAAATTTTTCTTATTTAAATTCCAACAATTCTTTTTCAAGTGACCTTTCTTGCTATGATTTTAACATATTAAATTCTTTTTACTTCTTGATTTTTACCTACCATGATTTTGACTCCTACTCAAGCTACATTACATTGATCACTCTTTTATTATTATTAAAGCTTCAACTTAATAAGAACTAGACTACATGTCTTTATTATTCTAGTTTCAAATTTCTTTCTCTAAAATTGCAATAGTAACATCACTGAAGACTATGAAGTTCATAAAAGGATTATTAAAATAGAATTTTTGTATGTTTTTATGGCTTTATTATATAACTAAACAACATGAGTTGGGAGAATAGAGTACCCAAATTATTAATATATTTAGTTACTAAAGGGGATTTTGTCATCTAAAGAGTATAACATTTTCTCTTAAAAAATTTATTGTAGAATGACTTGACATCGTCCAACTTTATGAGACAATCACATATCTATTTTGTTATTTCCTTTTCTTCAATGCTTAACAAAATTTCATCTCTTAACACTAGATGGAGATTTGCAATAGCATTCACATCTAGTTGATTCCATTTGGAATCATTCAAGAAGTCTGCTGACCTTTTGCTAATGGTCATTGGGCAATTATCTTTTAAAAGGATAACTTTCATCTTCAACGTCCATAATAAGAAATCATTGCTCATTAAACTTCTCAATCTTATATTTTGTCTTACTTCTATCTCAAACTATGTTTGAGCTAAGAAAAATTGTTCCCACTATTTCATATAAACAATAATTGTATACATGAATAGTATATAGTACCTTTAAATAGTGAATAGTATCTATCTTATTTTCTGAAGTAGAGGATCCAATTATAGTAGCAATCACAAAGTATACGATAACTAGGTATATATCACCCAAATTAGGTTTTGATACCACTTGTTGGAATGATTAGGTAGATAGGGAAAGTTTGCATCTCAATTAATATTAGAAGAAATAGGAGATAAATATTATTGAAGTGAAAAAAGGAGATACAATACAATAACTCTTTAAGTTACAAGTATTAATTTGTAACTGAGAAACTACATGATCTACCTTTAAATACTTGAATTTGTTTCCTAATACATGAAACAATAAGATATATGAGTATTTATAAGTGAATCAAACTAATTATAAGAAGATATATGAGTACTTATAAGTGAATCGAACTAATTATAATCACATCTAGTATTTACTTTTGTACTAATTTTTTTATCATTATCTAAATTTTTTAAATAATATCTATTTTCATATAAATATTATTTAGACATTAAGAGTACCTATACAAATCGAACCAACCCAAATGGCTCGATGGGTTAAGCTTAAAAATTAAAGGGCTTAAGTTTTAAAACTCAATCAATGGGTTTAAGTTTAAAAATTAGGCCCAAAACATTTAAAGTCTAGGTTTGGGTTATTAAAAAAAACCTAAAAACCAAACCTTGATTTATAAATATCCTAAAGTTAGATGAACTTATAGTCATCATCTAATAATTTTTCAGTCACATTATTATTGGGAATATAATAGAATAAACAAAGTTCTCCAAGTAAGGGTTTCATATATGTTCTTTCTTTTACTTTCTTTATATAAATATTTTATTTGTTTTGATGTACCTTTGGTAAAATGCTTTTGGAGAGAATTTTGGTTCCATTGTACCATTTTTTCTATATCCAATCAATACATTTACTTTCTCAAAAAAATTCAAACTCGTCTCAAAGACGAATAGTGTTAGAAACAAAAAATCGAAAAGTTGATGATAGTCTATTAATCTATTTAAAATTTTTATACTGTGGTTTAAAATGTTCAATGGTGGAAAATTATTAGTTTTTGGTTTTGAGTTGTTTAATAATTGAAATTTGTTTAGCATAAGTTAGTTGTTTTGGGCTTCTTCTTTTTTTCCTGTACGTTCACTGTATTTTTAGTGATGTTAACAATAACAATCAATCGATATAATAAGAATACATAGATAGATTCACATTGTTAACAAATCAAATCCTATTCATATCACTCAAAATGCATTTTTTATTGATTCTTGGAAAAAGTGATCACGAGTGACTATGACAAAACAATGACGATGCATAAAGGAGAAAAGATCCATGCAAAACTAGATGGTGGTTATGTTAAAGATCTTTAGTACTTTTCTTAGGTGGGGTATCCTTCCATATGTTTAGCATTAACTAGTAATCTGACTACATTAGTAGCTTCATAAAAAGAGTAATTTAAGTGGTATATTTTATGAAATAAATACAAAAGTTTAAATGTAAAAAGTGTATCATTTATTACAAAATTACATAAGAAGTTATAAACTAGGACTTGCACGGCTCCAAATCTTCTGTCGCATTTACTCGGGAACTATTCTGTCCCCTTCATCCACAACCATTGATTTGACTGGGGCTTACTAAAATCTATGGTTGTGGATGAATGAGACAAAATAGGTTCTGAGTAAATGGGATAGAGATTTGGTCCCGACTTGCACAATCTTGTTTAAGAATAACTCTTTACAACTTAATAATATTAAAGTTATTATTAATTAGGCCTTTACTTTTAATCTATGTGTCATTATGGTGGAGAAATTGATCCATCGTGTGTAGGTAAAAAATCTATTAGACCCTAGTTTGTATGTATCAAATACTTGGTGTTTACTCAAAAGGCTATTGGGTAATATAACCTACATAATATTATTTACTCATACATAGGAATTTTATTTTTATTATATAAAACTAATTAGTTATTATTAATGTAAGAATTATAAAAACAATGACCATTTATGGTCAACCATCTAACGATTCTCATTAAAAAAAGGAAAGATTAGTTACTCTAAAACAAAAGAAGTTACAATTTATTTCATATAACTTTATAACAAGATAGACTAGAAGAAAATAAAAAGCTCAATGCAATTACTATAGGAAATGTTTTTATGATCAAGTTAAAAGTGATACTTCTCACTTACTTCATTATTTAGAAAAGTATCTAAAAGAAAGCCATAATAGTATAAGATAATATGTGTTTGGAACAAAATCGGATTCTAGTGGTACTACTGAAGTGAAAAATATGAAACATGATCATTTTGAATTAAATATGACAACTAATATTATAATTACGAGTAAGCTTCCTTTCACATTTGTTAAATTGTTTATATTTAGATAAATGATGAGTATTGTTTCTACCTAATATGTTAATTAATTAGTAAGGTTACCTACATATGTGAAATAATGTTTTATATTGATCACGAAAGAGAATCAATATAAAAAAAGTTGTTTGAATCTCCTAATCGTATTTTCTGAACTTTTGATAATTAGAAGAATGAAGTATCAAATGATGAATATGCATGCATTACTACTTATTTTATTAATAATAAGTAGAAGTTACAAAAAAAAGATAATTCTTTTTATTACAGGAATACTTCCTTTTAATGAATTAGCTCTCTACTTGGCTCAATGGAAGGTTGATAAAAAGATTTTGTCAATCTCATTAGACAATGGTTTTTATACCTTGCTACAAGTAGTTCATCATTTTGCAATGGGTATTTTTTAAGTTAAATGTTCTTTTCATATTCTAAATCTCATTATGTAAGTAGGAATAAGATTAATTGACAATTCTATTCCTAAAATCTAAAGTAGATTTAAGTATTTAAATAAGTATATTCCAAAGTTAAGATTTTTTTTTTAGATGGCTTCTAAAAGTTTTTATTTGAATATGATGAAGAAACAAAGGATTGATGGATGCAAAAGATAGAATCTACCTATATTATGATCAAACATAATTTATATTACAAGCATATTTAATTCATTGGATGCAACTAGACAAAGATTCTTGATTTTTCTCTAACTAATGAGGAGTGACAAAAGGTGGAAATTCTTCACAAATTGTTGAAAGTATTCCATATATAGCATGACATTATTCTTTTTCTAGTTCAAAATATCTAACATTAAATCCTTATTTTAAAGCAAAAAATTCAAAACAATTTGAAAGATGCTACAGAAAATCCTTCTGCATTCATGGCTAGTATGATCAATGAAATGCAGAAGAAATTTGATAAGTATTAGTCATAGTGCTTTTATTATTATCATGTGTTACTATTATGAACCCTTGCTACAAATCAGCATATCTTTTCTTTTGCTAATCTATGCTTTATGATAATTCTACTACAACTAATTTTATTGCATAAGTGAAAAAGATCATACTCATAATGCTTGTATGCTACAAAAGTAACATAGAAGATAATTTCATTCAAAATATTGAATCCTCTTATAATTCAAATAGCATTAAAAAGGGTAAATTTCTCAAGAATCTTATTGCAAATTGTATTTGAAATCCATATCTTGTCCTAAATTTAAACAATTTGAATTAGATATTTATTTGAAAGAATATGCTATACATCTAGTAGTGAAAATGATATATTATAATACTAAAATGTGAATTCTAAAAGTTTTAATACTTTGGTATGTTGACTATATATCTTTTGGTTATTCACATTATAACAGTTCTTTAGAATCTTCATTTATTTTGAGGGAAAAATGGTAAGTCCATCTCTTAGTATACTTAAATCAAATACAATAGACTCTGACCTTACTTTTGAGAATTAGATGTCCATAAAAAACTTCATTCTAGGTAATTTATTTCATATAAATAGATATTATTCTTCTTCATGTAATGATGATAGAGAAAAAAATACGGTACTGAAGAACTTTAACTTAATTTGTTATTAATTTTATAAAATAATATTTTTAATTTTAAAATGAGCTTATAGTTAATTTTATTTGACAAATGACTAAATATTCAAATTTAATGTGATTTCACATGTTAAGACATAAATCAATGTGTGTTATAATATATTGTATATAATTATTTTAAATTTTTAAAAGATGTGGACTTATATATTAGGATTCAATTTTAGATTTGAAATTAAACCTATTTTAAGGGCTGAATTGGGTATGGACACAAACATTTTAAATGTTTTGGATTGGACTTCACTTAAACATAATCCAACTCGTCTGATACACAGGTCCAATTATGAGTAATGACTAGATTCATTAGTGTATTCTCAATTTGATTACTCATTAGCATGCATATGCAATCAATTTGGTATCGTGTTGCCTCTAGTGTTGAAATTCTTGCCACTCGAAAGACCCGACACTTCTATAGTTTGCACTGCTTGGAGTTGAATAAAAGACCAACTCACTTCAGAAAACACGAGGAAGAAGCAGTCGAGGCAAGAAGAAACATCTCATCCTTTTGAACTTTCATAGTTGACTTTGTCGTGTTACATGCACATGCTGCAAGAGAATGAACGCGTTCTTCTTCATTCTTTAGTTTTTGTTGGGTCAGTGTCGTAACTGCTCAGGTTCTCGTCCATGCATGGAAGGAACGCAACTGTTGAATTCAATGTTTTTATGAATTTTCTAAGGAAGAGCTCTCCACTTCCACTAGTACACACACACACATTTTTGTAGTATTCATTGCATTTAAGCTTCTGCTCACGCGTTTATGTGGGAATTTGGCATGTGAATGCGATGAGAATTCTCAATTCAATAGTAGTTATGTTTATCAATCTGATAAATGTTTCTTGAACGTCTCAGGTAGTTGGTTAAATTTATTCTCAAACATGATCACGACTTCTGTCTTCGTTTTTGGTCCTTTGCTTAATACATAAAAACGTATGTAATGTTAAGGAATTAGATTACGATAGAAAGGTGACAATGACAGTTTTCTACAAATGAGGCTGCAACTATATCTGAACAGAACATTGAAATTCAATAGAGATGACATACATCAATATCTCAATTTGTTGTTTATAACTTGGCTTAATTACTGTCCCAACGATCTTGACATTTTTTTTTTCAATATGTACTGTCTTGTTGGCACATGTTGAACAGCACTTTGAGACGTAAATATAAGGTTTGAATTCGACAAAACATCTTCCTTTTTTTTGGGGGGTAACATATAGAAAAGAATTTGAAGATGAGAGTTGGAACAACCGATAAAGTTGCTTCTTTGTGACTATTAAGTTAGATTTTTAAATCACGAAAATAATTTCTTTGTAAAATTCAAAAAAAAGGCTCCGTAAATTATAATCTTCCTCAAACTTCCGCAAAACGAAGAGTTTTGTGCATATGGTACATTAGAAAAAAAATATTATACAATAAAGTATAATGCCCTTCTATAAATCTCTCGAAGTCTTAAAACAATAATTTTATTAAGATATTATATTATATAGCTGAGAATATTTATACTTGTCAGAACCATTAACTAAAAGTAAAAATCGTAATTTGCAAAGTTTATGTTGTATTTATAATTTTCTAATATACTAGAACTTAATCTTCAATTCTTAAATTATCATTGGCTATTAAATTAAAACTTCAAATTAATAATGTAGGACATTATGCTTAAATGTAATATATATAGTACATAATAATCTACTTGATATTATAACTTTTTCCATTTTATACAAGTTCATTTGTAAGTGTTAAAAAGTCTACACCTTTGATGCATTACTATGCATCTCTCATTTTTACTCTCTAAAAGGCTTGAATTACCATCGAGTTTTTCACCTCATTTCTTTCCCCTTAATTTCTCCTTCTCATTCTCAAAAAGCTAGAGTTGATTTTCATAAACTTAGTCTAGAGACAATGGAGAAATGGTAAATAATTTGTCATTCATAAAAGAACCTATTCTTATACTTGTCATATATGGCTCTCATATCAAATTGTCAAGAACACCTTAAAAGAATGTATCCTGCTTGCATGGAACTATATTGCATAACAATTTATCCTTATGTCTGTTAACCAAGAAAGAAACCAACACTTGCTTTATTATTCTAACATTCTTACTGTCATCCTACCATTGTAAGTTGTGTGGTTTAGGTGTTGCATAGTTGGTAATGTCAGCTTCTCCCACTACAAGAAAAATGAAGTTTAGCAACGGACATTACCGATGGAATCCATAAGCTAAGTTAGAGATGGAATTTACCAACGAATCAAGGCATCGGAGAAACGGCCATAGGTAATAATTTGCGACAAGCCACACATTTTTCGTCACTAATTTATTGATGGATATTTTGTGCCGTCGGTAAATTTAGCGACAAAAAGATTGCTTCGGTTGGAAAAATTACCAACGCATGTATCTTATTTGTTGACAAGTTAACGACTAACATTACCAACAAAAATTAGTTATTCATTCGTAAATTTAATAAATTTTACCGATGAACTTTGTTTTTCTGTTGGAAGTTTTACTAAAACTTTTTTTAATTTTTCCCTACATTTATTCTTATTTGATAATAACACGCACACATGAAATTGAGGGATTGAAAAGTTCAGATTCAAGGAAACAAGAAGAGGGTAGATTCGAATTAACCAAAGTTTTAAATTTACCTACTAGACCTCACGAAGAACTTGTCTCAGACAACGTAGATAAAGGGTAAAGAACAAACCAAGAAAGTTGTTTAAGATCAAAATCACACCACAATTTGATTTAGTTGATAAGTGATGTTTAATTCCTAAGTTAAAAAGAACAAGAGGGGTTTCTCCTCTTAATATGGTTGGCAGCACACAAGAAATAATATAATCAAAAGTTGTCTTTACATAACCCTAAAGAGGGTATTTATAAAAATACGCCTAGGCTTGGTCCAACACGCTCCCAAGTCTAATCATAGGCGTGTCTCTCCTCCTGGGCTTAAGTGATGATGCATAGCCTAATACAATGGTCTTCAAGTCCTAAGTGATTCCAATCCAAAGATTTGAGATAAATTAATCAATTTGGGCTGTGATTCAAATAGCTCTCCTCTAAAGGCTTAGTGCACTCCATCCTCTACACAAATTGACCCACATGCACATAGAGAGCCTCCTTGAGTCTCTCGATCCTAGCATTGGACATAGATCCAACTGGAATGACAAGCTCGCCCTATCACGCACACCATCTCCATGGTGATCCTTGCTCCTACTCACATTAGATAATCTTATGATTGATGCATAATCTATACAGTTATCTATTGATAATATTTTGAATTGTTTATACATTTAATTTATTAAAATAGAAAGTTGATTAATGATATAGAGTAAAAATTATCTTAATTGATAATAAAAAATTCTTTTGTACATAATAAGTATTTAATTCACACGAAATGACTAAAAATATGCTATTCATTTGGTGAACGCGGATACTCTAACTATTGCAATAAGGTGACGTCCCCTCCCTTCAACTCATCTATATCATTACGGAGTTGGGTTATGTACTCCATCAACCTTTACAACTGAGTTGCCAATGTTTTTACTGTGTTTTGAAGCTCATGAACTTCATTAGATGTGGAACGCCTACTAGATGTTGTTATATTGGATGTGGAGGATTGCGAATAATATGTGTTCACAAATAAACCAAAACTAAAGCTCCTTCCACGATGGTCCCTACCACCTACTACATGAAGATAGGTTTGACTTTCATCGACATTTTTAGACTATTAAGACTGTCGTTAAATGCTTTCTTGTATTTGGTCATATTAGAAGGCAATGTTTATATTAATAAGTGATAATTATTAAGCATTAATATTAAAACACAAATTTCACATATATTTAGTTCTCTACATTAGGTGTTGACGAAGGACACACCGTTATGCTTCTTAATGTGCGTATATAAAAAGAGCCAATAGGGTGTAGACTTCATGCCTATAGACTTTTCCTACATCAGAATAAAATGTTATAAGTGAACTACAACTTTTAAAATTTTTAACAGAGTTTCCTTTATTTTCATGATATTTACTCCCTGTTGAATAAAGAATATAACTCAACAACACAACTATATATGACACTAGAGATTTATAACATTATCATTCTCCATAATACACATTATTTTTATTCCAAAATTTACACATCAAATTAAATAAAATTCACACATCAAATTAAATTGAAATACATCAAAGTAAAAAAAATCGAAAGGTGTAAATTGTAAATAATTACAAGTCTATCTATATACTCGTGGTGGGTAATAGATCCTCCAGTATGTACGAGAAGGTTCTTTCCCCTCGATCCTCTATGTCTGTTAATAGAATTACGCTTTGAAATGGACATTGCCTTAGGTAATGTCCAATACTGCTGCCAACGACTCCAAATTTCTTTAGAAATATAAGGAGGTCGTACATCAATCTTATGTATCACACCAACAAAATCTCTATAACATGTATGAGCTTGTCTCTCCCATACTTTATAAATAAATGCGTCAAGTTCGGAATCCCAAAAAATTCTTTCTAAAGGAACAAGGAAAACATATGATAAGTACTTATAACCTATAATATTTATGTAATTAATATATATATATATAAACTAAAATAAAAAAGATACATTTTGTTGTACCTCAAATTCCTGATAATAAAAATCCTTTGTTGCTTGAGAGATATTCTTCCATATATAACCCTTAAGGTCAATCTTCTCCTTGAATTTGGATGTCATATTTCTTCAGCACAATCTAGACGAAACCAACCTAATATAAAAACAAATAATTTTATATCATTTTTAAATTTAAACCTGTAATTTAATTATAAACATATGGTATTTCATGTATTTTCACTTACAAATTGTTAACAATTGTGTTGTAAGTTCTTTTATTAAATCCCTCAGCTCTAGGCTTGAGGCTGCCTCCTTCATCTGCATCGCTTACCTCTCATATCTATATTGGTATAGGGGTAGTGGATGGTGTAACAATAGGTACAGAAGGTGATGCCTCATTTGCAAGTGTAGTAGTTGGAGGTACGACATTTGTTTTGGTTGTAGCTGCAGAATGTGATGCTTCACTTGGACAGTAACTAGCTCCAAATCATAGTCTGAATCTTGGTTGCATCATATCCTGTTTTTCCTTTGGTGGCATATTTTTATCTGAAATTCATATTTAATTGAACATTCTAGAAATATAACAATTTCAATTCAATATATAACAATATACTGAAAATTCAATAATTGATTTATTGAATATAATATTCTGTTACAAACACAACTTGAAATTGATGTTGCACTTGATTTAGGGCTTTAGTCATTATATCTCCAAATTGTAAATGTAAAGGGATGTAGGAAGTATATAAAAGACCTTCTTGTACCTTATCTCTGGTGAAATTACAATCATTATCAAGTTATTTTATTCATTCATGATAACAAGGATTTGTGGCATTTATTGTGCAACTTTGTTATCATAAAGGAGGGTTTCTATAAGCTACATAAGAATATGTAGATCTTGAAGAAAGTAGTTGAGCCATAAAAGTTCACAAGTTATGGTTGCTATGCTTATGTACTAAGCCTTTATGGAGGACCAATAAATTGTATTTTATTTCTTTGTTTTCCTAGAAATAAGAGAATGATCCTTAAAGATATAATAGCTAGAAAAAGATCTTTATATCATCAAAGATGAAGCTAATCAACATTAGAGAAGCCAATTAATGTAAGATATTATTTTACTGGGTAGAATAAATCTATTGAGATAGTGCCTTTGAGATATTATAGCACATGAAAGGCATTTTGCATATGGGGCTCCTTAAAAGTAAAAAGAAACTAATTGAGGTGTTAGACAATATAAGAGATGTATGGCTTAGTCATTGTCAAATAAAGTAGTCTATCATTGAGCCTTCTACTATAACCTTCAGGAGACTAATAAAGTTATTGACTCTTATCTAAATAAAGCTTAAGGTTATGTAGAAAAGGGAATGATTTAGGTTTGGTAGTAGTAAGGTCAAATATTGTTCTAATATTTGTTAAGAAAATAAGATAAATTGCATTAGTTAATAACACTACAACCAGCCCAAATTCTAATTCAGCTGATATGCCCCCTAAGAGACATTTCATCGAATAATTCATAGGCAACCGAATTATCTCTGACTAATAACAAAACAACTACATTTTTTCATTATTTACTAATAACAACACATTCAAACCACAAATAAAGCAACAATTTAGCGTAAAAATGCATAAACCAATAATCCAAACAAAACACACCCTCCCACCCACAATCATATATATAAGCACTTAACACCTTCGGTTTTTGAGACAAAATAAACCCAATAGTTTTGTTACCTGAAAATGATGCACGATGGACTAAAAACGAAGCAAAAATTAAAAATGGAAGCTTGGGAGGAAAAGGACCAATGACGTTAATGGTGGGAAGAAGAGAGAAAATAACAGAAGGCAGGGAGAAGGGGGGCTTTGGGTTTATTAGGTCTAAGAATAACATTTTATAAACAATTTGACAGTTACCAACAGAACTGTAGTTTCGTCAGTATTTTACCACCAGAATTGTGATTCTGTCGGTATTCAAGGTGCTTATTTTTTCTGCGAGCCATTACCGCCTACTTTTATGATGAACTTTACTGCTCTATTGCTATATTCTGTTAGGAAACTCGCGAGGATATTTTTCCCTCCATATTTACCGATGGATATTTTGTCCATCGCAAAAAAGTAATTTTTCCATCAAACTTACCAACGGATAATCCATTTTTGTTACTCATTTACTGCATAATATTTTCTGTCAGTAATGTTCTGTCAGTAATTTGTTATTTTCTTTTAGTGTCCACCAACTCTATAGTAGTTATATTAGATACAAGTTTCCCCGTCTATGATCATGTTACTTTCTCAATCCTTAATGGCATATCTAGCAAGGAAAAGATTTTTCTGTCGTTCTCTAGCTTTATCTTCTACCATATGCGTATTTCAATAGACTACTAATGACTAACAACCTTCCCTCTTTGGTTTTCACAATATGTGCCCATCATCTCTTTCCACCTCCCCTTCACTCATAAACATATACTCTCTATCCTCCTTTATTAATATTACTATCTTGTTGTGACATTGTGAAGCTATATTTTCTCTCTTCAAATAGTTGAAGCACTAGAAATCTCAATTTATAATTATTGAAGAGGGATCAATTTTAGCTTTCATTCAACTTAACATGTACTTTTTTAGTTCAATTAATTCATATTTTGGCTTTGAAGCTTAGTTTTCCTCTTTACTCCCTAATTTTCTCCACGATGAAGAATTGATACTATAAAAACCAAAACAATTATCATATCTTCTTTTAAATTAACTCTCCACCTTTATGGTCATATGCACTGCATCCTCCAACTCTACATTATGGTGTAGTTCCATAATATTGGCAATATTAGTGTTTATTCCACAAATAAATCAAGTCATCATTGCTTCTTGATCTTCCTCCATATTCTCTCTCACTATGGCAGCCTCCATCTCTTTATAGTACTCCTCCACTCTTTTAGAACCTTAAGTTCATCTTTATAGCCTTTGATAGTGATCTTAGTAGTAAGAACTTGGCACAAAATATTTTTTAAACACCATCTTTAACTCCTACCATATTTTAATAAGTGGCTCTCGATTCGTCCTCTTAGTGAGAATTTGTTGATTCCACAAATCCACTGCATCGTCATTAAACTCTACTGTAACTATTTTTACTTTTTTTCTCTTATAAAAATCTTAACAATAAAACACTAACTTTGTATGCTTTGGCTACTCTATGTAGACATCTAGATCTATCTTCCCTAACTCTTTCCTCCTTGCTCACTTCCTTATCTTCGAATATATTTATGCTTCGAGTTTGAGCCATATTATATGGCCTATATGACAATGTTAGCAGTAAAATCACTTTTCACGTGTTTCTCTTAAAGTTTCACTTAACTTAGATCCTAAACTCTTTTCTAAAGATTTTTTACAAACTTAAAAATCTAAATCCAAAAAGCTAACATTTCAAAATTTTCAAATACTTCCAAAGAAGCAAACAAGTAACAAGCAAATGAAACTAAGAAGCCAATGAATAAAAAAACTTAAAAATAGGAAATTAAGTTTGAAGGGAACCCAAACAAACCCAATAGTTAAGAAGAAGTATATGAAAAGTTTAGATAGACTAATAAGAGACTAATAAATAAGAATCTTTTTATTAACTTGTAAAATCACGAAAATAAGGGATAAGAACCCAAAAATAAACTATTAATTTTTAGACTAACCTTGTCCACAAATGATTCAAACAAGAAAATTGAATATACGAAACAAACACATTAGAATATTGAAAATACAAGTAATGATATCAAGAACAAACCTAAATATAAAATTGGGCTTTGATACCAAATTTTTATATAATCCTACTAATAAAACTAGCGGTACTCAACATCAATATGATAAGATCAAAGAGTACTATTCCACCAAAAAAATAATCCAATAAATCAAACAAAAAATACGCAAAAAAAGGATATGAATTGTCACACTCCAAAAAAGAAAGGATTAAGAGTGACAAGATTTTTATGGTTGATCATCATTAGCAAGCTAGATAAGATTGACAAGTAATAAAGGCTTCTCTAAGAACAAGGATGAAGAAAACTCTCTAAAGGTTCTTGATTCAACAATAATAATAATCAAAACCTCAATTACATTTATCACCTAGCCTTATCTAGGCATAAAACCCTAAAAGTGTAAAAACTATAAAAGTCTTAAAACTAAGTTTAGGAAAGAAATACGAGTCCAACATCTGTCTTGGCTAATACTAGTGTTAGTTTTAGTCTAGAATATTGGTATGTAAAAGAAAGATGAGGTTGGTGCCAATTACATGTTGACCTCCAGTAAACCTAATAAACTAGACTAGCACCAATTTACTTATGAGTTTTCTTGCATGTTATCAAGAAGTCATACTTTTTCTAAGTTGAGCATTAGATTATTCTAACAGGAAAGTACTCCAAAACTTTTTGGAGACATGATGGTTTAGAATATTGTAGCGAGCCCATTAGTCTAAATTGTTCTTGAAAAATGAATGGCATGATCCAAATTCATGGTATAATTAATAACAAAAAATTGAAATAAAATGTAACTTAAAATCATGCTAAATAGAGTTTGGCAGATTTTTCCCATTCATATTCTGAATTTAAGTGGAATGAATTTGTATAATAAAGAATTAAATGTTGAATTTATGTAGCTTTCGTGAAATATTATGTATGAACTAAGTGTATAATGCAAAAGGAAACTTTATTACCCTTAAAAAAAAGTAAATTGAAAGCGACTAATTCAATTTCTTAACTACACGTGATCTTAATTTTTCAAATTAACTTTTTTCTATTGAATTCGTAAAGCTTTTGATGCTTCCAGTTTATGCATACATATGCTTTCTAAACTTCCTTGTTTACATAGCTTTAAACACATCTTTCACTATATACATATGTGTGTGTGCTCATTTACATTTACTGCAACTTTCCAGAATTGACGTGATTACATGACCAACGGGCTATGTTTCGAACAATACAAAGCAGCAGGTATGTGGAAAATTCAAGCCACTAGTATCTAATTAGGAAATGCAATGGTATCCAATAAAGAGAAGGAAATCAAACTTTATGCTTTCTGTTGTACTTTGACTCTGTAACACTTGGAAGACAAAACGTTTTACAACTGAAACTCTAAACCAATAAGGATCGTCGTCTGGTCAGTTGTTTTCCTTCTTTTGAAACCATTGCCTGTCCAATTCAATTCCAGGAAAAGCAAGATCCACATGAAAGACCAGGAAACTATAGTGGTGTGGTGGGGCAATATGAAATAGGGTCGTAGCTTTGATTTCCACGAACCCCACGATTGGCTAGTCCAAGTAAACAGAAGACCCTACATTGCCGTAAAAGGAGTGATATTTTGATATACAATATGTGGTGAGGTTTTAGTTAGAGGTGGTTGTCACATATCATGGCCATATGGAATTGTTTGGAAACCACACGAATAGATCTTAGCAAATGGAAAGTCTTTACTTCGAGAAAAGGGCTCTCGTGATTGACCATGGCTGCTGGCTTTTCTTCCATTGATGTTCACTGTCTAATTTGCAAAGTAACATTTTTATTTTTCTTTAGACATGGCTGCTCTTAGTGCTTGGTGTCAGTAAACCAAAGAAATGATATTTCATTTTACAGAAACTTAATATCACCATATATAACTCTTGTTTATCTGTGGCTGATAAGAAACGAAGGAATGATGTAAAGGTACATGTAAATGTGAACGATGGTAGAGACATGAGTGGCCAATTTCCGCTTTTCAGGCTCAACAAACAACTGAAAAGAAAGGTCCCGACGTGTCTGCCAATGCCTTGTCAATTACTATTTGATGTTTCCCTATAAACTCCAAAGCCGTGTTAGTTACAGCTTACGGTTTGGTCTTTTTCTTTGCTCGATTAATTAATGCTTTCCTACGTACTAATCCTCCGTTACATTACCTAAACACGCTTCCAAAGCCGATGCAGATCATATAACCAGTTCTTTACATACCTTGACTGCAGAAACTTCGCTTTCACATTCGTTCCCAGGATGCAAAACGTTTATTCTAATTACTTCGTTTGCAGCAGGTTGGATGTTATTATTTTGTAAAAGATTCCCAAATTTGTTTGTCTCTAGTGTCGCGCATCATGCGTAGAGAAAGCAACGCCTGTATAGCATCCTTAATTTTGAAAGAAGCTGATTTGTCAGTTAGATTAGATGTGGAACTCTGCCAGCGCGGTGGAGTTTTGGGAGAAAAGGTCAACCTAAGTCCGTGGGTTGGTTCGTCACTACCACCACCTCTGTTCTTGGACAGGACTAGTGCTCTAGTCTGAAGTTGTAAAGTGGTTTTCAGTGGATTCCAAATCTGTGACTACGTAACAATTGTGCATTCAATCGGCTGCTTTCTTCTTCCACGTACCTTAGTGTTCTGGTCTTCACTACCTATTAAAATAATATGGATAAATATAAGGAATACAAATTAAGTGCATGTTTGTTTCAACTTTTGGAGGGTCCAAAAGTACTTTTATCTACTATAAAAGCTATTTTAAAAAAAAGGTAAGTATTTGGCTATAAATTTCAAAAGCACTTTTAAAGTAGAAATAGCTTTTTTAAAAGCTAAAATTTGGAGTTTTTCCGAAAAGTCCAAATTTTAGCTTTTTCAGAAAGCTATTTTTCCATCACTTCCCATCACTTACGTTAATAAACAAAAACCCCAAATTATGTTTCTCGGCTTCTGTTTTGTTTTTTATTCATCAGTCACTCTCATCTTCTCCGGTTAGTCTTCTTCTTTATATTTTTCGTTTCTCGTAGAAGTTCTTTTTTACTTTCAACGCAGAGGACTCTGTGTCTGCGTTTAACGCAAACAAACGCAGAGTCCTCTGCGTTAAACACGCAGACAAAGGTTTGATGCTTTTTATTTTATGTTGTCAGATAGTCTACTGTATGAAGTTTTTTTAAAAAAGCTGTTTTTTTTTAATTAACAGCCAAACAGTCAACTGACTTTTAAAAAAAACTCTTCTCAGAAAAGCTCTATTGACAAAAGCTCAACCAAACGGGCCTTAAAGCTCTTTTTCATGTCTTTTAACTAATAATATTAATCCTTTTCTTTTTTAAAAAATTATGACTTTTTTTATATTTATGGGTTCTTATAAAAATATAATTCTTTATATTTAACCTAATTAGAAGTAAGACTGCGTACGATTGAACTTCTCTAAATTTCAAATATAAATGAAATTTTTACTTAATAATATTGTTGTTGTATATTTAACCTAGTTTTTGTTCTAGTTAATCATTTAAAACAAATAGCTTATGTACGTTTAATATATTCCCCATTCCATATATTTCAATTTTTTGGATTTACTTAGAATTGAGAAAGAGGGTGCTCGAGTAATCGTTAAAAGTTACTTTTTTGTTATAAAAAATTAAAAAAATTAGTTTCTTTGTAAAACATGTAAGAGAAAGGCTAAAAATTAGTTTTAGAACCTAGAGCGAGAATCTTGGAGTAATCAGTAAAAATTACTTTTTTATAATAAAAAAATTATAGGGTTAAATTATCAAAATAGTTTATTTATAAAGAATACGAGAGAAAGCTAAGTAACATATTAAAGCATTTTATATCAGTAGAATTTTTTATGAGTAGAGTTTTTATAAAAAAAAGTTTTTTTAAGTCAGTTAACTGTTTGATTGTCATTTAAAAAAGAATTTTTTGAAAGAGCTTTATACAATAAATTGTTTGACCACATAAAAATAAAAAACACTTTTAATTTTAACTATATTTTATTTTGTAATAAAAATTATTTATACATATGAAAAGTATTTAAAATATATTAAACAATATGCAAAGTATAATATATTAATTATTATATAATTGTAAATTATATGAAACATAAATAAAAATATATATAACCAAATATTTTATATAGATTATAATATAAGTAAAATTAATATAAAAATAAATATTAAAATATATTAAAAAAGTCAAATAATATTATATAAATTTCAAAATAAATGTAAAGATATGTTTATGAGTATTGTGAAAATTATATGTAAAAAATACGGGTCAAAATGACTAAAAAATAAGTTTATTAATTGATCTGAAAATTTTACCTAAAAAAGTGTTTTTTTTTACCTCCAAATTTGAACTTTTCAAAATGTTATATTTTAACTTCTAATAAAAGTCATTTCTATGAAAAAAAGTACTTTTAAATTTTACAATCAAACATTCATTTTTTAAAAAAACAGCTTTTACGATAAAAAAAGTACTTATTTAGTTTCCAAAAGCTAAACCACGTACGACACTTAGTTAACTTTTTTTTTGTTACCCATGAGGTGTTTTAGGAGGGTCTCAATTATGGGAAAACATCTTTAAGTCATCCATACCCAGACTAATCCATGTTTGAGCTGGGTAGGTCCTTTGCGGGAGGCAAAGCTCTGACTTCAAGTTTTAAACGGCTGCATATATGAGGACGATTCAAACCCATGACCTCATTTAAGCAAAAAAAAAAACCCGTTATTAACTCATTAACTTTACGTCAACCTTATGTAAATACGTGAACCAGATTTAACGAAATAAGTAAGAACGGCCGTTACGTTTTATAGATTTACTTAGATCCTAATTCATTTCTAAATTCATTATTTCCAAGGCAGAGTCAAGTTTGTGAGACCCGTAAAGTAAAACTT
>JAOSBK010000007.1:564951-584017 GCA_027568895.1 Erythroxylum shatona | reverse complement strand
CTTATATAGTTAGTACCTGACGTGTTTTATTCAACATCAACTAGTTCTGTTGTGTTTTAACTCAACATCTGGAAAGTAGGCTGATCAGCCCACACGTCATCTTAGAGTTGGGTCTGAGTTTAACACGACCGACTCGACCAGATTTGATACTTATAAAAGAAATATTAATAATATGATTAGAGACGTAGAGGGTTGACTGTGACCACGGCGTCAATACGACTTAAGTGGTCATATTCCAAATATCCCAAAATTTGTGGTTTAGGTAGGACTAGGACTTTGGTGGAGGGAGAGAGATAACCTATTGGTTTTGTTATTTTGTAAACTGTAATACAAGTATATATATTTTTTCTCTGCATTGCCTTTCATAACAATGGCGAATTCAACGCTTCTCTTCCTCCTCTTCTCCGTACTAGTAACTCTGCTTTCCACCCCCACAGCCACTGCAAGGCCTTGCAAGACCCTCTTCATCGCTTATACCTTCACCATCGAACCCCTTTATCCTAACCCTAATTCGCTTCAAGATCCTTCTTCTTCTTCTTCTTCTTTGGGTTTCGTCACCCAAATCACTCGCCTGCGATCCTTTTCTTCCTCTTCCTCTAATATTGTCTTCAATCGCCCCCCCGTTGACCAAGATGATGGCGGTGACTTCGAGGCCCCGGTCCACCGTCGTCCTGTTTTACCTTTCGGAATCTCTTCCGCATCTATCCGGGATCGGACCAAAGACATAGTCAGTGTGGTTGTGGCTTTGCTTTTTGGGGTTGGTTGTGGCGCTCTCACCGCTGCCACCATGTACTTGCTCTGGTCTCTCTACGATTATCACTGCTGCTCTCCATATGAATCCGATGACGAATCCGATGACGATGGTGATGTCAAGAAGATAGGCTATGTCTTGATTCCTGAGGTCGATTCCACTCCTAAGCCTGCCAAAGAGGTGATATGAGCTCAGCAACCGTACATCTTCTACCTACTATCTATTACTGTCCATCCATAAAGTCGATGTTAGCGTCTATTATCAAACTCTGTTTAATTTACATGTTTAAATTGCGAACTCTGATGTTAAAACTGTGGATCTCAAGTTAATTGAGCGGTTTGTGTTTCTGTCACTCACTGACATGCTTTATATATGTATATGCATAATTTTATTTCGGAGGGTGTGTTTTATCTATGTATCAGCAATTCTTCCCACTATACTTTTCTGATACCACCAATATATTTTGTTAAAGTGTATGCAAGATCAGGGATTAGTTCTTTATTCTTACCTAAGCCCTACAGTTTTACTTCATGATGTATGATTGGATGTTTTTAGCTCAACTTACCTTGTTGTGTACTCTATTCTACTCTGTGAATATATAGGAGATTTGAACATATGCGATGACACATTTTCTGAAATCCAAGCGAAGTGTCTGATGATTAGATGAGCTGCAAAATGAATTTAGAAACTTTTGTTAGTCTTCTGTCAAATTTTTATTGGGGAGCGGGGTGAAACATTGCAGAAGACTGAGCATTATCTGCAATATTTTTCAGAGTTTGATTTGCTGAAAGGACAAGTCTAAGTTCAGTTTTTGCAAGATGTTGTGAAAACTTAGCTATTTGGAATGATGAGTCTATATCTCTGCCTTTGTATATTTGAATTCCTTTGCGAATAACCTCAATTAAATACCTTGGACTTGGATATAACATAGAAATTTCAATTGCGCGGGGACAATGAAACTGATGGCAAGTATACATCTGTGCTGTACATTAATATTGGTTTTTTTCATTATTTTTCTTTCCCATTTATGTTGTTTAGGAGTTTGGCTGTTGTGTGTGCAGTTATTCAAGTTTTGACGATATCAAGTTAAGGGTTAGTTTATTTTCAAAAAAAAAAAGTTATTAGTTTGCTTAGGATGAGTCAAAATTAGAGTTTGGGTTCCATTATAACTTATGTTAGGTCATAAGTCATGATTCGGATATTCAGATAGAATGATGTTAAGGAGACTAAGGCATCTACAGAATGATGTTAAGGAGACAAAGACATCTACTAACTCTGTCTTTACTAACCTTTATGGATGCGATTACCAATCTGCCAGATGTTAATCTTTCATTTCAAGTAATAAACCAGATATCAAATCCCTACCCGTATTGACAAGTAATGGTCTGGTTTTCTTAGCTAGAATCATATTACTTTGGCTTGTAGAAGAACCTTCTTGTTAAAATATTTTTCATTTTGATGAAGCCTTAGATATAAACCAATAAATCAAAGCCTTCTTATTACTATTTTGTGTAAGATAGAAGAAAGCTTGATGCAATTTATAGTATATTAATTTGGTGTTAGAACTGTTAGCCATGCTGATTTGGGAATCAAAAGTACCCTAGTGCAGCATCATCCATTTTTAATTGGAATAGTTGATTACATGATGAGTCAAACTTAGGGTTTTAAAGGCAATTGTGGGCTTAGGAATCGTTACATTGTTTTAGTATATATTTATAAAAATAATCATACGCTTATAATTGATACGAATTAATGTTCATTTGATATCCTCGTTGTTACTCACAAGCAATGATTGACAAGAAAATGGTACGTCGCTTATGATGTAGAGACTTTTCAACATTTCATTCTATCCATTGGTCTTTGAGAAGTTAATATTATGCTTTTGTATCAGCTAGTAAGATATAGCTAATGACACCCTGTGGTCTATTTGGTATTTTAGCTTTCACCAAGTCTCTTATGTATAGGCACCATGGGTTGAACTCCATGAACTTGATAGATAGAAAGAAATCTATAGATATGACTATTAACCAAAAGACAATTGTTTTCCATGCCTATTCTTGGTTCTTTTCTTCGCCCTGAGTTTCAAAGGTTCACATTCTTTTGCTGTTGACATTTCCATTAACTTCCATTTGGGGATAGGCATGTTTGCTATAGATCACATGGGAAATAAAGGGCACGTGCGTGGAAACACTGTTTGATAAGCGTGTGTTTAGTCCCGATGGCGGCTCTGACTGAACTTCTGTTATTTAGTCGTAGTAATAATTTGTCTTGTTACTTTCCTTCTTATAAAAAAAAAAAAAAAGACTTGAAAGGTACAAACATATTACCAAAAAAGATGAACCCAAATTTTAAAAATTGAAAAGAATTTATTATTTTTTTAAAAAAATAAAAAGCAATCACCCTAGTTTTTGCCTTCTCTCTCTAAAAGCTGATCTCCTTTTTCCAAGTCCAACCATGGCTGCTTCTAAAGCTTTAATCACCAGAAAACTGGAGAGCTTTGTTTGTCTTTTCTCAGATCCAGCCATGCTCATCTCCTTTAAAGCATCATCTACATCCTATTCTACCAAGGCTTTCTCTTATTTAAATTTAGAAACAATTCAGTACATGATTGAAATTAATTTTATCACATAAAGTATTGTCTAAGACAAGCAGATACAGTTTTATTCCAAAGAGGCCTTGGACTGACAGGACAAGGAAAGGAAAGCAATCTCAAAGAAAAGCAAAAAGCTTTTACGTTTTTACGCCATGCCCTGCATCTTTCTCATCATCATCACAAATTCACAGACCTTTTCTGGGTCTGGAACGACCTTGGCCACGCTCTCTCTTTGCAGACACCTCTTTGTCCAAGCTGTTACTTTGGGACAATATCCCTCCAACTTGAAATTTCCAAACTTCTCACTTGCCAGAAACCAGCTTGTAAAAGGTATTATTTCAATATCCACGTATCCGAAACTATCTCCACCGAAGTATTCCTTGTCTCCGAGCACTTTCTCTAGCACTTCCATTACCTCTATCAACTCCTTCTTAGCTGCCTCTTGAGCCTCCCCTTTGGTCATCCAAACACTGCGAGCCGCGTCAAAGAGCTGTCGTAGTAGTGTATGCATTTATATATTAATAAGCTAAACATGTACTTTAATAATGATTAAACAAAACCAACCCTCAATCTCAAACCTTTTTATCCACATAGTCGACCCAGAAGCGAGCTTGAGCACGTCCATATGCATCAGATGGGAGCAATGGAGGTGAAGTCCAGGTATCCTCGATGTAGCCAACGATGACAGTGGATTCGCATAATGGCCTACCATTGTGTATAAGCACCGGTACCTTCTGATAAACGGGGTTTGAGTTGAGCAACAGTTGGCTTTTCCCACCAAATAAGTTCTCCTCTCTTGTTTCGTAGTTCACACCTTTTTCAGCCAATGCAATCTTCACCCTCATGCAAAATGGACTAACCCAGCAGTCAAGCAGAGTAACCTTTCCTTCGCCTTCCTGTGACATCTTATCTTTGCTTTAAAGTTCTGATTTTTATGATTACACTACACTGCTATTTATAGATATGGGGTTATCGTATCAGATGACGATGTTTTCTATGTTTGTCATTGTTGAACAATGAGCTATCTTTGGTCTCTTCCCCTTGTAAATAGCATGAATGCTTTGATATTATCACTATCAATGAAGAAGCTGCCCAATCCATGAACTTATTTGGCCTCATGCTTCTGGCCCCTTCGATGCAAATTATACCACAATCTGCAAAGTTTTGTTTTTTTTTAATCTTGACTTTTCTGTTTTTAGTTTTTGTTTCTTCGTATTAAAGAGGATAGGTTTTGGCAATTGGTAGCATCACAAAATAGGGTAGTATTGTGAACAAGAAAAAGAAAACAAAAACAAAAAGGTGTCCTGGTAATCTCTTATTTACTTTCCTAGTGGAATCCAAAATTACACTTTCAGGTACACCAAAGGCAGTATTAATTCACATTTATGAAGATGATAAAGAAACACCAAAAGGAAAACTGCACAACTTAGAAAGTGGCTTACAAGGAAAACAGCAGAATTTAGTTGAAGACTAGTCAACAAGATTAGGCATATATACCAAGGATGGCAGCGATACTGCTTAGAGCTGGTTCTTTTATCTGATTTTGTTGTGATTCAAGAACTCAGATGGCCACACTTTCCACATTTGAACTGATACCAATAAACATATCTACTCCAGTAATGGAACTGGAAACTACGGCATGTATACCAAGTTAAACTACAAAGAAAGGCGGATTCTTTGTTCCTCCCTCTCTTCACTTATGGCTACAGAGGAATGGCTGTCTCTCTCTGCCATACGTTTTTGGTATGGCACAAAACCCTTCTTGGATTTTTCAGGGCTTGCTCTTGATTCTGGAGAGACTGATCCCACATTTGGTTTGATTCCAGCGGATGTACATATCAGCTTTTCCTCGTATGAAAGCTGCTGACTATGGCTGTCACCATCCACACATTTATCAGCATTGTCATCCTCATTTATCGATCCAAAATTGGAGCCCGTCCAGGATCCCTCGGCGCGGATTTCTCTATCTTCTACTCTGCCATTGGAATCTAAATGAGCTTGGACAAGCTCATGCTGCGGATATGGTATGAAAGCAAATGGCACATCTCCAGAAAAGGTCCACCACTGCCTGTGGGTGAGAGAGTCAGCCTCTAATGTACTGGGATTTTTCATTTGGAAATGCATGTTATAGCAGGCTGTTTGGAGCTGTTGAGCCATCTCATTTCTTGTGCATTCCTCGCTTTCAGATGGCGCTTCCGTGGTGTTGAAATTATATGTCAATATTTGATCTGATTTTGATTGAGTTACATCTGAAGGCAATAATTTTGAAGTCCCAATAGCTGGAGAAGATTGTCTATGGCATTCTGTTACCAACACAATCGTCCCAAAGAGCTTAAGTGTCCTTTTAGATGCTTCCTCACTGAGACATTCTTGGGACCTAACATTTTCGTTGGGGCAAAATTCAACTCCCTGAACCTTCAAGAAAATTCAAACTGAGTTTGAGAATATAGTGACCAATTACTTATTCGTGACAACATGAACACTGGATGGTTAGCAGGTACCTTGGGACATCGGTTGTGCAGAACTTGAGGCACCGTGGAAAGGTTTTCATCACCTTTGACTGACAAATTGGGTTCAGAAACTGTGAACTCAGCTGGTGATGAGCTATGATTTGGTGAATTTGAATCGATTGAACCAATAGCATCTGAACCAAATACAGACAAGACAGACGTTGGACTTTGGTTTTCTTGGTCGGAAATGGATGAATCAGGCAATGAAGCCCTGAGTGGCTTCTCCAAGACTAAGGGTTGTTTATTAAGCGGCGTCATCACTTTTCTAGGATATGGATGCATAGGTTTTCGCTTTGGTCGAGGAGGGGGAATCTCAATAGGTTCCAAAGAGCCTGTGTTGTTGCCACTCGAGTCATGAACAACCTAACTCCAACACAAAAAAGAGTGAGCCACGAAGTCAATATTGAACTTGCCTTAATAGAAGGCATATAGATAATTAAAGAGTTGGGGACTCAAATAAGAGCAGTCAACCTTAGAGAAGAACTTCTGAGCATGGCTCCTAATTTGAACAGCAGTCTTGGTGCCCACATGCTCTATTAAAATTGAGAATGATAAAACTATATCCCTCATTAACCAACCCAAAAGAAAAAATGGAAAAAAGATTACCTTCAATCAGTCTCCATGACCGGCCATGAAGCTTTAAAGCTTCAAGGAACTTCTTGTGCTCTTCCTCTGTCCACCTTTCTCTCTGTTTAGTTATGGTGTAGGGCTTCCTCACCTAATAATTGATGTAAACCGAAACACATCACTTAATCATCAACAGACAGCCAGAAACCAAACATGCCAAGATAAAAACCTTGGGATTATAGTCATTCCAACAACGAATTGGGTCTTTTGACATTGATGAAATCACATCTCCCCCTGGATCAGATGCTTTTGCTAAAGAACCCCTAGACGGATCCTGCATCGAAAAGTTCAAACCTTTTTCTCATTAGCACTACAAAAGTTTCACACAATCAATAACATCGACTCTGCAAACCAAAAAAAAAAAAAAGGGAGCAGGATTCTTATATGTGTCTACATGATCCAAGCTAACACGAACATACCTCAACAGTCATGGCTGCAGCAATCACAAGATTTGTTCTCTTGAGCTTCCTGATACTACCAACAGCATCCACGATCCACCTAGTTTGAAGGGAGTAGAAGAAGGAAATACTGAGATTCAATCTTCCTGTTCACCACCCAATAAGTCTGGCTCCTCCAACCATGTACAGTAACAGTTGACAATCATTCAAGTCTGAAAGAAAAAGCACAGGAACAGGTGAAACTGTTGAGGATAGCGAGAGCGAGCGAGAGAGAGAGAGGGAGTGTGCATTTGGCAGGTAACAAAGAAAAGGGGCAAAAAGCGAAGCGAGAGGAAGACACGTCAGATGGGTTATGTTTTAAAAGAAGAGAATTGGATGGGCATCTTGTGGCTGAGGACAAGAGGCAACGGTGGGTCGTTTGATTTACTGTTATTACCGTTTACCATAGTGAACTATATCTTCTTGCCACGTAGTCCACTTCCCTTTCACTACACACGTCACCAAACAACGATTGGTCCGTCCTTTTACACTTTTACCCCTGCAAAATATATACTCCCTCCTATTTAAAGTAAGTGTCGTTTTAGAGAAATGCATACTTATTAAGAAAACTAGTGAAATATTTAATATACCCTTATTAATTACATGTTGAATTGTCTTGAAAATGTAATTTGTATAATTAGGATGTGAAAGAAATTAAAGGGTAATTTTGGAAATAAAATTATAAACATACATACTCCCTCCTATCCAAAATAAGTGTCGTTTTAAAGAAATGTACACTTATTAAGAAAGTTAGTGAAATGTTTGATATACCCTTATTAATTACATGTTGAATTGTCTTGAAAATGTAATCTGTATAATTAGGATGTGAAAGAAATTAAAGGATAATTTTGTAAATAAAATTATAAACATGCATGAAAAATCGTGAATGACACTTATTTTGAATAATTGAAATCCTTCTAAAACGACACTTATTTTGAATAAGAGGGAGTAAAAAATTATAAATGATACTTATTTTGAACAATTAAAATTTCTCACGATTTTTATTTTGAATAGAAGGGAGTATTTTATATCTAAAGACAACAGGGACCCACGAGAGAAAAAGCAAAAGGGTAATTAAAATATCTTGAATGAAAGAAGGAAAAGGTGAGGCTGAGGCAAGACTTGTGGATGAGTATGAGAGAGGAGGAGTGGTGGTTTGCACTTTTTGCCACGTCTGCTTAGTTGGCCGCCTTAACTCGTCCAGGCCACCACGTGTTGTTTCCAGAAGGGATATATATTAATGTCAAAAAATGGTGACCACAAGCTTCCATTTGGGAGGTTTGAGGTTTTATTATAGGAGCAGGTGGCACCGCCTCCATCATAGTCGATGTGACACCATAAGGTGATATCTCAATCAAAGTTGTCTATTTTACTATTATAATTATATCACCAAAAAACAAATTACCCTTTATATTTTTATAAAAAAATTAATTTTATGACCTGAATATATGTTTTTATGAATACATTATTAAGAAGAATAGAGTCAGATGACATAAACTATATATTTTTAATAATAGGTAGTAACGGATTCTTGTGAAGTGTTGGCTACAAATTAGGTATTTGTATGGTTTGTGTCATTTAAGCATAAGTCACCAAGTGTTTAAGATATTTCAGCTAATGCATTAAATAATCTTATAGTTTATTCCCCAAAGGTATAGCTTGATAAGATAAAATGAATGACAAATCTTAAGCCCTGCATGAGTAACTTCTTTGGTCTAGAAGTACCGTGTAGGTTGATGTGATAAGAAAGAAAAGAAATACAAAAGAATCATTAAGGTAAATGCAGATAGCTTTTTCTATAATATAGTTGGGTAGAATGTAACTACCAATATTGACCATCTTTTTATTATCTAATCTAACGTGATGAGTAATTAGATTAATAAATAAATAAAACCAAAATAAAAAATAAGAGTTAATTATCCAATGTAATACAGATAAATAACAAGCAATAGATACAATAGATTTAGAAGTTGAATCTGCCTAGAACTTTACTATACTTAAATTTATCCTTATTCAATGATTAATCCTTGTTATTTGGATTGATAGAAATTTCTAACTATATTCTCTCTCAAGTAATACAATCCATATTCTCAAATTGGTTGACTAAAATATCTTTTTAATCAAAACAATCAAGAAGTTAATCACAAAAGAAACTTGACTCAATATATCTTTCATAGAAAAGTATATTTCATTTTTTAATGTCATTTTTGCGACTTATTATCTTATCCCCTTAAACTTCTTAGAACTTAGTTAAGAAGTTTTATAAAATATCTTGTAGCTACTATCGAAATTCTAGACATCACAATTTTTTTTAATGTAGAAAATGCCTCAAATAGAATTTTGGATAAGTACTTCTTCCAAGTCATTTCAGCCTATGTTACTACTACTGCCACAAAAGGTCCATTAGAAAGTACCCCTTATGAATTCTCCTTGAAAGATTTTTACGCTCTTCTTTAGCAACTTAATCTTATTTTGGCACTATATTTTGTCCTACCCTGTTTGTCATATTAGGTACTTCAACCTCACTGTTTCTTGATCTACTTACTGTAATCTTGTAACCTCTGATTCTTCCATTCTTGAATCTATAAAAATATCATATGCTCTATATATTGTTCTTATTGTTGATAACTCTACTATGTACGTTCAGAGTATAGGCAATGTTCAAATACCCAAATTAATCTTATTTGATACTTTTCTTATTTCTAAACTCTCGTTGAATCTTTTTTGTATTAGACAATTATGTGAACTTAGTGTTGACTTATCCTTTATAGGTTGTGGTTGCATTATGTAGGATGCACATATAGGTGAGATCTTTGGGATAAAATGTAAGGTTGGATAGTTGTTTAAGTTTACTTCTCTAATTCTCCCATCCAAATATGTTGTTGGTGTTGTCACTTCTTATATTTGACATTCTCATCTTGGTCATCTTTATATTGTTAGATTAGGATCTTTAGTATTTAGTGGTTCTTTAGGTTTTGTCAAGTTAAAATTTTTTTGTTGTGTTTCATATAAACTTTTTAGAAGTCATAATTTACCTTTTGAGATATTAAGTAATCTTTATTGATGAATTTTCTCATTATACATACATTTATATAATGTATCATAATTCTAAAATGTTTTCTATTTACACTTATTATGCTAATATGATTCAAACTCATGTCTTTTGCAACATTAAAATATTTCATATTAATAATGTTTTAAAATACAAAGATACAATTTTTACCCCCTTTCTTGCTCAATAAGGGACTATCATTCAAAGATCTTGTCTTAATACCTCCTAATAAAATGGTCGAATAAAACAAAAGCATAGGTATATTATTGATACTGTTCAACCCTCCTTATATCCTCTTCCTATCCTGAAACCTTTTGGAGATAAGCATCTTTTACTACTGCCTACACTCTAAGTTGTATCCCTTCCCTTATTATAGGTAACAACTCTCCCTATAAATGATTATTCAATTATGCTTTTGATTATCAGTGCCTTAAGATTTTTTTGTTATGCTTGCTTTGTTCTCTTATAACCTTATGGGTACACCCAATTATAGCCATGAACACGCTTATGTTGTTTCTTTAGTTATGACATAGAACTCAAAGGGTATATATGATGGGATCCCCTACCTTAAAGACTTCATATCTCTCTACATGTAACTTTTTAGGCATATAAGATGTTTTCCACACACCCAAAGTTCTAGGTCAGTGAACCTTCTTAACATTTTTCTCTGATTCAAAAGTATCCTTGTTTTTTGACATTTCTATTGTAGGTTCATCTAACAACTTTAGCAGTTTAACATAATTGACACCTAATCCCATTGTATCTTCCTCAATAGTGGATCCTCCACTTTCACAAATTAACCCTTCTCCATCTACTTCTTCAATATAACCTACTGAGTCTCAAATCTTTCCTCTTTGTACTATTTGAGTAAGTCACCTATGTGTTCATCTTAAATGTTTCTATGTTTATTCCAATATTGTCTCATTGTATAAACTTCATACCAATAATAAGGCTAACTTTGACCCTTTGTGGGAAAGAACAATGGCCAAAGAACTACATACTTTTTCTAACACTAATACTTGGGACTTGGTAGACTTTCCTCCAAATATGTTTGTTATTGGCTGCAAGTAAGTCTATAAAATCAATATTTGAATTCATGGATCCATTGAAAGATATAAAACCCAATAGCTTATTAAGTAATTTACTTAGGAATGTGACATTGATTATGAGAGACATTTGCTCCTATAGCTTGTTTGACCTCAGTTCGTAGTTTTATTGTATTCGTTGCTAACAGGCATTGGCAGCTATTCTAGATGAATGTCAAAAATGTCTTCTCAATGGTGTATATACAACCTATACCTAGCTATAATCATCCACTTAATAAGGTTTGTCCCCTTCGTAAAGTCTTGAATGGACTTAAACAAGTTCCTTGAGCCTAGTTTGCTAAGTTTAGCTCTACTATTGATCTTTTTAGTTTTAAGTCCAGCTCTTATGATCATACCTTGCTCCTTTAAGAAGAGAGTGAGAAAGGGTGCACCTATCTCAAAGAACCAATTTGGTTTCATATCGAGGGGTCTATGACAGAAGGTACACACCTTCTTAAACAATTAACTGGATATTATAAAGACTAACAGAGGGACCTGCATATAGTTTTTATTGACTTAGAGAAAACTTATAATAAGGTACACAGGGAAGTCATACTAAGACGTTTAAAAGCTAAGCAAGTTCCTATGACCTATATAGGGTTATGTTAAAACTAGAGTAAGGACTACATGAGGAGATATAGAGCATTTTTTAAAATCAATATCAGGTTACACCAAGGATTGCATTTGAAGATAAAGATTGGTTCAGAAGTTATACCATATAAAGATTGTTTTAAGTACTTTAGATCCATCTTACAAAGCAATGGTGAGATAGATGATGGGTAACTTAAATAAAGGGACACATCAGAATTTGTATATGATAAGAAGATACTACTCAAGCTAAAAGGTAAATTATACCATTCTTCAATTCCTCTGCCCATGCTCTATGGGGCAGAGTATTAGCCCATCAAACAGGTGCATAATCATAAATTAATGGTGGTAGAGATGGGGATGCTCTATTAGATGTGCAACCTTACAAGAAGAGACAAGGTCAGGAATGTAATGGTAAGAGACAAGTTGAGGGTGGCTAACATTGATGATAAGTTAAGGGAGACATGGTTTAGGTAGTTTGGACATGTGATGAGGAGACATCCTGATGCCTTAATGAGACGATACAAGAAAATTGTACTTAAGGATTGTAGAAAAGAAGAGGAAGACTTAAGAAGAATTGGATAGAGGTGATCAGGTGTGATATGGCGCTACTAAAGCTTACTGAGGACTTGACCCTTAATATGAAGCTTTGATGAACTAGGATTCGGGCAGAGAATCTTACATAGAGAGGTCGTTCTTTTTTCATAAAGAGGCCCTTCTCTTTTCATAGGTCTTCTAAACATTTTCTTTCCTTTTGTTTCATTTCTTATATCTTGTATTTACCCTAAATACTTTTGTTTGAAGTACTTGCCCCTTTAGTTATTTTATTTATTTATTTCATTTTTTCTCTTTCATTGCTTATTTTTTACTTATTTATTTTCTTTTTTCTATTTATTTATTTATTTACTTTTATCTTTATTCTGATTATGAATTTCTTTATTTTTATTTTATCTTGATTTCTTAATTTTACTTTTACTTGTTTTTATTTATATAGTTATTGGCTTATATATTTGGCTAGTTTTATTTTTTCTCTTTTTTTTCTTTTTCTTTTCATCAATTAATTCTAAAAAAAAAATTCTTTCATTTTTCCTATAGTTCTATCAGAAACAATCTCTCTACTAGTTAAAGGTTGTTTCAGCATCTTAGCGGGATTTCTACTGGAATGTTATTGTTGTTGCCATTGTTGTAATTTAAACACTTCCTAAAATGTTTCCTAAAGAGTGTTTAAAAGATCATGAGACTTTTCTATTAAAAACAAAAGCTTTAACACCTCTTGATGAGTGATAAGACTCATGCAATAAAGTAAGATTAAATGTTTATGTATGGTGAGCCTTTAAGATTACACTTACAAATTGACAAGGTGAGTTTATAACAAATAATACAGAACATAAAATAATCTTGATTTGCTTTGATATTCTTTTGTTGGTTTGATCTTCACCTTGCAAGTTGCAAACTTTATATTTTCTTTCATAGAGTATCTTCTTGAGTTTATGACTACATCTTATCCTCATATTGTTTCTCTTTAAAATAATAAACTCATTAATAGTACTTATGTATCGTTATCATCAAAATATCGATTAGAACCTCCCTTTGTTCAATACTTTTCAATTTTAAGTTAAAAATAGTATTTGTATCAAAATAAAATTCAATATAGAATATGAATTTATTTTACCTAAGAATTAATAGTTAATATAATTTAACTTCCAAAGAATTTGAAATATTATTTTATATTATTAATATTATATAAATGACTAGAATTAAACTAAGCGTTATGTTTTTTGCATATATTTTCAGTTTTTCATGTTGAAT
Source organism: Erythroxylum shatona (assembly GCA_027568895.1). Taxonomy (NCBI): domain Eukaryota; kingdom Viridiplantae; phylum Streptophyta; class Magnoliopsida; order Malpighiales; family Erythroxylaceae; genus Erythroxylum; species Erythroxylum shatona. Next base: position 570,565 of record JAOSBK010000007.1, on the reverse strand, counting down.
TACATGTTTTTCATACTTGATATATTATATATATGCACAATTAATTACATATTTATATGTATGACATTTTATACAAAGGTAGTTTAGTAAACAATATAGAATTTATTACTTTAAAATGATTAAGGAAAATTTTAAGTTGTTCTTGATTAGTATTGATTCGAGAAACCTTTTTGCAAGGTAGAATAACATTTTGAAAATAGTTTTTATATGTCATTAATATAATCAATTACTAATGGTAGATAATTATAATGATCAGACTTAAATAGAGTAGACGTTAACTTCATACTTTATATCTGATCGAAACATTATATCATGAAAGGACTAAATTATATTACAAATTATACTTAAAAATATTAGTCAAAACTATTTTGACATTCCTAATATTTGAGTGGTCATAATGCGTTGTTAGATGTCAATATTAATTTATTGATATAGATTATTTAGTTAAAGCATTAAAGATAAATTAAAGATTTTAATTTATCTAATCCTAAGTATAATTTAAGCTTACAATTTATATCCATTGTCAATATATTTAAAAACCTAATGAGTTATACATAAAGAATAGCCACAAAAAAAAGGTATTTTAATTAAGTTGGACTTGGTTTTAATGTATAAGAAATTTTAAAGGTTAAAGGAGCTACACTTCTTACTCACCCCTCTCTTTCTATCAACTAATTCATGAGGATATCATTACAGGCCAAATATTTTTGCAGCCACAGTGGTAGCGATGAACATATTTTAGAAATCTATCTGAGTGAAGCTATAAGAAAATGATCAAACTTCACAATAAGGTCTGAATTTACAATTAGTAATTCTTTATGTTTTATGCATTAATCAAGTTGTAGATTAAAGTGACTTTTTTAACATGCAAAAACTCATAACAATTGTATTTTTCTTCCACAGACTGTGAGATTAGATTATATCTCAATTTCCTAATTGTAATTACAAAATATTATAAAGAGCAAGACTTTTATATGAAAATAGCCCTATTAAGTGTAAAAATCGAGTAATATAAACTTTAATTCTAAAATTATGGGTATGAAATAGTTGAAAAGTTAGAAGAACAACTTTGTCCTCTTATAATCTCCATTGCCCTATATGATGCATTTTTCATCTTAAGAAAATAAAGAAAATAATAGTACTATCAAGTGTCAAATTTTGGGCAAGAGTAAACTTATGTAATGTATATATGCATAACTATAAATTTCATTATATATGAAAATCATATAAAGACTTTAAATGTTTAATAAAATATAAGAATATTTAGGCTATAGAATTGGTAGTTTTGATACTTGGTAGTTGGTATAAATGATTTTGGTTATTTATTCAATAAATTAAAAAATAATTTAAAAATAAAATAAAGGTTTGGTTTACACCAAATTGGCCCGCATATCTCTATACATGATGGTTCAACTCTAGTAATCATATGATGGAACTAAATATTTGTGTTTATTGAATATTTTTTTAAAATTAGGTTTAAAAAACAACTTAAAAATATTGAATTACCTTAAAAGATCTTAATGACAAGATTACGAGAGAAGAAGCATTAAATATCCCACGATCTGGTGTGTGTATATATAAATACATACTTAAATCCTTTTTAACTTTAATGTTATCATCAAAATTCAAATCAAACTATAATATTTTGGTGTTTAAAACAATCCTAACATTTTAGAAAAATCAGTCAAATTTAATACCTACCTTACAAAACTCTTAATCTCATTAGACCTCCAACAGTTATCTAATGACCTATCTTTTGCTTTTAATTTTTAACTTTAGTGGGTCTCATTTGTGCCATCGTAGAGCCCAATTGGAACTAGCAGGCTTATACCTAAAACATAACCATAACATTGTTGTTAAATCAAGTTATTGTCCTTAACCATAGTAGATTCAATTGCTATAGCTTCTCTTGTTATATATAAACCTCTTCATAAGGGGATCTTTGCTAACACTAATTCCTATAGCAAAAGAAGTATGCAAAACTATCAATTTCCTCTAATTGGTTTTATGGGTAAAAAGGTTATCTTAACCTGAATTTTGATGAAAATATTAGCATTCGAAAGGGACCTTTTACCTTAGTTACAACTTTTTTAAATGAAAATAACATAATATATAATATTCTTTTTAAGTTGAAATTGAATAAAGAAATAGAAGGAAGTCTCAAGCTTTACAAAGCTAACAAAAAGGGCTCATCCTCTTGAAAGGGAAAATATAAGGAAAGTAACAGAGTTCAAGCTAGCTAAAAAGAGCCTCCAAGGAATAACAAGGTGAAAAACTAATCTCAACAACACTTACAAAGAAACTGGTAGCTAAAAGAGTTGCATCAATTAAGGAGTCCGGTAGCTTAGTAAATTGCTACAGATAGGAAACTAGGTAGGTTCCAATTGGACCTTGATGGAGAGCTTGCTTTATTAAAGTCTTTAAAAACAACCATAGTTTCTTTAATCTAGCTTAAAGTATTAGAGATAAATGAGGAACTATCTGAGATTTTCCATGATGAATTATTAGGTCCTTTTATCTTCATATTGTATATATGTTGTCACTCAAATCAATTTTTAAAAAGTTAGAGTCAACTTCTATTAGCTTTAATTGATTCCTTACCTAGTCCATTACTTTTTGCAAATCCATTTCAAAACATATATAACCAAATATTTGAAAGATGGAGCATAATAAATCTTTTGAGAACTGACACTAAAAAAACAAGTGATTATTGGATTTAGGGAATGACTTTCAAAGCTAACATGTGAGGTTTGAACACCTTTTGATTCTATCTCTAGTTTTTAATCTTTGTTTGACTATTAACTAAAAAATAAAGGAGACTCTGGGAATGATATTTTTATACTTGACCAAATAAGATCAATTAATATTGAGGTTTGGCCTCTTAAATATCTACATACATAATTGTTAGTAAAACTGTTAGATTTGTCTCTTTACAAGATTATGGAGTTAAAAGATAATGAACTAGGTTTATACTTATATAAGCTTACATTGAGCCAAACTAGTCCCCTTCCAATAGAACTATATTCCCCTCCATCAATGATTTCTTTAACTTTCATTGAGCTTTATTCAGTTATCATATAAAGAGGACCTAGATTACACTAGTTATCGAACCAAAACTAGGTGTCTAATACATTGCTTGTTAAGCTTTTAGGTTATTAGTAAAGAAGATTTCTCACCTTCAACATTTGATTTAAGTTCCATGAATGATCCTTTTTAGGTTTCATCCCCTAAATTCCCTATCAATTAAGTAATAAGCATATCCATCTGACCTAAATTGCCTATTTTTCATTGCATAATCTCTAGATCATCTTGGTGATTAACATTTGATTTATAGATTTTATAAACAAACCCTTCCACTTTAAAACAATAATGATAGTCTCATTTTACTTTAGTAAAAGAGGACTTCTTAATGTCACCTTGATTATAAATTTTTTTTTAGAATTTCCTCCATGTCCTTGATAAGGTTTTTGAGGAAAACCAAGTGATAGATCTAATATATATGTAGGTTATTTAATTTAGAAAGAATAAGTTGAAGTCTATATATAGGATAATGATCTATTTTACCAACAACTAATCATGCTTTTAATTGAATCAAGTAAAGGTAAGCAGTCTTTAAAAGATGGTCTTGTTTTTAATAACTTCTAAGTACTTGAAGGCATAAATAGCTGAAGAGGGTTGCTAAAGAGGAAACTAAAAAAATGTTACATAAAAATTCCATTTCTTAAGCTTCAGTTGACACATAGAGTATGCTTTTATTGGAATTAATGGAGAGACCTAAAAGCTAAGAAAATGAGCTAAGAAAATCCATGAAAAATGCTAAAAGATTAAGTTCATCACTAAAAAATAAGAGTAAATCATTAGCAAAGATCGTGTTGAATATTTTAAGAGATTTACATTCATTGTGATACCAAAACCTACCAGCCAACTCTATACTCCAGGTCATAAGCTTAGTGAGAACTTCAATAGAAAGAGTGAAAAGGTAATGGGACAAAGGATCCTTTTGGCTAAGACCTTTGGTTTCTTAAAATAGCTTAGTTAACTCCTCATTCATTAAGATACTAAAGGAAGTTATGGTGCTACAAACCAAATGCAAGAAGACAGTTAATAATAAAGTTCCAATCTAGAGAGTCAAAGTCTTAGTTAAAATCAATCTTTAGTGTGAAACTTTTGATTGATGCTTTAGTGTTATAATGCTTATTGAATTCTTGAACAAGAATACTATCAACAATATTTCTTCCTTAAATTAAAGTACTATGATAAGGTTGATAAGGAGCTTCATGACTCCCTTCATCCTTTGGGTAAGCATCTTAGAGATCACTTTATATTGTAATAAGAAACAGGTCCAAAGTCATACAAAGAAATAAGGTTTGCCATTTTATGAAAAAGAAAACTATAAGCCTTGTTGAGATTCTTAAGCATGTTATTACTTATAAAGAACTCCAACATTGCTACTGCAAAGAGGTCTCCATTCAAACTTCAAGTTTCTTTTTAAAAAATAAGGTGTTAAATCCATCAAAGTCTAGAGGCTTTGTTATGATTAAAAAGGGTAGCTTGAATATCAACATCATTGAAATGTTTGGTTAAAAGCTCAAACTTCAAGTTTCTTTTTAAAAAATAAGGTGATAAATCCATCAAGTCTAGAGGCTTTGTTATGATTAAAAAGGGTAGCTTGAATATCAACATCATTGAAAGGCTTGGTTAAAAGCTCAACCTGAGAAGGATCAAGACTTATGTTAATAAAACTATTAAAATCCAACATAGACAATTCACAATTAGAGGACATACCCAATATATTTTTAAAGTAGTTAAGGGATAAGGATCTAAGCTCCTCATGAATAAAATTTGGTGTTTCAATCACCTTTTTTAAGTCAATGAATTATTGATTTTTGTATTAATAAGGATTTATGAATTTCATCAGTCTGAATTTTGTTTCTCAGGCCCTAGTGCTCTTCACATTTGAACGCATTATCAAAAGGATTATAATAACTATCAATCTAGATATTTGAAAGAGAAATTATAGTAGCTATAATATTAGCCTTAATGTCTAGAAATAATTTACTATTGAGTTTCTTAAGTTCCTCCTTGATAACCTTCAATTTTTCATTAGTTGATAAGACTTATATCTAACAAATTAGACCTGTAAACCATTATTGACTACCTTTACAGAGCCCTTAACTATAGTTAAATAATTATTGAGCCTAAAAGAAGCTTTATTGGGAGTTATATCATCAATGTTAGAGACCTTTCTAAAGTAGTGATGAGAGCATATTGAGGTACCAAAATGGGCCCAACTAAAGGGGAACATGCTCAATCATGTAAAGTTAACCAAAGATATATTAAACTTTTCCTAGACGATCCAATTTCCATTTTATCTATTGCTTCATGTAAATATTTGTCCACTAAAATTTGGATCAGTTCATCCTAGATAACAAGCAACTAATCTAAGCTCATCTCTCACAGGTCTCAAGTTAAGTTTACTTCCTTCAACCTCCTATATGTAGGAAAATCCCGGTGTGTGCATCACATATACACGGTGAGGAAAAACAAAAATTTTTATTCCGGGACCTTCCCGAAAGCCAGGATCCATGTGTCTATATAACAAAGTCAAACCATA
>JAOSBK010000007.1:530971-564851 GCA_027568895.1 Erythroxylum shatona | reverse complement strand
ACCCAAAATTTGCAATTATTTTTCAGGACTCAGAAGAATACCCCGTTAGGCAACGGGCGTATGACATCTGCTGGTTAATGAAATAGAGAAGCGGTCGGGATCAGTTCGCGTCTGCATTAGCGTATTTTATTTACTGAATTTTTGTATTAGTGATTAAGTCAAATTGTAAGGTCAACAGACTAAGATAAATTGTATTTATGAAAAGGGCCCCGAGGCCATTAAATTGTTTATGTAAATTACTTTCCGCATAGATTATAATGAGAGTGTGTATGTGTTTAAAAAAAATTTATACTGAGTTTTGACTGAGTGATGTAGCACGACACCCTCGCGGGGCACGGACTCGGATATCACCATCGATGTCGAGTTCGGGTCATGCGGGAGTGGGGTGTTACATCTCATAGGCTCTACTTTTAGCTTCTTAGACTATCTTCTTTACCTCTTTCTTTGACAACTTATAACTCTCTCTATTAATTATCTTATCTTCATCTGTGTTGCTATCTAATAAAGCTTTAAGGGCAACCTTTTTAATCTTTACCTTTTTTTTTATATGCCTTCATTCCACCACCAAGACTCCTTCTTACTACCTTTAGGCCTTTTAGAAACTCCTAAGATTTCCTTAGTTGCATTTCTTAAAAGGCATTATACTATCTCTTACATCTGGTTAACATCTCCTCTAGTTTTCTTCTTCAGACATTACTATATCCTTAAGTTGTTCCACAATGTCCCCTTTTATATTCTACATTCTAACTCTAGTGTACCTTGGAGAACTTCTCTTCCTTCTCCAACCTTAATTATAAGATCCATAACTAATAATCTATGCTAAGTTGACAAGAATATGTTAGGTATGGGGGGGTGGCAAGATAAATTAAATAAAACACAAGCGTGGTATTTAATAGTTTTAAAAATAAGGGACTAATGTGATAGTTCGTCAAATCTCTTAGGTTCTTAAGAAATTAACCCTAAATTATAATTTCATTAAACAAATTGAGTTTGAGCATTTAAAGTTGTTAAAATATTTTTTTGTGGTGGGGGAGGGGGTATTAATCGATTTATATGAGTTAATCGTCAACCAATAGAGATTAACCTTGTCAAATTTGATGTGCCAAGAGCTTTTATTAACATTGGCTGATATATTATTCAACTAATATATCATGTTGGTCTACTAATCTATCTTAATGGTCAAACAATTTCGCAATAGCTTGTGACATGTGCATTTAATACACATTAGTTGACTAATATACTATACTAGTCGACTAATGCTCTATAACTACCCATTGTAACGACTAAATTTTGGCACAAACAATTAGTAGGGGCCCTAAAACCTTATAAATACATGTTTTATTGTTACCTCTTACATTAAGAATCATTGGGTGTCTTTTACATACATAATAATATGGCAGATGCATTAACCTAGAAAGAAGTTTTTAAAACCTTGTATGCTATCACTCGAGTTGAATCGGACCTATTAGAGCAAATTAAACTAGTGGCTTCACTTAATAACACTTATAGTTGAATTGTAAAGCAAGTAAAGGATGGTGTTATGTGATGATTAAGCAGTTGAGCATCATTGTCTTATATTTATATGAATGAGTCTCTTTTAAGCTATCAAAGTGGTAAAGTGAGATACTTTTTAGTTGCAAACTTTGGTTGAGGTATTATATTATTGCATTAATGGTGTTTTAAGTGGCATTGATGTTCCTCTTCACCTTTGAAGAAGAATGTAACCGGGTTGTTCTTTATTGAGAAAAGATTATATAAAGGTTATTCTTTGCCTTGAAAGAAGAATTATGGTTAAATTCTAAGAAAAACCTTGAGAGTGAATTTTGGCAATCGTTGTTTACCAAACTCTATAGATTGATTTATGTTCTCTCTTCTTATCCTCCTTAAATTATTATTCAAATTTTTATTGATTTATGTTAAGCAGGTTCCTTATTCTTATATACTGATTATTGTTAAATTGACTTCATTAATTAGAAAATTTTGTTAATTGTGTAAATACCCAATTCTCCTCCCTTTTTGGATTTTATTAAGGACAAACAAGTGGTATCGGAGTAGGTATATTAGGTTAGAATTTTAAATGAAATCGTATATTAATACCATAATGATATATTTAAGAGCATCATCATCAGTTGAGCCTCATTCCTTGATTGAAATGATTACTTGTATCATAAAAGTAGGATGTAATTTTTCTTAGTGGTCGAAAGTATTGATTTATAGGAAAAAGCTCTAAATGGTCCCTTTATGCCTACAAAAAATTGTAGAAATTAAAAAGGTCCCAAAATTAAAGGAAGAATAGGAACCTCAAGATCAAAAATTAATTTTCTTGAATAGTAGGTCCATATATATATATTATTCTGTGCATTAAAAATGAATATCTTATTTTGTTCATTTGGAACAAAATAAAATTTAGAACATTTTGGAAACTATGCGTGAGAAAACAATTCAAATAAAGGAAAGAAAAGTGAGCATGATAAGACGTTAATATCAATTGTCTCAAATAAAGTATGATGAAAGCACATCTAGCACGTACATTAGAATTATTGATATTGTTAATGCTTTCAAAAGTCTTAAAAAGATATATACTAATGTTGAACTGTTAAGAAATTTTCTTAGGTTACTTCCAAAGATATGGGAAGCTAAAGTGATAACTATATAAAAAGCTAAGGACAACACTACCATTAAAAGAACTTATTAAGTCTCTCCTCACATACGAAAAGAGACTCTAAGAGACACAAAAGCAGATAGCATTTCTAAAGCAAAAAAACATAGCATTCAAAGTCTTAAGGTAGGAATCATGTGAAGAAGAGACATCTACAAGTGGAAGTGATAATGAAGACTTCACCTTTATCACTAGAAAATTCAAATGGTTTTTAAAGAGGAAAGTTTTATCCAAAATAAAGGACTTCATAGAAGGAAAAGGTTATTTAAAAAATAAATTCTCTAACATTATTTGTTTTAAATGTAGAAAACCCAACAACATAAAGTCATAATGTCTTTACTTAAACATAATTACAAGTTTGAAAGAAACTATAAGAAGGAGAAGAAGAATAAAAATAACAAGAAATCACTTAAAGCCTTAACTTGGGATGATATAAGTGAATCCAAAAATCAACGTTTAGAAGAAAAGATCGCTCACATGTTCTTTATGACTATTGATGATAATGAGGTAACATCCAACTTTAATATGTGTGATAGTGATTTGAAATATGATGAACTAGTTGAAAGTTTAGGAATCATGAGTAAAAAAACAAAGATATTATCCTCCAAACTTAACGAAGTTTAAAAATAGTTAGTTGTATGATTCTTTCATAGTTAAACTACCAAAAAGATTCGAGGTTGTTTCTCTTTCAAATATATCGATACATCTTTTGGGACTTCCAAAATTATACACTTACATATGAAACGATAGTTGGATATTATAATTATACTTATATTTTTTTTATTATTCCAACCTCTCTTTTTTTGCCAAACTTGTTTTTAATACTTTTTTCAACTTAGCCACAATATCAATATTAGAGATTTTCAAAATTTAATATAATTAAGGATGCTTCTATCAAGATTAACCTTTTAAATAACTTTTTTGAGATTTAAATGTCTAATAACACTCTTCATTGATAAAGTTTATGAAGTTTGAACAAATTCTTTTTGATCTTTAGATCAAGTTAACTTGAAGCATATCACTTAACATTTTGCATTTCTAAATAAATGGTTTCTTTTTTATGATTCCAAAAAAAGAGGAGAAAGGTTAGTGATATTAGATTTAAGGGGAGTAAAGACACTCAAGAGGAGTGATTTTTGCATATGGTGACTTTTGTATATATAACATTTTTAAACTTGAGTAAATTTTTTTATCTATATGTATGGATAAATCTTTGAATATTTTTTTATATTGATTTATGTTTTATGAATTAATTAATAGGGAGTTAATTATTACTATGATATGGATAGGTGTTTGTTAGCTGAATTGATTATTGCTCTCTAATATCATAAATATTTTGTCACCAATAAAAAGAGGGAGATTGTTGAATTAAAGGAGGTTCCAATCGATGTTTTGATGATAAAAAACACACGTACTACTAATGAGCTTATTATTTTTATGAAAAACAATATGAAAATTAGATGTATTTATAAACTTGAGAAGATACTTTATAAAGATTAGAAAAGAAAAGATAAAGTTTGCAACTTATAAAGTGAAGATCAAACCACAAGATAATTAAGGCATATCAAGAACATTTTATATTTTATATTATTTATTGCAATCTCACTTTGTTAGTTTGGAATCTCAAAGGCTCACCATGTATAAATCTTTCATGTTAGTGTTAAATATTTTGTTTTTAAGAGAAAATTCCCTTGATCTTTCAAACACTCTTTAGCAAAAACTTTGGAAAGTGATTAAATTATAGTTGAGTCAAACAAATTTAGTTTGAGTATTTGAAGTTATTAAAATCAAGGTTTATAAGGCATCAGTCGACATATGTGGGATATTGATTGATCAATATGGGTTGAAGATCTCAAAGGCTTACCATTACTTTCAACATACTAATTAATGGTAATCCCACTCTACATTTTAGGGAACCAATGGGATTAAGCAAGGAGATCCCTTTTTTCCCTTATCTTTTTGTGGTTACTTTGGAAATTCTTACAAGGCTTATTTTGAAAAATAATCAGAATTGCTACAATTTCAACTATCATCACAAATGAGAAGCTGTAGAACTTACTCATCTTAGTTTTGCAAATGACTTGATATTGCTTTCTAGGGCTGACTCCTGCTTGTCTTAATCTTGATAAACTCTGCTAACGTGTCATATAAGCTTTCAAGTTTTGATACCAACGTACAAAAGAGCATGTTGTATGTTTCATATGATGTTAATTCAACTGCAAGATGGAGTTGTTGATAGGGCTGAATGTTCACCCTTATCTTTTAAGTATTTGGGGGTTCCTATTTCTTTCAAGAAGTTAAGTTATTAGGACTATCTCTCTCTACTGGAAAGGTATAGAAAAAGAATAAACTCTTAGCAAAATAAGTCTCTGTCTTATATAGAGAGACTTATACTCATCACCTCTGTGTTAAGAAGCCTTCACAGTCACTGGAGCTTTCATTTATTCTTGCTCAAAAGGATCAATAAGGAGCTTATGGAAAGTATTAAAAACTTCCTATAGATTGGTGCTACTGACAATTTTAGAGGGGCTAAAATCAAATGGGAACATCTTTGGGGCTCACTTCTTTGGCGAAGAGACAAACAAGAGCTAAACCTACTTAGTTGCTAAGAGAATTTGGAGATTGTTCATAGATAAGGTATTCCTTTGGTCCATATGGATCAATGAAGTATACCTTAGGTATTCCAACATTTTGGCAGTTAGATGAGAGGAAATAATACTTTTGTTACTTCATTTATATTATTAGAAGGAAGCAGATCATATATCCTTTTATTAAAGCATATATAAGGAATGATCTTTTATATTGGTTTTGGTTCGATAACTAGGCTTTACGTAGCCCTCTGATTATAAGAAAAGAAGTTTCTCCTTTCATCACTGGAATTCCTACTCAATTTGTGAAAGAGATTATTCAGCAAAATAATTAACTCATTGATTTTATAGGTAGTGAAAAAGTTATATCATATTTGCTTGATTACTCCCTCAACACTTCTAGAGATGATAGTTTCCACTGGCTACCTAATAAAGGAAGGGATTCCACTAATCAAAGTTGTCTTAAAGCCATTATTCAGCATCATCCTAAAGTTGATTGGTACCACATTGTATGGAAAAGCTCTTGGGTGCCTAAGGCCTCCTTGACTTGCTATAAGCTCATATTGAAAACTAAAGATATATTGAATGGAGCCACATATCAGACATATATGTTATGCAACTTACAATGTGAGTATTAAGCTATTCTTTAAATATGATTATATCAGTGTCATTTGGAGCAGAACGCTAAAAAGTAGTGGGATTGCAATGTCCTCATCAACAGTGGCTCGACATACGCATTTGGGCTGATAAACTTTTCAAAAACAAGGGAGGTGACCATGCAGATTTTAGTTTGACTATAAATTGCTTAGTGTACTCAATTTGGAGGGAAAGGAACAGCAAGATGTTGTTCAACGAAACTAAATTAGATAAATATGAGCTAGCTTACTTTGTTTGTTTGTTGCTGGATGAAGGAGCTTTTACAAACTCATATCTCAAAAAAAAAAAAGAATGCGACACTGAAAAAAAGATGGAGACTAGTTTTATATTAATATTGTTGTATGTCTGCGGATGGAAATGTATTGTTTACTTGTAAATGAAATTCTTTTGTAACTCTTTTAGTGTTAATGAAATGTAAAAAAGGAAACTTGAAACTATACCAAACCAAGATGAGCTTCATCTCTTCTACATGTCTATGAGTCTTACGCAAAGCTATTGCATGTTGAAGTGGAAGACAACCAAACCCTAACACCTGTTCTTCAATAGCCAACCAAGTTAAAGCACCTGCTTTACTATACTCCAAACAACGATATTGCATCTAACGTAAAGTAAGATAAAGAAACAATCCAATCCACTTTGTAAAGCCACGCCCTCAATTAAAGTAACTTCAACCATTTTTACAAATTAAAAAAGAAAAAAGCAACCTTTATAAAAGATAAAATACACTCAAATCACAACTTAAACTATTGTGGTAAAATGGTCGCTTAATATGTTAGAAAATATATAAAATTAATTGAGTTGGTCTCACACAACAGCTTAAACTATTGTGGTGAAACGATCGTTAAATATGGTATCAAAGCCTCTGTGATCAAATGGTCATGAGTTCGAATCTTATCACTCACCTATTCTAATTAAATTAAGCACAAGATAAAGTAGGCCTATGCAAGTCTCAAGCCCAAAAGGCTTTCACTTGAGAGGGTGTGTTAGAGAATATATAAAACTAATTGAGTTGGCCTCATACAATAATTTAAGCATTGTGATGAAACGGTCGCTTAATACCACGTTTATTTATGCGAGATTCACACAAAGCTAACATAAATAAATAACTGAGATTATAAGACACCTTAAATTAAACAAAAAATCTATACTCCGTAAAAAAGGGCATTCTGCTTTTTGATACCAGCCGAGGTGGGGCTATAGCGTGAAATTGGCGCCAGTCTATTACATTCCCCTACATCTGCACGTAATGGTATGGGCTGGGTTGTATTCATTAAAATCTAATCTAAGATACATCCATAAATGCACTTTGTACTTGATAAAATTACATAATTTACCCAATCCACAGTTTCATATTATGTATATAATCTCCATTTCGTCTTTCTCCTTCCAGAAGATTGCGGAGCATAACAGAACAGAGTCAGGAGACCATCTCTCTCTTAGTGAATTAGTGCAACTCATCAATGGCCGCTGCTACTGAAAAGCTCGCTCAGCTGAAGACTGCTGTTGATGATCTTAACCAAATCAGGTTATCTTATCGTTCTCAAACTTATTACAATTCGCTCTCTATTAATGTCAACCATCTCGGATTCATGTATTTTACTAATTTGTTGGCGTTTTCCTGTTGCTGTAGTCAGAACGAGAAAAATGGATTCATCAACCTTGTTGCTCGCTATTTCAGGTGATTTCACGCTATCATGTTACTACGTGTTTGTAGGCCATTCATGTGTTTCATCAATATGCCACTTACAGTAGTATATTTCCTTCTGTCGCACCCTATGACTTCTACTCGTCTTTTTTCATTTTCTTTTCTTCTTAATAATCATTCAGAATTTGCTTAGATGCGCGAGATCTTCGGTTTAGTATCATATTATCAAGATTGTTTCTTATTAATAACTACTATGACATAAATGAAGTGGAGAAGCTCAACAAATCGAGTGGAGTAAGATCAAAACACCCACCGACGAAGTTGTAATTCCTTATGATAGCTTGGCGCCTACTTCTGATGGTAATGCTGTCAATCGTTTGTCTTTCTCCATTGCTGAGTTTTCCTTTCTATTCCACCACTATCAGAAGCTTTATCAATCATGTTTTTTGCATGCAGATCCCGCTGAAACCAGGAAACTTTTGGACAAGCTCGTTGTTCTGAAGCTTAATGGAGGTTTGGGGACAACAATGGGTTGCACTGGTCCCAAGTATGTCCTTTTTCTCAATGCATTCTCAGAATTTTAATCAAATACATTTAACGTATAGTCTCCATCCCTGGCACATGTCAAGGGGTGCGCCCATCGTACTTGAAACTTAAATGTCAGAGATATAGATTTGGAGGAAAGCATGGAAGTGTAGCAGGCTTATATCACTTTGTAAATTAGGTTCTGATTTCAACAGCGGTGTAAGTTTAACGATTTTTCATAATTCAGGTCTGTCATCGAAGTTCGCAATGGACTGACATTTCTCGACCTTATTGTCATTCAAATTGAGGTTAACTTCGTCGTGCCTTTTCTTTTATGATCTTTTTTTTCCCTTCACTGGCAACTTACAGTTGAGCTATTATAGAATCTCAATTCTAAATATGGCTGCAAAGTTCCTCTCCTTCTTATGAACTCATTCAACACTCATGAGGATACACTTAAGGTCTGTCCTTGATCTTAATGCTTTCTTTGATTTTTTTTTTCTTTTGGTTTCATTTTAGTGATGATCTAACAACTTCTTTTCCTACTTAGATTGTGGAGAAGTACACAAAATCAAATATCGAGATTCATACATTTAATCAGGTCTGTAGAACTGCTGTTTGGGTTGCTTGCCACTATTTGTGGCTCTGCAGATAACATGAAATAAGTAACCTATGTTTATCCCCTTGGATTTACGCAGAGCCGATATCCTCGTATTGTTGTTAATGATTTCATGCCACTGCCAAGCAAAGGACAGACTGGCAAAGATGGATGGTATTCATCTATATAATCAATATAATTTTGATGGAGGACGATTTTGTGGATACACAGAATTTACTGCTTTTGTCCATCTGAATTGTACATTCTATCAGATACCTGCTTGAGATATGGACTCCAACTGTTTGGTTCTTAATTTTGTCAGGGAGGGAGAAAGGACTTTACTAAACAATGCATATGATTTGTAAACGTGTTAACCCTTTCATAACTTTAGGTTTCATTGACATTGCAGTATACTTATGGCTTGTAGTCATTGAGATTTGAAAGGTTGAATTAAAAGTTCCTTAATACTTCGCCTTTATGGTTTTATCAATACCAAAGCAGGGTTGATTTGTATCAATTATTTGCTCCTGGCTTTTTATTTTGTGGATTATCAATATTTTGCTGAGAAAATTTTGAAATATTTTTGGTGTGTAGTTATGTAGGAACGGTGACACTGTAAATGCTATTTATTGTTGACTGTTTGTCCATGAAGTTCACTCTGCGGCTATATTCTCTATGCTCATGATAATTGCTTGCATTTGAAGGTATCCTCCTGGTCATGGTGATGTTTTCCCATCCTTGTATAACAGTGGCAAGCTTGATGCTTTATTATCACAGGTTGGTAGTGTGGTGCAGATTCTTTATTTTCAATAAGATGTTGAGCATTCCTCGCATTCCAAATTGCTTGAAGGGCTTACCTATTTTATTTATGTTTCACATTTTCAGGGCAAGGAGTATGTGTTTGTTGCTAACTCGGATAACCTTGGTGCAGTTGTTGACTTGAGTATCCAAATTCTTGTTTCGTGCTACTATTAGAGTTAAATGGTGAAATGGTTGAAAGTTAAACCTTTAGACCACTATTATCCTTGACTCTATGTTCCAGAAATCTTGAACCATTTAATTACAAACAAGAATGAGTACTGTATGGAGGTAACGAGATATTATCTCACTTGAATTTTCTTAATAGAACTTTTTTATATAGTTTCATCCTTCTTGCAGGTGACTCCTAAAACCCTTGCTGATGTTAAAGGTGGGACTCTCATTTCTTATGAAGGGAAAGTTCAGGTACACATTTCTTTGTTATTGTTATATTTTGTTCCTGGCTTTTTTTTTTCTCTTTCCTGGCTTAGGATCATCTGTGGAGATGTTGAATGTGATCAGACCAACTTATAGCTGATTTGCCAGTGTCTTTTGGACTTGAAAAAGTAACCAATAGTGTGCAAACGTTCTAAAATCAAATAACTGCTGATCTTTGTGGATAGTGCTATCTTTCTGAATAATATATATTTGGAATTGGAACAAAAGGATATCCACCCGTTTTAATATTCCTTTTCCATTTCATAGTGAAACTGTATGACGTATGTGGTATTTGTGTGTAATGTATAGCCAAATCATACTATTTTGTTCATTTGGTTTATTCATATGGATTGGTATCAAGAGTAAAGTTGGGAACATGGCTGTTCGGAGTCAAACTCTGAATCTTATTTAAACTGTTAAAGCTGCTTACTCTCTTAGATTAGTTAACACTGTTTTTGCAAATTCAACAAGTTTACAAACTCTTTTAAGAGAGAACCTACAACTTGTGTAAGCAATGCGGCCATGGGTTCCATGTTCCTCCAACAGTATTCAGATTGGAAATAACTTTTTATTGATGTTAAAGTTAGAAACGTAATTTCACTACCTATTGAGTTTTAGCTCTTTGGTTACATTTTAAATTAAGAAAATAAGTCCTAAAGCTCACCTCGGGTGATGGACTTGGCCCTTTTTGGATTATTTTAACGCAACTTTTCCCCCTTGTGGAGAATTGCATGCAATGTATACTGTTCTGCAACTAGTGACAATCTTTCTGATATTTAAAGTGGACAAACATAATTTGAAAGGTCTCTCGTTTTTCTATAACACCCTATATTATTACGTTTTGGTTGAGATTGTGACCAACTATTCCTTTGAAGCTTTTGCCCCTTTTAACTGTTGTCCACATGAATTCTTTAACAGTTCCCTTATGGTAGCCTTGCAGATGATTAATGGTGAGTTGTGTCTCCATCTACTTCCCTAAGTGGATATGCTCTGCTTTTGACACCCACATTTTTACTCAGCATTTTTTAAACTCCCAAAAATAGTAACATTTCTGCCATTGTTTGTACTCTGAGCATTAACTTGAATATTTGGTGCAACTGTCCCTCAAAACCTTGTCAAGCTCCCTACTAAAAAGGTGAAAAGTAGAGTTGCGTCCAGTTTAACTAATGCTTTCCATTATGTGATGCAGCTACTGGAGATAGCCCAGGTCCCTGATGAGCATGTAAGCTTGTGTTCCATCTTTCTTTTCCATTGATAGTCTGCTTTTGTCAACTTCTTCCTATATTCTAGAGCTATTCAAACCATCTGCTGTAACATGTATATCAACAAACTTATGGGCCCTTGTTGAGGAGCTGTGGCAGCCTTATTACCTAATCGTACTTTGAACCTTTTTTTCCCCCCTTTTTCAAGCATATCTAACGTTTATGCAGCCTGCTATTCGTTTTTTCAACATTTTCATATATGTGCAACTGTTTTATATTTGGAACAGGTCAATGAATTCAAGTCAATAGAGAAGTTCAAAATTTTCAATACAAATAATTTGTAAGTCAAAATTGTCATTAATTTGTTAGCATTCACTTGATTTATAGTGCTAATATGGATTCTATAACAGGTGGGTCAACTTAAAGGCAATCAAAAGGCTTGTGGAAACAGATGCCCTAAAGATGGAGATAATTCCAAACCCTAAGGTTTTCTTCTGTTTCTGCTCTGTCATATAAGGCGATGGAGTCAAAGGTTCAATAATTAGATGGCCAATGAATAGACAACATGAACGTTTTTCTATTTCAGGAAGTGGATGGAATCAAAGTCCTTCAGCTAGAAACTGCAGCTGGTGCAGCAATTAGGGTACTTGTTCACTTACTAATCTATAAGAGTTTGTGAATGTCAAATGTGGACTTCATTTGATCTAAAATTTCCGCCTCTATGTACCAGTTTTTTGATCATGCTATTGGTATAAATGTACCTCGATCTCGATTCCTTCCTGTGAAGGCAACTTCAGATTTGCTTCTTGTCCAGGTTTCTTTCTTTTATTTTTCAGGTTTATATTTTTGGCCAACATTTTTGACAGGACTAATTAACTCTATTATCTTGCAGTCTGATCTCTATACATTAGAAGATGGCTATATAGTCCGAAATAAAGCTAGAATTAATCCCACAAATCCTTCTATTGAGCTGGGCCCAGAATTTAAGAAGGTGAATTTTAATTTGCTTATTGCAGACATTTCATTAGCAAAATAGGTTATTCTTGTTAATATGTTACCCTTCACAGGTTGGGAACTTCTTAAGTCGATTTAAGTCAATACCTAGTATCATTGAGCTTGATAGCCTTAAGGTGGCAGGTGATGTATGGTTTGGTGCCAATATTACTCTCAAGGTATTTGTTTGCAGTCTGATTTCTTATCAAATAGTTGTTTCTTCAAATTTCATAGAGGCAACTTATTTATGTCCATTTTTCATGCTAATTATATGATGAATTAGCATATTATGGCAAGTAGTGCTGCTGGGACTTGCTTTGGTTGATAGTCTAGCTATATAAAAGTAGGGTGATGGCGTAAGGGTGGTAGCTTGGTAGGTATATGATTATGGCTTGCACAAAACATGATTTTTTAAATGGTACTGCGGGAAATGATCACTGTCCTGTCTTTAATTACACTGGAAAGCAAGGAACTTTCAGAATTGAAAAGCTTCCATTATTTTACTAGCCAAATTGCATGGTATATTGATAGGAAAATCCACAAGTACATTAAATTTAGTTGCATTAACGGATCCTGGTTAGATTCTATAGTATGAATTGATTCTCCTAATTGTTGCTTTTATTGTGTTGCAATCTGTTGACCAATCAAGAACTTGGTAACCTAGAAATTAGCAGAATTATGGAATTCAATGAACATGCTTCTGGTCTGCATGTTGATGTGGAATTTTGTGTTGAATGCTTTTGATATGGCTGGTGTGAGGAGGAAAATGAATGCCAGGGTTGATAGGATGAGTTTAACCGAATTGGCTTTAGGCATGTGGAGAAACTTCATTTGTCAAACAGATGGTACCGTTATTGAAAATGGTGGATCTTCTGTTTCCGTTTCTTACAATTTTACCTTTTCTTCTGGACTACAATGAGTAGGATCAAAATGTAACAATGATTAAAACTAGCGATGCATGTCTTTAAACTTCCTTGGGTTTAGGCAAATGTTACTTACAATCATTGGATTAGTTAGCGCTGAGCTTGTGACTTTACAGGTGCTTATTTCTGTTGCTTTACCGTTTCTTTCTCTTTCAGGGAAAAGTGAGTATTGTTGCAAAATTAGGTGCGAAGGTGGAGATTCCCGATGGTGCTGTAATTCAGAACAAGGTAAATCGTTAGAATTGACAGATACCTTTGATAAACGCAGAAGCAGTAACAACATACTCGTTTTACTAATTATTATAATTTCAGGAAATTAATGGCCCTGAGGACCTTTGAGAGAGTATTCTCGTGCAACTTTGCTAAGAGATCTTATACATGGTTCACTCCATACAGCTCCGCTATATTTTGGTAGGAAAATAAGTGGTTGCAGTGTCTAAACTGGGGCATGTATTTTGGCAGCCATTTTCTTTTCTTTTTCACGGGAATACTTGGAAGACTGTATCCTTTTACTATGCGATGAGAGCTTTTGGTTGCTTGAAGCTGAAATCTATAGTCGCCCAATAAAATATGTAATAAACGATCTTTAACTTACGTAAAGGCTGAATATATCATATCGAAGAGGCTTTTGGTGCATAGTGATTGTGGGAGTCGCACAAGTAAATGCAAGATATTTGACATCTGTTAGCTAACCAGCCCTGTTACTATTTATGTATTAAGACCAGAAAGTGTGTGAAAGCAAGGCAGAAAAGATGTATGTGACTAAATTTGTGAGATAATACCCAATTAACTAGTCTATTGTGCTCGCAAAATCACTTGGTTGAATTTGTTGAGTGACATATTTTTGACGAAGGAGAAGTATGAAAATTGAGGAGCTTCCTCAAGTTATAAAAGAAGGTTTAAGACAAAACTCTTTGTAATATTGAGCTTGTATTATTTATTTAAAATAATGAAATATTAATTTAGTAATGTCTAAAGATTAGGCATAATCGGCTGAATCTCGTTAAATTTTGGTGTTCTTTATTTTTCTATTTAATAGTTATTGCCGGGTATAGTTGTAATGAATTATTGTGTTATTAAATTACATGTCTAAGAAAATTCTGTCTAGAAAGATTGAGTTTTAAGTGGGATCGTTTGATACCTTTTCAATCTTTTATGGAAATTTACATGGTGTAATTTTTAGTACAATCGTTCACATTTTATTTATCAACGCAATATTATACGAGATGAATTTGTGATTATTGATAGGAATTAACACGAGTTTACGCAACAAGTGGTATAAGAGCCAAGATTTCTTCTTAATATGCTATGTGGTTGTAACATAGTCTGATCTTTTACATCAGAAAAAATTTCCTTGGATTTTTGACATTTCGTATCAATGACTGTTGAATAGAGATTGTAGCAAAGATGACAGAAGACAAAAAAAATTCTACACCATCCATGTCAACTGCTTCTTCCTCGTCCATTCTGGCTAGAACTTCAGTGACAAATGCAAGATTTGTAGTGGAGATTTTTGATGGTACGATTGATTTTGGTATGCGACAAAATGAGGTTCAAGACGCTTCTTTTCAACAAGGTCTTGACATTGTCATTAAAGAAAAGAAACCAGATGATCTTGAGGAGAAAGATTAGAAGACTAAATCGTTTGACGTGTGATACAATTCAATCATGTCTTTTCCGGAGAGCTTTTGATTTCTCGAAAGAAACTTCTGCATATAAATTATGGAACATGTTGGAGGAAAGATTCTTGAAGAAAAGCAGCTAGAATAAGCTCCACATGAAGAAGAGACTATTTCGTTTTTTTAAATGTTCTAGGTATCACTATAAATGATCAAATCACCAGTTTTAATCAGTTAATTACTGAATTAATGAATTTGGATGTGACATTTGAAAATAAAGATTTGACTTTGATATTGTTGAGATCCCTTCTTGAGGAGTGTGAGGTTCTTGAAACTACTTTACTATATGGGATGACTGCTATGTCTCTTAAAGAGGTTACAGTTACTTTGTACAGTTATAAATTGAGAAGGAAGACAAAAAAAAAAAGCGTACAAAGGGGAGCAGTGGAAGCTTCAGTGATCAAAGGTCGTTTGTAGAACTAGACTAAAGGAAAAAAAAAAAAAGGAGATCAAAGTTGAGACTCAAACTAAGCAAAGATAAATGTGCCATTTTTCGGGACAAAAGGCACTGGAAGAAGGATTGTCTTATTAAAAATAAAGGCAAACTTGATAAAGGAAATGTTTTTGTAGATTTAAATATAGCTAAGTGTAATGATGAAGACTCAATTTTTCGCTTGTTGTTACATTATCAACTAGCTCTACTAGTGCATGGCTGCTTGATTTAGGATGTAGTTATCATATGCTTCCCAATTGTTATTGGTTTTATGATTTGAGAGAACTAGAAAATGGAATTGTTTACACAACAAATGACTTCCCTCTTACCACACATGAGATTGGTTCCATTCGTTTGAGGAATCAAGATGGATCAATCATAATCTTGACAGATGTTTGTTATGTGTCGAGTCTATCGAAAAATCTCATTTCTATAGGGGCTCTAGAAGAAAAGGGTCGTAAGGTGGGAGCAAAATATGAAGTGATGAAGATCATCTCTAGCACACTTGTGGTATTAAAGGGAGTAGGAAATAATAATAGATTGTTCCATTATCTGGGTACTACTGTTATTGGAATAATAGCAGTAACAACTTCTAGTGATAAGAAGGAGCTAGAAGCAACTAGGTTATGACATATGCATTTAGGGTACACAGGTGAAAAATCCTTGAATCACTTAATAAAGCAAGGATTGTTGAAAGGTGTGAAAACTTGGAAATTAGATTTTTGTGAACATTGTGTCTAAGGGAAGAAGACAAGGGTAAAATTTGGAATAACAAATCCATGATACCAAGAGTTTTTGGACTATGTTCACTATGATGCGTGGAGACCTTCCAAGGTAGCTTCATTGGGAGGAAAACACTATTATGTAACTTTTGTTGATGATTTTTTCGGAGAGTAGGAGTGTATATTATGAACACTAAGGATGAAGTGCTAGGAGTTTTCCTTAAATAGAAGAAGATTGTGAAAACTTAAACAGGCAGAAAGATCAAGCGTCTCCGTATAAATAATGATGAGGAGTACAGGAGTGATCCATTTTTAAAAGTTTGAGAAAATAAAGATATTGTCAAACACTTCACACTTGGGTATATACCACAACAAAATGGGTGGCAGAAAGTATGAACCAGACATTAGTGAAGAAAGTTAGGTGTATATTGTCCAATGCTAGGTTAGGCAGAGAATTTTACGTTGAAGCTGTTACATATGCTTGCCATCTCGTCAACCACCTACCATCTAGTGCTATTGCTGATAAAATGCCATGGGAGAAATAGTTTGGAAAACCTACTATAGATTATGATTCTTTACATGTGTTTGATTCTACTGCATACTATCATATTCAAAGTTGGATCCAAGTAAAAATAAAACAATTTTAATAGGAATCACCTCTGGTTTGAAAGGATGTTGTCTTTAATGCCTAAAGTCAAAGAAATAATTTTTAGCAAGGACATTACCTTTGATGAATCTACCATGTTAAGAAATGTGACAATTGAAAATAATAAGCAAACAAATATTACTCTAAAAAGATGGAGTTTAAAATAAGAATTGTTACCCTAGTAAATAATGAGGCACGTGTAAAAACTCCTTGGTAGAAGAGTAGTCAGATAAAGATGAGGTTCCAACATAAGAACTTCCACAATAACAATTACCAATTACATTGAAAAAGCGAAAAAGGAATACTCAAATACCTGTTCCTTATGTTAATATGATGGCTTATGAATCTTCAATTGAAATTGATGACATTCCTACCACTTACAAGAAAGTAGTCCAAAGTTCAGAAGAAGATAAGTGGAGAGTAGTTATGAATGAAGAAATACAATCTCTTTATAAGAATCAGACGTGGAAGCTAGTTAGTCTCCCGAATGAAAAGAAAGCAATTGGATGCAAATAGATATATGCAAAGAAAGATGGATTTCTTTACAAGAATGATGTTTGTTATAAAGCAAGACTAGTAGCCAAAGGCTATGCTCAGGAGGAGAAGTTTTTTTTTCAGTTGTAAAACATTCTTCCATTCAAATTTTGTTAGCTTTGGTAGCACAGTTTGATAAGGAACTATTTCAATTGGATGTAAAAACTATTTTTTTACATGAAGACTTGGATGAGGGAATCTATATGACTCAGCTTGAAGGTTTTTAAGTTGTTGGAAAAGAGAATATGACGTGTAAGTTTGAAAAATCGTTGTACATATTGAAGCAATATTTGAGGCAGTTATACAAACGATTTGAAAAGTTTATGATGGGACAGAAGTATATAAGAAACAAATATGATCACTGTGTGTATTTTTGCAAGCTACAAGATGGATCTTACATCTATCTTTTTTTGTATGTTGACGATATACTGATAGCTTTACAGAATCTAAGAGAAATTAAGAGATTACAAATTCAGTTGAATCAGGAGTTTAAAATGAAGGATCTAGGTGAAACCAAGAAGATTCTCAACATGGAGATAAGCAGAGATAGGGAATTAGGAAAACTTTGTTTAATTCATAAACAATATCTGAGAAAGGTACTAAAACGTTTTGGCTTGAAAGGAACATTAACAAGCTATAAAATAGATTCTACGGTACATTCTGAACACCATAGATGTTGGTTTAGTATTTCAGTGGGATAAGCAAGGTGGTCAATATGTAGCTAGATATTGTGATTCCGACTATGCTAGTGATTTGGACAGATGTTGATCAACTACTGGCAATGTGTTTACTCTTGCAAAGGCACTAGTTAAATGGAGGTCTACCTTATAGTCAATAGTTTCTTTGTTAACTAAGAAAGTAGAGTATATGGCAGCTATAGAGGTTGTGAATGAGACAATATTGCTTCAAGGATTGCTTGGTAAATTAGGGGTTTAACAGAAGCAAATCAAAGTGCATTGCGATAGTCAGAGTGTTATCCTTTTATCAAAGAACTAGGTTTACTATGTAAGGACGAAGCATATTGATATCCATTATTACTTTGTACGAGAGGTTCTAGAAAAAAGTGGAGTAGCAATTAAGAAGATTAAGACCACTGGGAATCCTATTGATATGTTGACAAAGGCGATGATTACGATCAAGTTCCAACATTGTTTGTACTTTATCAATATTACTAAAAATTGAAGATGAGCATTTTGAAGCGCATTTGAAGACATTATTAAAGATCAGTTATGTAAGAGATTTAAAAATGGAAAATATGCCAAGGTGAAGGATTGTTGAGTGGTATATATCCCACATCGGAGAAATATGAAAATTGGGGAGCCTCCTTAAATTATAAAAGGAGGACTGCTTCACCTTTATTGAATATCCCAAAATTGCCTATCTTTCCTTAAGACAAAAATTCTTTCTCTCTCTCTTTGTAATATTTCACTTGTATTATTTACTTGAAATACTTAAATATTAATTTAGTAATGTCCGAGGACTAGGCATAATTGGCTGAACGTCATTAAATTATAGTATTCTTTATTTATCTATTCAATAGCTATTGTGGGGTATAGTTATAATGAATTATTGTGCTATTAAATTACACATGTTTAGGAAATTGTATCTAAGGAGATTTAAGTTTTAAGTGAGATTGTTTGTAACCCTTCCAATCTTTCTTGGGAATTTACTTGGTGTGATTTTTCAGTATAATCATTTACACTCTATTCACCGACACAATAATGCTTGAGGTAAATTTATTATTATTAGTGAAAATTAACTCGAGTTTATGCAACAAATTTAAGAGCATAAATTTGACATTTTGTGAAGGTTTTCATAGTACATAAATGAATATAAAGTAAAACAAGTCTAATCCTCAAAATATGATTGACATGAAACATACAAATATCCTAGGCTTGGCTGAAGCACCAAAGATTAACATTAAAAAATTATACTTACCTTGTCTTGTCCCCTCTCATTAAAACTACTCGAGACTAGAGCAATTGAGAGCAACCCTAATCTTGTGGACGGTGGAGCTGATGAGGGTATTAACAGTTGCCACAAATTCCATGTTGAGCTCTTTGGTGGAGGTGGAAACTAGTATCTGAAAAGCCAATGTGAGGAGAGAACCATATGATGATGATGAAGATGACGCCGATGATCTTCCACCGTTTGATGATGAAGAAACTCCACCTCCACCAAAAATCTCTGAGCGGCCATCATCGGAGATTATGAACCCTGACGGAAGGATGGGAATGACGGATGAATCTTTTCCGTTGATTGCTAAATTCATGGTTGGGATGTCGATTGGAGCATATACGATGATGGATCCTAGTGGGTCTTTGTTACTCTCTTGGAGCATCATTATGTTGTTCTCCGTTGGCACAAATGGCTGTATGCATTATAACTTAAGTAATGAAGATCAACACTTTTTTAAGCCACTTGAAAAACAATCTCACTTTTACGTACACGAATGAGGGAAATGCAGTTCCCAGGATCATTTCCAGTGGAGATGTGCCCGATTTCGTGGACAGGATTGCCGTTGGTCAGAATATCCCACTGTTCGTTCAACACAAATATCATTCATTTATTATCATAGCAAAGTAAAGCAAGATAATATTATTGTACCTGTAGTCTTGTTCTCTGGTCAGTGAAGAAATCAAAGACATGTTGATGCAGAAGAGGAAGCCATAGTGAAGTGGCTGCACTAACAATGATGCCACTGGGCTGCCCTCTCCCTGTGCTTTGGCGAACGGATACACGAACCCCACTGTTGTTGATCTCACACAATTGTGGAAAGTCCAACTTGCCTGACATGCTTAGCGCTGCACAGAAGTTCTTCACCATCCTGTGTGCCAATTCCATTACACTCCTTCTACCTTCTACCGAAGTAATCACTGCATGTGCCCAAGAACATCAGCATGTGCTGATTCTATTATCAATATTATCAACCTTGTTTTATGTTCTACCTGAGCCTCCACCCACTTCCGGGTGAGTAGGTGAAATTTCCCTGGAGAAGAATACTAATCTCTCACACATCCTTTGTAGGTTAATAACCATTCTATGAGCTCCATATGCAGGCCCATTACATATGAGATCCCTATAAAGGCGATGCGTTTGTGTTTTGTCATTAACTTCGACATGTTCCACCCATATAACCTGCCATTTTTTTCACCTCATGGGATAAACATGGTTTTAGGAAGAAAAAAAAAAGGAGCATCGGAGCATTGTAATGATATAAGGCACCTTAGAGCAACCATTAGGCATCTCCTGAATCATGACTCCTGACGGAAGCCTCCAAGAGTGTGACGGCGATATGTTTTCGTTCAATGAGTCATAGGAGACATCAACGATCACCCATACTCCAAGCTCAATTCGTTGACAATGGCGAAGGAAGTTAAACTCCCTAGGTGGAACTAGGGGTGACAGTATGTGCATTTGGTCGTGCATCTGAAGTTAATACCTTTTAACCTTAGCGCACACACACAACATTTTCTTTTTCTTCAAATATTTCCTACAATTTGACAAAGCATACTTACCACCTTCAATGAACCACTTCTGTCCACTGTCATTCCAGGGTCAAAAACTCCAATCGTTCTCGCACTTGTGACAATTGTTGGGAAAAGATCCACCCATTTGTCCTAGAAATTCAAAACGCAAATGCATTCAGTTCAACTCTCTCTATAAATGGATTTGATGGGAAAAAGACAAAAACAAACGATTAAGAGTTGACGCAGTAACTAACCGAATCTAAGATCATTTCCACCAAGTTAACAGCATTCATGGTCACAATTCCCCAGTACTTGGAAGACTCGAGACGTGCAGTAGAGCTCCTGAAGTGACTGACCCTAGGGAACACTTTGTTATAGCTATCTCGGTCAAGTACATATCTTTCACTAGATGACGGCTTGATCCAGAGAGGCTCATTAATCCGCAAAAGCCTTATCAATTCATCCAAAGCACTAGCAGCAGTCTCAGATATGAGTGCTCTCTCCATCTCTGACATTCCCTTAACTTGGTAAACCGATAGAAAATTATTTTCAGGAACTCTTGAATTCAGTTCATTATCACCTCCTGAGCTTCCAACCTTTTGGTTAGCTAGACCCTGTGGCAGTATATTTAATATTGATCCTGAAGCAGGCATCAATGCATCAATTTCTGATATTGGTTTTCCAATGTACTTGGCAAGAAGGCTGGTCACCTTCTCGTGCTGCATAATGAGTCATTTTCAAAATATAATTAGTCACCAACGTATTAACCAAACTGGCCTATCAACAGAAGAAAGACCTTTTCTTATACAGTTTGATTAGGTTATAGTTTACACTGATCCAAATATATAGAACACAGAGTCAAAAGTAACGTTTAAGATTTGGCATACTAGCCTCCTCTTTCAACTGGGCGTTCTCTAGCTGTAATTTGCGCAAACTATGTTGGGCTTCTTCTTCACCAAAAGGAGGGCCTCCACAAGCTGGGCAAATCACGTTCTTCAAGGATTCTTTAATAGCTAGATTTTCACACTGTATCCGTTCATTCTCTATCCTAAGTATAGAGTTATCAGCTCGCTCATTCTGGGCCTGAAAAAGTACAAAAGAACATGCAGAGATCATCCAATCTTCATCAGACACATTGAAATGATATCAAAATTCAAAACTTCACTCACGATTGCAAATCCAAGTCCACACCTTTGTTTGAGTTCTCTTGTTTTGGAACCAAAATTTGATCTGTCTACATTCAAGGCCTAGTTCCCTACTTAAATGACGTCGTTGATTTTCGTCAGGGTGTGGACAGTCCTTGAAAAAACTTCAACATGCAAATAGAAAACACCATTAACATCCAATAATTCACCACCTTACTTAAATGCTTTGCATTCCTTTCTCATTAATTACTACGATTTCAATGTTAATTGCGTTATGAATAGGATGAACAATCGTATCAAGCATCAAACTATTCTAAGAAATAATTAAGTCTTTGATACATAAAGAAAGAAATGGATAAATCAAGCAAGGTTGTTAAGGAAAATCAAGCCATTTAAGCAAATAATTAAACACATACCATTAAGAAAAGATTGAAAGATAGGAAATCAAAAATGTTCCATTAGAATTAATCATAACTGAGAGAAATTGAATAAGAGATCATTTTATGATCTTGAGAAATATGACTATATGTAATTTTTATTAAAATGACCTTTTATTAATTGTGTAATTGATTTCTATCAAAACCTAAATACTAAACAAAAATCAATAGAAGGTTATCTATAAAACCATGATTAAGTGTTTATTTCAAATTGATACGAATACATTCTCAATTGTGGTAACTTGTATACATAAAAGGTAGTATTAGCAACATTACAGTCATAATTGTGACATTAAAATTTCATTTAAAGCTTTACAAAATGGTAATAATTTCTTCTTTGGAGGTAGGAAAGTTGCATAAAATCAATAAGATCTAACTATATTTAAATACATATAATTATAAAAAAATCATGTACCGTAATTTAATCATGAAGGAACTCACGCTTCAAGATGTTGAATTTGATGAGAAGTATGGCGATGGTAAGTCTTTTTCCCCCTTAGAGAGTGAGAATAAGCTTCTTGTTCATCACTTGAGGCACCACCAACACCGCCGATCACAAAGTCCATCTCGAAACAATGAGTGTATGATCACTAAAATCTTTCTTATTATCAAATAAAAGCTACTTTTCTCTCGATATATATTCTACTCATGAGCATTTATGATAACATATCATATCATTAACATACATATATAATTTTAGACTTATTCTAAATAAGGATAGCTATTAAATCCAAACCAACCTAATAGAGGGAAATATCTACACTTGGATTTCTCTGGATTTGTTATTTGAAGTTTAGATTTTTTTTGGTGAAGATTTTTGTTGTAACATTTATCACATGAACTATTTTAATTCAATCATAATGACAATAACATAATGAAAAGTCAACATAAGTCAAAGTTGGTGAAAAGCTACCAAATATGGAAAAGTTTGATATGATTTACTATGCTTCTGGTGTTCATAATCAATTCCCAATTAATCAAGTGAATATGCAAAGAACTTCCATAGGTACTCTCTTTGCAGCTTTGTAGGTAAATTTTCATCAGGTGATTATTAACGAAACTAGACAAATGAATTTCTTAAAATAAGTTGATAAATTGATATTATATATTAATTGGCATTGATGTTAATGAAACAATAATGATTCTATACAAAGAGTTCAATAAATAAATGTAGCCTTTTGCATATCTACTTAATGAAAGAGTTTGGATAGTGGGGTTGCTCTTAGCTTTGTTATTTTAGTTTTTACTTATTTGATTTAATACTTTTATATTACCGAAAATTACTTACTTATTTATAATTTTTGATAACTATTATAAATAAAGAGTAAATACTTTTTTTCTATGTATCTAATACTTGATTAATCTTCAGTATAAGTATCTCATCTAATTAGTATATGTTATATATGACTCACATATAAGAATATGCAATCTTGAATTTTTGAGATAGCAATGCATGTTTTTTATAAGTCTTTTAAGTGGGCATGAACTAGGCAATGGGTATGGTCAAGCACATATCCTTTTTAGAAATTAGAGGTGAAAGTATGAGTTAAAGACACGAGCGTGTTGGTATGACAGAGGCGTTTTGTAGGAGACACGTACTTGTATCTAAGTGAAAAGCAAAATTAAAATTTACCATCTTCTTGAGAAAAAGGCAAGACATATTACATTCTTAGAAAGATAATTCAATCTTAAGGAAAGAAGATCTTAAGAAATTTAAGAACCATAAATGCACATCTAGATGGATAAGAACCTCAAGTTGATATATATTTAACGTACCCAAAGGTTTAAGAAATATATAATTCAAAATGAACTAGTAGGATTTGTTTTCCCACTAATATTATAAATTAATGACTAGCTAGAAAGAATAAGCATCATTGGATTTAAATAGAGTAAAAACTAATTCCATGCATTTTATCAAATTGGAATTAGATGATGAAACAATCGAATTATACATCATAACAATACATGGATAGATTAAGTTAAACTAATTTAATAGTCTTAATATTTGAGTGGTTATAACATGTTGTTAGACTCCAATCTTAATCTATGATTAGTTATAGTTTAATTAAATATCATAATTTAATTTTAATTTTACTAAAAGGAAACCTTGGTCTTTCTCTAAAAAAGGAAAGACTTAAGGGGGCTAACACTTTTGTTAACCTCTCTCAAAAGTTAAGTTCTCTTTTCTTTACCATATGAACAACTGGACATTTAAAAAGCTTGTGGTTAACAGTTTCATCAGAGAATAAATGTTCTTATATGATATTGAAAAAGGTTTGTTCTTAACTCTTTTATTTCCTAATTCGTATTTCTACTACATTTGTGGTTTGGTCTTATAATATTTCCCAACAATAACAAGAGAATGAAAAAGAACAAAACGAACGAGAGAAAACAGTTGTGGTAACAAACATGGGAAGGGATAGTGGAAAAATAGAAACATCAAGTGTGAGAAAGCATATAAAAACCAACAGAGAGAGTGAAAATAAGTATGTAGTTGGAGAGAGAGAGATGAGAATCTAGAGGGAGGGGCTCTTAAAAATTACTTAATATTCTTAAGATTTGCACTGCATTTTCTATTTTTAGAATTTTATCATATACTAAAAGCAAAAGGAGCTTCCTTTTATAACTTGTGCTCTTTTTCTTTATAGGAGGTGTGATTTCTCTCTTGATCTTGAAGCTACTCCTTATCATTTTCTTCTTCAAAAATAAATTTATCTTATGCTAGCATCTTGTAATGTTGAACTCTCATCAAATGTGTTCAAGTTAGAAACCACCAAAGAGAATTCAGATACCCTATTTTCATTTAGAGGATTATGGTAATGTATAAAATGTTAAATTATTGTTGATATATACTTTAAAGTAATATAATCTTGGTTTGGTTGGTTTAGGCATATTGATGTTATCAATTAATGTCATTGTTTGTTTTACAAAATCTAATAATTGGTATTAAAGCCAAGTCCATAAGTTTTGAAATTGTCTTCTCTCTCTTAAAAAAAAGTTTTTAGTCATTTTTACACCCAATTTTTAAAAATTTTCGTAAAATATAGGTATACTCTTTTTGGGAAACAAATATATCTCATGTGTATGTATATGGCAAAATTTTAAGTGTTAAAAATATCCAAATTTTTTAAAAGCTTCATCTATGACTGAAATCTCTTATTCTTCAATATCTTTTATTGGTATTTTTTCTTTAAATCACTCTCATAGATCACTTAGTTTTTGAAGAGGAGAAAAATCCTTTTAATATTGTCAAAAATAACCTCCTCAACAATATAATATTACCAAATCAGGTCAAGAATAACCCATAGGTTGTATGACTCATCTGGATGTTAAAGATTAAGTGTTTATAATTATGTCATCTCCATTTATTTACATATATGCCATATATAGTTATTTGTAATTCTATCATCTCCATTTATTTACAATTTCCTCTCTAATTATTTGCAATTATATAATTTTAACTTATTTAATTATGTCATTTTAGCTTATTTATAATTTTAAATTTCAAATTATTTATGATTTTTATTGATAATTTCTATTATTTTGTGATGGTAACTTAACATATTTTATTTATTACAATTTTTGTCCCATATTAAATATTTTATCCATTTTGCTATATTTTAGATAACTTTACATTATATTTTTTATTAATTAGCATCTGTTCATTTAGAAATTGGTTATATTAATTTTAGGGTTAATTACAAAAAAATCTCAAATTTTTCTCAATTATGTAATATAATCCTAACTTTAAAAAGTGGCAATTAAATACCTAAAATTTTATTTTTTTAAATCTACCCTGACATTAATATCTTCGTTAATATTATTGATGTGGTAAACTATATTAGAAATAAATTTAAACACGTTTCATAACAATTGAATTAAATTATACATGTCTTAGTCAAAGTAATTAAAGAAAATTAAGAAAGTTTAAAAATTGAAAGACAAAAGGTAAAAACCCTAAATTAATTTGAGATTCAGACTTTCTACTATTATCAATTTCTATTCAGAGATTTCCCTTTAACCAATTACAAGGAGCATAAGTGAAAAAAAAAACATGTTTGTTTCACCATAAAAAGGATTTTCCAATTTGGCTTTCAATTTTCATGTCTCGCTTTGTTAGTGACTTTTTATCTTAATCTCTCATAAACCAAATAATTAACTAGAAGCAACAAACTCAACACCCTAAAAAACTGGAACTACTTTAACTTCAAGTACACATGAAATCTTTGTCAACTAATCCACCTTCCTTGACCTATAATTAGTACGGTAAGGTTTTCATGACTGTTCTTGTTTCTTCGTTTTGGATCTACAAAAACTTGTCTTTCTCTTTTCGTCATAACTAGGGTTTCCCTCAGGTTCTTTTCTAATGTTTGGGAAATGCTACTTCTCTTTCACTCACTCATCACTTGTTCTTTTGTATTTTTTTGTAGTAACCCTTTTCTTCTATATGTCTATTTATTGATTTATTCTTTGGGTTGTAGGCAAGTGAAAGCTTAGAAAGTTCAAAGCTTTCTGGGGGTTTGGTTACTAAGGCCCCGTTTGGTTAAAGAGTTAGTAATGAAATGAAATGGAACGTAACACACTTCCATCATCTGTTTGAGAATTTCATAATAGAATAGGATGGAAGCGCAAAGTTTCATTTACGTTCCATTCCATCCTAAACAGTTTCAAACATGTTTAAATTTATGTCTAAAATAACTTGTCATATCAACAACATTAATGAAAATACTAACGTAGGGCTAGATTTTTAAAAAAATTGAAAGTTTAATAATTTAATTGTCACTTTTTAAAATTCAGGCTATAATTACAAAAATGAGTAAAGTTTGGGATTTTTTAAATTAACCCTTAACTTTATTAACATGTTTTAAATATAACTGAAAATTATATGCCTATAAACTTACCTCTCCTAAGTCAAGGCATTCAAGTAATTTTTTCAATATTATTGTCTACTAATATTAATCAAGTTTTCTACTAAGTCCTTTATGCTTCTATTATTGGCAACTTAATGTATACTCAAGTATGCACATGTCTTGATAATGCCTTTTTGGTTAGTATGTTTGGTATATGCTGAAGCAATTATGGACAAAGCCACTAAAAATTAGCTAAAAATGTCTTAAGATATCAACAAGGTACCAAAGCTCTTATATTGACATAGTAACTTACTAAAATTTTTGAAGTGGTTAGTTTTGCTAATTTTGAATATGCAGGTTGCAAGAATAAAAAGAAATCCATTTTGAGGAGATTTTTCACAGAAAATTGTCAAATGTACACTTGTAGCTTCTTCAACCATAAACGTAAAGTATGTCGTACGTTATAAGGCTACTTGTTTAGCAATATAACTTCATTTTGGCATTAGGAGTTATAGAATATATTTTGAGCTTAAATTATATTATGATATTTCTGTGGCTATATCTTTCTCTCAGGATACAAGGAGCACTTCTGGCTTCAAGCATAACTTGACATTAAGTTTTACTGTATCAAAGAGAAAGTTACATGTGTTAAGTTCACCAATTATACCATTTCTGTGATTGGTGTTTCACAGGAATATTTTGAGAGAAAAAGGGGTATTAGATAGGTTGCCCTATCTCCCCTCTTCTTTTTGTCTTGGTAATGGAATTTCTGTCTTGAATCTTAAAGATTGTCAACAAGTTGGAAGATTTCAGGTTTCACCCTATATGTAAAAGCCTATCTCTCAGTCACATTTGTTTTGCCAATGATCTAATGCTTTTCTGCAAGGCTAATACTGCTTCAGTCTTTAGAATCAAGCAAGGCTTTGATTATTTTTCTAATGTTACTACCTTGCATGCTAATAAGAATAAATCAAATGTTTATTCGGCAGGTATTTCTACTAAGAACAAACAGAAGCTCCTTATGCTTATTGGATTCCATGAGTGTTCTTTTCCTCTTAAATATTTGGGTGTGCCCTTGGAGTAAAACTGATTGTTGCATATTGGTTGAGAAGACTACAAAGAGAATTCAAAGTTGGGCTTCTAGGAATCTCTCTTATGCTGGAAGGGCACAATTGTTTAATTCAATACTGTTGTCCCTTCACACTTATTGGGCCGGTATCTTCATTCTCCCTTCAAGTGTGATTAAGAAAATTGAAGCGAAATGTCAGCATTTTCTTTGGGGAGCTTCTAACACAAAAAGAAAGCCTGGTTTGTTTGCTTATGATGAAATTTGCATACCTAAAACTCAAGATGGACTTAACTTCAAGTATCGCAAGACTATGAATTTGGTTTTAATTGGTAAACATATCTAGTCTACGGCTATAAAACAGAATGTTCTTTGGGTGAAGTAGGTGAATGGAATTTATCTTAAAGGAATGGATTTCTAGTCTTATAAGCCTAAGATGGACTATAGTTGGTACCGGGCTAAGCTTAATAAGGTTAAAGATCTGATGTGCTTATAACTGCGGTGGAACATGGATAGGTAGTAGTCCTATTTATACTGCAGCTTGTGGTTATGATCTTCTAAGAGGAAACAATCAAAAATGTAAATATGCAGATATGCAAACATTATCTGGGGTAGATTAAATGTGCCTAAACATTGTTTTATTCCTGGCTAGCAGCTACTAATAAACTACTAACTAAAGACATATGGCATCATTTTGGTTTCCTACAAGGCACCATGAAATGTCATTTGTGTGATTTTGATAATGAAACCATGGCTCACCTGTTCTTCCTTTGTTTTAGATCACAAGCTATCTTGTTGGCTATTAAGAGATGGATTGGTTGGCATTCCAATCAGTCAACACTTTGAAGTTGCTTTCACTAGATTGATAGATGTAAAAAAATCATGAGCTATCAAGTATATTCTGGTTGCTAGCTTATGTGTTGTGATTTATTTCATTTGGCAGGAACAAAACTATGCTCATTTCAGGAAAAGATCAAGATGTACTAACAACATTATTGAAGAGATTAAATTGTGTGTTAGATACAAAATGTTAGATTGTCATGATCCAAAAAGTAAGTATGATAATGTTTTCTTTCAGCTTTTATGTAACTAGATTTATTGGGGTGAAGGGAATGAGGAACCTTACGTAGTAGGTGGCTTCGTTCTTTCACTATCTTGTGTATACTTTTGTTTGTTTTGGTAATAAAATTATTATTGTTACAAAAAAAATAATTATTCAGTAAAAACTTAAATAGTATAGAATTATTTACTTGTAAATATTCTCTATTTAGAAAAATGGCATGTAAACCATTCAATAAAGGACAATGGGCAACTAGCCATTGCAATTAATTTATTTAGATATATATGGTCCAATGAATGTGAAGGAAAGATATAATGGTATTTATTTTGTCACATTTATTAATAACTATGTTAAGGATGATTATTTGAATTTTCAAAAATTTGAAGTATTACATTATTTTATAAAGTATATGAATTTAGTTCAGAATTAATTAAATAAGAAAATAAAGGCTCTAAGAAATATTTAGAACAAGAGCACTTGTTTAATAAATTCAAAGTCTTGTATGATGAAAAAAAAAGAATAAATAGGTAACTAACTATTTCACAAACCCCTTAACACAATAATATTGTGGAGGTAAGAAATACAAATTCTTATCGAAGTGATTAGATCTATGATGACATATTCAAATTTTTCTATCGTCTATTAGGATGAAGCATTACTAACAGTCACAAATGTACATAACAGAGTGCTTGTTAAATTAATTACTAGCACACCATATGACTTATGGACGTATAAAAGACTTGATTTATCGCATTCAAAATGTTAGAGATATGCTGCCTAGGTCCTTGACATAATCATACTTGTTATCTATGTCCATGATCCTTAATAATTGTGTATCCTAAGGACCTTAATAATCATTGCAAAATAAAAAACATAGATAACAAGTATGATTATGTCAAGGAAATAGTAACTTGAGGAGGGAATATCTAGTATATTCCTATGAAGCAGATGATTTTAGATCATATAACCTAGCTGATTCTTAGAGATATGTCTTTTATGAGTTTTTTTTATTAAGTTATTAGAATTGTGTATACTTTAAAACATATTTTTATTTTCTTTTTTTACATATGCAGACTGATAGAACTTAGTATCAATGATGATACTTTTTTTGTCATATACATTGAGTTTTGATCCAACATATTTCTAATAGAGCATTAAACATTAGTTTTTATGAATAACTTTTGAAGAAAGTGCACTTATAAAAATATGAGAATGCTTGACTTTGAGTTAATTATTCAATTTCAGAATGAGTCTTGATTATTAGGTTCTAAGTAAGAGAAGTATGTTAGATAGATAAGAAAAAAAAATTCATTCCCACACAGAAAATCATCTCTAGTACTCAATAGAAATAGAGATAAGATAAACTTTAAGTGGTTTATTTAAGTGAGAAATGATAGTTCAAGGATTAAAATACAAATCTGGATATGATATACATTGAAGGAGAAAAGAAGTTATTAATAATGTTACAATTCAAACATATGATGTGTTCATTCAGTCTTATCTTAAAATGTGAGACATGGAGCTTTGAAAGGTGCTTTCTTATTCGGTTCATAACAGAAGCAAGAAATTGGGTGGAGGCACAAAATGTTCAGGAAGTTTCTTCAGGTTAACAGAAATATGCAATGACCAAATGCAAACTATGCGAACGTGTATTGAAGAATGGGGTTGGGGTGGTCATTTCATTCGGATAACTATAAGCAATTGCAACTTTGAAAATTTCCATTCCTGTAGCATTTGTGATAACGTGAAACTCATTAAACGCCACAACTGGTCACAATTTGAGGCTTTCACAACCGTGAACCATTACAACAAATTAAGAAATTATCCCATCAGTTTTCCTTCTCATCGTACCTTTAATTCATCCAAGTACTTCCGGAGTTACCTGTCTTCAGATTCATTCACCAAATCAAGCTCAAGAACATAACTACTGATAGCAATGATCTCCATCAAAGTATTTTCCAAGGACACATGGTAGAGTTTCTTGAACTAAATTGCCTACCCCAGCAATTGTCTTAGCGCAGGTTAGATAAGTTTAATACCAGCATCCCTCAAAGAATCAACCACAGCTTTCACCTTTCCATGATATCTTTGTTCTCTCTTCAAGAAAACCGTAACAGCTGGTATGCCTTTGAGCAAGAGACGCTCCCCAAGTATCTTCCCAATCTTCGCTGCGGCTGCCACATCCCTGGTATTTTCCATGCTTGGCCTCAGCACCTTCTCTTGCGAACTTGCTGAAGAAGCCACTGCAGCGGTTGGAGAGTGGATTACTTGAGCATGCACAAATTTGTTCGTGAAGTGCATCTTCAGGACATAGGGCTTGAGAAATTCGGTTATTCTGGGTGGCCTAACTGGTGGTGGAATAACCATTTTCTGCAACAGATTTGAAAAGGTTAAGACAATTCTAACCACAAAACTAATGAGATGCAGAAGAAATCGCACACTATTTTTTTTCCCCACAAGTACCTTCAATCAGTAGCATAGAACAATCTATTCAGTATGCAAGTGCTGTAAGTTTTAATTTGAACAACAAAGCATCCAGTTCAACACAGAAGTTTCCAATCCAATTCTTAATCAAACACAATCTGCTTTCTCGCCCTTTGTTTCATTAGAAAACATACCAACTGAAGTAATCCAGGTTCTTGGGGGAAAAGAAAACCACTGTAAAAGGGGGGAATTTCTAATAATACATAACCATAACCTTCTGTACCAAACAATTGACCTAAAATTTTCATTCAATTAAACTTGATTCAAAAAGACTGACAACGAAATAGCTCCCATTTGACCCATTTATTCTATGATGAAACGAAAACCAGGCAACAAGTAAAAATCTATTTGGAAAATCTATAGCATGTACTGATATTTCACAAGATAAAACCGAGATAAGGGCTCCCTGCATCAACAATAAAACCACCAAACATCTCAAATGACAAAGGGGAGAGCATATAGGAGAATGAAATGCAAACAAAAGCGTGTATTTGCATAAATACTAGCAAGATAGAGTGAAATGGACACAAGAAAGAATTTTCTCTCGTCTGTCAAACATTGGATTGTTTAAAAACAAGTTGAAACCCAACAAATCAAATTTAAAATTGATATTTTATCAATCCAATTGCATTCAAATCCTGGAAAGAAAGAGATGCAAACCTCACCAATTAAATTAAATTATTAAAATTGATCCTTCGACTAAAAAAAAACAAGTATTAAATTTATTTAAAAAAATTACCGCAAATGACCAGAAGAAACGAAGACGAAAAAGAAGAAGCAGAAGCAGAGAGTTAGTCCGAGTTCAAAAACCAGAAGCAGAAGCAGAACGCAGATGCATTTAATCAATCCAAGCTCAGATATTTTTTTAAAAAAAAAGCATGAAAGCAAGCACAGAGAGAGAGAGAGAGCACATACCCAAAGAAAAACAAAGAGAAATCAGAACCGGCGAGAACTGAAGGCGGCCGGTGACGGCGAGGGGGAGACGTGAAAATAGGGATTGAAATTTGGTTGTGTGAGACTGAGCTGATGGTTACAAATCTAGTTGGAGAAAATATAAAATCAATAACAAAAAGGGTCTGGAGCAGATCGGAGTTACGGCTGAGACTCGGTAAGCCTGATGAGTTCAGAAAACGATCCCTCGCGGCGGCTGCCCTGCTCTGCTCCCCTTGTTTCTAAATTATTTTAATTAGTGATACGTCCGCTTGGCTCTATTTTTTAGAATTTAACATTTTAATTTTACTAATTGTTCAATTGTCGTTTGGTTCAATAGTTATATTTTCATGATACAATTTCATCATTAAAACACTTCTAATAAAAAACATTAATATGAATAGCAATAGGCATATAAAAATTTATCGATATTAACAATGAGAGTGGAAATATACATGCACTTATTTTTACATATTATGATTAGATATAATTAGTTTTTTGACACATTATATATAGGTCTATCAGAACCTACTTTTCTATTAGGTAAGGGTACAATTGTATATTGTCGGACCTTTTCAGACTTTGCATCTTAACGGGACTTAAGTTGGGTATTGATGATGGTGGTGATAATAAATGACTTGGTGAAAGTTTTGAGAAGAATAATTTTCTAGATTGAGGAACAAAAAATATTAAAGGTCTATATTTTATTAGATTTTCAAACATTATATTTATTTAAACATTAATAATTTAAAGTTTTTTATTTTACTTTGATTGCTACAGATTTTGGTAAAAATGATGAGTTCATTAGAAACTTAATTATTGAAACTATAGGAAAGATTGGAAAGGATGGAGATATTATTCTTGAATCCTCTTCAAATTTTAAGACTTATAAGATAATAGGACTTAAGTTTATCGAGCCAATTTTGCTCCTAACAACTTGAAACTATTTCAAGTAAATTATACTATATACTTTTAACTAACATCAATTGCAAACATAGTTGAATACCTGGTAACTACCCGCTTTTGGGAGAATAAAAGTTGATGAATGTTTCATGCATTCAACATATCAAATTGTAACACTATTCATTTTAGTTTCCTTTGTTGAATAAATTGGTAGGTAAAAGAAGATTATACTAATTAATTTTTTTAAAAAATGATGGTGTTGAAGAGCAGCAGGCGAGCGAAGAGATCAAATTAGACAAGATGTGTAACACCCCACTCCCGCATGACCCGAACCCGACATCGATGGTGATATCCGAGTCCGTGCCCTGCGAAGATGGCGTGCTACATCACTCAGTCAAAACTCAGTATAAATTTTGTTTTTTTGAAACACAAACATACATGAAGCGGAAATCAATGAACATATAATCATTAATAAGTACATTGGCCACGGGGGCC
>JAOSBK010000007.1:514240-524474 GCA_027568895.1 Erythroxylum shatona | reverse complement strand
TATATATATGTATGTATGTGTCTATGTATATATGTATATCACTATCAACTTTCCATCTTAATCCCACTAAAAGCAAAACATCATCTCACTTTATAATTTCCTTAAGTTTAAACCCATGTTTGTTCATCCTCAAATTCCAAAAACATTGACACACGCACGCACACACACAAACACACACACACACACACACATACACACACACACACGCACGCACGCACGCACGCTCACACACACACACACACACACACACACACACACATATGAACGCATTTAAAAAGGAACAAAGCATAAATGTCCTTATCACTTTCAAAATTTCCGTACTCTTCTGCTGTATGGATTCAATGATCTTTCTACTCAAAAATCATCTCTACACTATTATATCACATAAAAATCCTCAAATACGTGAAAACAACACATCTGACTTTTTATCTAGTTTGTACAGTATTCATGAAAATGGCTACTATTTCTATGATAATGCTATATCAGATAAACCATCAAATTTATATCATATTCATTCTTCTCATAAAGATTAACACAATACTTACTTCTTAAAACTGTAAAATCTTTAAAATCATGTGAACCCTAATTCCTTATACAACCATGTAGGTCATTATAGAGGTTGGTAGGTTTTGTTTTTCTTTGGGGAAAATGAAAGAAAAAACAAAGTAGGAGTGGTAGTGGATAGAAGAAAACAAGATTTTACTTTGGTGTAGAGTTGATGAGAAACTATGTGTTAAAGAAAAACTGGAGAAAGAAGCTTTGAGAAAGATGAAGATAAGAACAGTAACTTGTCTTTCAAGGTTAAGAAAACTTAACTTTAAAACTTGGACATTTGTCCACTTCTTAGCCTCTTATCCAATTCCCCATACTAAAACCCACCTAAGTATAATTTATACTTAGGTTTATACGTAAATAAAACTGTTGAAATCACAACTCATAACTCATTGAATCACTTTCAGATATTTCCATAAAAACTGAATTTCGGGTCTACTATTCTATTTCTAAAACAATATACTATACACAACTTCCATCTAGAAATTAAACATCTTAGAGATTGAATTACAATTCGATTTCTTCCCATGATTTGTAGCCCTATTTCTCTAGTTTACTCCAAATTAAAAATAATCTCATTTAGAATCCTACAGATCCAAATATAATCAAAATACCAATGGATGTTTAGTAAAATATTTCTTTTCACACTGTTCGAACAGGTTCCCACATTTTCATTTAATCAACCTTTTTAAAATAAATTTAGAATGCTACCATTTTTTTAAATTGATAGAATAATGTGTTAGGAATCTATTGATTCAATAATCAAGTCATTTGGAGGTATAGAGAAGAAGTTATAGTCGAAAGAAGCAGGATGGTTCAGCTTACACAATGCTCTCGGGTGCAGAAAGTCACAGCTAACAATTAAAGAGTACTGTAGCATGACAAGACAATTAAGGTTGTGACTGTCCATTAATTGATACTCATGAGCATGAGAGTGAACAATCATGCCTGTTCAAGATTCATGGGTATGAGAAAAACTCATTGGGGTGATAGATAAAGACAAACAAGTTGGATGAGAGGATAATAATCAGACCCATCTCACGTTTAACACTCACTATCTCTCAACTCATTTCTTATTTCTATTTTTTGGTGGAGAAGTATAGAAATGTCTTACGAGTCTAATGGTTCAAGTCTCACATCATTTAGAGGTCAAATGAAGAAGATATAGCCAAAAAATCGTCGGATGTTCATCAGCCTCCCAACATTCCAAACTCGCGATCATGCATGTGCATGATCGTGATTTTCACCATCAACCCTTACACGATTGCGACTTTCACCTTAAGACCTTCAAGTGTATGATAACGACTTTCATATAAAAGTATGAATTTCCTTAGTCGCATATCCAACTTCAAACCTCCATAACTTTTGATCTAAAACTTCAAAAATTGCAAACTTTATATCAATAAAAAGATAAAAGAAAGATCTACAACTTTCATGAAGACAATTTTATCAAAATCTTCCTAGATCAATACAGTTTAATCATGTAAATTTCATATCAATGCTAAACTTTCTAACTTCTCTTTTTCATTCATTATGCTTCTTCTTCCTAAATCTTCATTTGTACTTTTCCAACTTAAATTCTTCTAACTTATTAATAATGCATTTCTATACTCCATATAGTTTTTAAACAAATCAGAATCAAACTTATACTCTAAAGCTTAAAAATATGAAACTCATATTTACTACCTCTCTCTCTACTATAGTTTTCCACTTCTTTATTCTCATTTCAATCTTCTTCAATTAACATGTAGAACACTGAAACACGTTCTTCTAGCTTCATTTCATCTCAACAACACAAACAAATCAAAAATCCAAGGTTCACACAAAACATCAAAATTCCGATTTCTCATGCATGAATTTCCATTTTTTGCATTTTATCTCTCTTTCTATTTTCATCTGATGTATTTTTTCCTTTTTTT
Organism: Erythroxylum shatona; assembly: GCA_027568895.1. Classification (NCBI taxonomy): domain Eukaryota; kingdom Viridiplantae; phylum Streptophyta; class Magnoliopsida; order Malpighiales; family Erythroxylaceae; genus Erythroxylum; species Erythroxylum shatona. The sequence continues at coordinate 522,003 of JAOSBK010000007.1, read as the reverse complement.
CCCACACTTTCAATTCTTCAACAACTTAGCAATTTATCAACTCTACACCACAACCTCACTAACTCTTCATTTCATATCATTAAACTCACTTAAATTCATTTCCACAACAAATCAAAATGAAGATTATACACCAACACCAAAAACAAAGCATATTCGAATAACACTAATTCTTGCACTTCCATTTTTCTGTATTATACATTTTCAATAACAATTTTATTTCATTATACACTATGCATTTATATACTTAACACCACATCACTTATTCAAATTCAACTCTGTTAACACTTTATATATTTTCATGCATGAACAGTACATCAACCATATATGTAATCTTCTAAACCATAACAGAGACAAATATTTCTTCATCAACTTACATAAATTTTTATAGATCACAATCCAGAATCCATTCAATACAGTTGTAAACAATTCCTAATTCTTAAATCCACCATTTAAATTATTCATCACCGTAACCACAATTCTCAGCAATATCACATTACAATTCAATTATACTCGGAGTGTCAATGAGTGCATATACAATCATTTTAAATGTATGCAGAACATCCAAATTTACGTGCGTGTATACTAAAATATGCATGAGTATGAAAAAGACATTTTTCTTAATCTCTTGTTGATCTCACACATGCCATACTTTTGGGTTCTAACTCTTAATATGAGGACGGAATTTTACACTGGATGAAGAAGCAAGTGGCTGAATATGTTGCTAGGTGTTTGACATGTTAATAAATTAAGGCAGAGCATCGGCCTTTGGTTGGGAAATTATATTCATTACCTATTCCAGAATGAAAAGGGCAAATGATTATAATGGATTTTATTATTGGTTTGTCGAGGACTCCAAGACAAGATGATGCCATATGGGTCATTGTAAACAAATTGATGAAATCAACTCATTTCTTACCTATTAGAAAGAACAACGCATTAGATCAATTAGCTTAGAGATATGTAAATGAGATAGTGAGGTTGCATTAGGTCCTAGTATCTATTATGTCCGATCGGGATCCCAAATTTACTTCTAGATTTTGGGATAGTTTACAAGAATTAATAGGTATAAACTTGAATTTTAGGACTACATTTCATCCTTAGATAGACAGGCAGAGTGAGAGGACTATTTAGACTATTGAGGATATGCTTAGAGCTTGTGTTTTGGAGTTCCAAAGAGTATAGGATGAATATGTAGCTCTCAGTGAATTTGCATACAATAATCATTATCATAGTAGTATTGGTATGGCTCCATATGAAGCGTTATATAGAAAAAAAGTGTCGATCACCCTTATACTGGGATGAAAAGGGTCTAAGGATTGTTGAAGGCCCATAGTTGATACAAGCTACCATAGGCTTGCTAATACACCAATTTTCCTCTACAATGATTACATGCATAAATAGATCAAAAGGGTTTGTTTCAGGTTGTAATGTGGTAAAGGTTAAGGTGGGTCAAAAGAGGTAAAGGGTTTAACATAAGCATGTATAAAGTAATAAGTAAACAAAGGGATACAAAACATATTCTGAGATATGCAAATGTAAATATACTACTACTATGCACTTATTGATGATATCGAAATGTTCTTCCTTTCTCTTTTCTTTTCCTCTTTTCTTTTCTTTTTTTCTTTTTTATTTTTATATAATTGAAAAAACAAAAAACTAAATACCAACTAGATACAATGTGATCAAAGAGTAGAAGTATAATTCAACTCATCTCGGAAAGAAAAAATTTGTACCAAAAGTCCCAAACTAGCGCATCACTTAATACTTTACTAAGCTTGTGAATGGGTAGGCTAATGAGGTTTTGGGTTTTGAAATATGAGGTGTTTTGAAGAAACAAAAGGGTTAAGGCTCAACGGGGCTAATAAGGGATAATTGAGCCAAGGGTTATCACAAAAAGGGCCTTAATAATTTCTATTAAGTATGCATCCAGTAGACTCAAACTGATTCAAAGTAAGTTTTGAAGGTAGTAACCTAAAGGGGCACACATACTCAAAGAAATAAATGACTTTAGATGGAGTCATATAAGCTCAATTCCAAGATTGGCCCAAGTGAAAATTCGTTGTGCATCTCTACATTACCTTGTTGCTCAAGTCTTACATTTTGAGTAAGCTTATACAACCAACTACTTTTCATCAATCAATATGATTCACTCTCTATTCAAGTAGCCTAATCTAAGTTCAAGCGTGCATTCAATCTTATTTCAACTAGCATGACAAAATCTCGTGGCAAAACACTTCAAAAATGATTCAAGTGTGGTTTCATTGCTTAACACAATACAACATCAAACAACAACCTAATATGCCTAAAACATGCATTCTAAATAGTAAATAAAACAATTTTAAATGATGTAATTGACAAGGAAAATGTCACCTCCCCACACTTGGATAGCACATTGTCCTTAATGTGATAAGGAAAACACAAAATAAAATAAAAACATCAAACACAATATCAACCAAGTAAACAAATAACACAACTAACAAAGTAAATAAAACAATATAAAAAGAGAAGGGTAAGAAGGCTTATGGGGATTGAGGTGATGAAGGCGTAGGAGAGGGGACTTCAATGTTCTTTATTTGGATGAACTTAAGGAACTTCTTCTTCTTAATTTGAGCATCATACCACTTCTTTGTCCTTTCCTTATATAACTTGGCATTTTCATAAGCTTCAAACCTCAATTCTTCTAATTCGTCAAGTTGTAATAATCTTTTTTTACCCATAAGCTTCTAATCCATGTTCAACTTCCTAGCGACCCAACAGACTCGATGCTCCAACTCTAAAGGTAAATGGAACGCCTTGCATTACACAATTCTATATGGAGTAGTTCCTATGGGTGTCTTAACAGTTGTCCTATAAGCTCATAGGGTGTCATCTAAGCTTTAACGACCAATCCTTTCTTGAGGTGCACATTACCTTCTCCAAAATCTTCTTTAACTCTCTGTTTGCCACCTCCACTTGACCACTATTTTTGGGGTGGGAAGGAGTCACCACTCTATAATGAACATTGCATCTTTTCAGAAGATCCTTAAACAGTTTGTTGCAAAAATGACTCCTTTCATCACTTATAATCACTCTGGGAATACCAAATCTCGTAAAGATCTTGATGAAAATTTGAACCACCTTGCCTCCATTAGTTAGAGTAGCTACAACCTCAACTCACTTGGAAACATAATCAACTCCAACTAATATGTAAGTGTTACCTGAATAGGATGGGAAAGGTCCCATGAAGTCCAAGCCCCACACATCGAATATCTCCATCTCTATGATGTTTGAAAGCAACATCTCATCCTTCTTTGATATGTTACCCACTCTTTGACACCTATCACACTTTAACACAAAGTCTTGAGCATCTTTGAATAAGGTTGGCTAATAGAATCCACACTCTAAGCTGCAATCTTGTTAGCTCCATAATGCCCCGCATAAGGTGAATTAGGACCTTGTATCAGAATCTCAGGCATTTCATCTTCGAGGATACACCTACTATCACACTGTTAGCACATGTCTTACGCAGTATAGGTTCATCCCAAATATAACGAGAACATTGAAATACAAAGTGCTTCCTTTGTTGATAAGACAGATCAGAAGGAAGAATACTACCTGAGAGGTAGTTTGCAATATCTACAAACCAAGGATGAAAAGGATTATTTACTATTATCAAAGCCTCATCAGGAAAGATCTCCTCGATTTCCTCTTCTTCTTTATGGTGCCCTCCTTTAAGTCTCGAGAGGTGGTCAGCTACAACATTTTTTGCTCCTTTCTTGTCTTTAATCTCAATGTTGAATTCTTAGAGCAGAAGTACCCACCAGATAAGCCTAGCCTTGGTATCCTTTTTCACAAAAAGATATCGCAATGCTGCATAATCTGTAAAAACAATGACATGTGAGCCTAAAAGATAAGAACGAAATTTCTCATATACAAATACCACAACAGGCAACCCCTTTTCCCTAGTTGTGTACTAATTGTGTAATTCAGTTATTCTCCCATCAAGGTCTTGCTTGCGTAATAGATGGCATACAACCTCTTTTCCTCCCGCTAACGAAGGACACAACCAATGGCATGATTGCTTGCATCAAACATAATCTTGAAAAGAAGAGACCAATCTAGTGACGTCAGAATGGGTGCTGATATGAGTGTCTTCTTCAACCTATTAAAAGCATCTAAACAAGCATCATAAAAATAAAAGGCACATCTTAACTAATAAATAAGTTCAGGGTCTAGCGATAAGAGAAAAGTCCTTAATGAATCATCTATAGAACCCTGCATGACCAAGAAAAGCCCTGATGCCTTTGATGTTGGTGGGAGGTGGTAATTTTGTAATTACTTCAGTCTTAGCTCGATTTACCTCAATCCCCTTGTATGAGATCTTATGAGCCAATACAATTCCCTCCTGGACCATGAAGTGACACTTTTCTTAGTTCAAGACTAGATGAGACTCCTCACATCTTTGAAGCACTCTGTCTAAATTAAATAAACAATGATAAAAAGAATCTCTAAAGATGGAGAAATCATCTATAAATACCTCCATGAAGTTCTCATTCAAAATCTAATTGGTTTGAGATAATAATAGGTAGGGTATGGTTCTTACCTAAAAAGGTGCATCTTAGATGGGAAGGTAAGGGTTTAAGCTCTAAAGTGGGGGCCTTAGTGAAAGAAGGTGGTGTAGGTGTATCTTGTATCTCCAACTTCTCTAGCTCCAACTTCCTCATATAAATTCTCTTCTCTCACACTCTCATCCGTGTGTACTTTAGTAACTTGATTAACTTCCTCAACTTCCTTCACAAATTCATCCACAATATCAATCTTCATACATACATTACCATCCATCTGTTTCTTCAAAGATTTAGACATATAACTCAACCTGCTCATCACCAATCCTCAAAACATGTTTTCCCTCATGCATATCAACTAATTCCCTACCAGTATTCATAAAAGGCCTACCTAAAATCATTGGACAATTTTTATCAACTTTAAAATCCAATACCACAAAATCAATAGGAATAATAAATTTATCTACTTTTACCAACATAACTTCTACTACTCCATATGGCCTCTTGATAGATTGAACTGCAAGTTAAATCAACATGGATGTTGGCTTGACCTCTCCTAGTCCTAATTTCCTGAAAATAGAAAAAAGCATCAAGTTAATGTTTGCACCTAAATCACATAAGCATTTAGAAAATTCAAAGTCACCAATAACACATAAAATTGTAAAACTCCCTAGATCTTGTAGTTTTGAAGGCGTCGTGCTTGAGATAATTGAACTACAATTCTCCGTTAGAGTGACCATTTGATAGTCCTCCCAAGTGTGTTTATCTGTTAGTATGTCCTTTAGAAACTTCAAAAACTGAAAAAATTGAGTTTGTATTTAAAACTTCTTCAGTTTCTCTAGAAACTTAGAAAACTGAGTGCCACTTGATATTGTCTCACCCTTTGCGGATAAAGAAGTTTAGGTTCGTATGGTGGTGGTGGCATATATGACCTCTCTTCTTCTTTCTCTTCTTGAATCTCCTTGCCTTTTCCCTTTTTTTGGCTATCCTTTTTCACAATTGGTTCCTCTATCTACTTACCACTTCGAAGTTTGATAGCCTTCAATTGTTCCCTTGGGTTAGCCTCGGTATTGCTTGGTAAGCTACCTGCACTTTTAGAAAACATAGCATTAGCAAGTTGACCTACTTATACCTCCAAATTGTGGATGGATGAGGCATGGTTCTTCACTATCTGATCAAGCTTTGCCTCCATCCTCTTTTGACTTTCCTCCTAGCTCAAAAACATTCTCTTTTGGTTCTCTTCTTGACTTGCCATTTTAGACCCCAAAATATCTATCAACTTGTCCATTTTATTCTCCAAAGATCTAAGTTGGTTTTGCTGAAATTCTGGATGTCCTTGCGGTCTTGCTTGGCCACCTGCATTTTTAGTGCTCCAAGAAAAATTTTGGTGATTTTTCCACCCTAAATTATAAGTATTTGAGTATGGGTTGTTACCTCGCTGTGATTGGCCTAAGTAACTTACCTGTTCAGTATTACTAGCTCCCAACAAAAAGCATTCTGTTGTGCAATGGTTATCCTACCCGCATAACTCACATTGTGATTACATAGCTTTAGCTGTAAATGAAGATGCTCCTTATATATTGCTCAACTGTTTGATGAGGGATGTGATCTGTGCCTGCAAAGCGATAACAGAGTCAATTGGGATCATGCCTTTTTGCTCTTTTTCCCTTGTTTACTCCTCTCCTTTGACCACATACAATTGTTGCTCGCCAACTCTTCCAAAAGGTCATGCACTGCATTGATAGTTTTTTTCATCAAAGATCCTCCCGTAGCTACATCTATAGTCCCTCTTGTGCTCTGATTTACGCTATTGTAGAATGTTTGCATGAGGAATTCCCTTGGAAACTTATATTGTGGACAGCTTCTTTGTAGTTCTTTAAACTTCTCCCAAGCTTCATATAAAGACTTCCCATCGCTTTATTGAAAATTAATGATTTCCTTAATGATCCTTATTGTGTTAATTAATGGAAAGTATTTGGTGAGAAATTCCTGGGCTAGTTATTCCCAAGTAGTAATCTACCATAAGTTGAGCGAATTATATCACGCCTTCCCCCAATCTCTCAAAGTGAAAGAAAATAATCGCAACCTCATGACATCGTCAGAAATCCCATTAAACTGGAAAGTAAAGTATATATCCAAAAATTGATGAGATGGGCGTTAGGATTTTCATTAGACAACCCATATAACTGCATACTACTATAAAGAATGTTGAGGAGTGCTAGCTTGATCTTGAAATTGTTAGCTTAAATCACTGGCCATGTAACTCCTTGAGGACTGAACCCTAGTCTCATAAAGTTCATCAATGTCCTTTCGGCCCCTCCTTGTTCTCCATCCTATGCCATATTTCTCTACAAAATATATTGGCGCTTCTCTCTTCTTAACTATCGGTCGTGCGTTATGATATCTACTAACTCTTCGTCACAAAATTCAGTATTCCTTTGCATGTTCCTTATGTTCATGCACCTGTGAAGACATAAGGAAAAGTATCATAAACTCTTAAATCAAAGTAACCCAAACTAAATAAGATGCTAAACAATCAATCCCCGGCTATGGCGTTAAAAACTTGTTGAATGTAAAGTACACTACTAGTCTTATGCTTAAAATTGCAAGTATAAAAGATCATAATCGTAGATGAAAGCAAATATTGATCCCATAAGGATTGTGCTTAGGCATCATTTAATTGAAGTTGTTATTTGTTTACGAAATCATTCAATCAAATATAAAATAAATAAGCAAAATAAAGACAAATTAAAAATAACAGGGAACAATGCAACCCAAGCCAAAATCGTAAACTAAGACTTAGACAAACTCAAGATTAAACATTAGGACTTGTCATTATCCCTATTTGCTCCTCTTTGATTAATTGATTCAATTTATGCTTGGCACAAGATTTCCTAAAATTCTATCTACCCTCTCCCAAGGTGTAACTAAATGTCACTAGTTAAATAAAATATAATTAACTTTGGGATCTCTCGATATGCAAAGCCTTTCCAAAACATTCAACTAGATATGAAGCTATCCTATAGTCAGTGTCTTGATCTATTGAAATATCTTCCTAATAAATCAATAACTTACTATTTATAGGTCTATTAATGTTGGACCCCGAACTTTTGATGAAAATTAGAAATATTAAAATAAATGAAAATGAGAAAGAAATTGGTGAGAAAATTTTGAATTTAAGGAAATTTGATGAATTTAAGAAAAATTTATGAGAAAAGA
>JAOSBK010000007.1:501554-514140 GCA_027568895.1 Erythroxylum shatona | reverse complement strand
ACAGTTTAGAATAGTATTATAAAGCTTATGGTTTTACTATCAAGTCACATACTTAATGACATAAGCCTAATACTATTTATGGAACGTAAATCACATTACATAAACCATATACATGTATATATAAAAGAATACCTCATAATAAGTTATAATGTTAGTACAAAAGTCACATATGTCCGTTGGCCTAGGGCACACTACTAACAGTATAGGTGTATCTGTTCTCTCTAATTTCTCATATAAATCCTCTTCCCTCACACTCTCATACTTGTGTACTTTAGTAACTTCATTAACTTCCTTTTTAACCTCTTTCACACATTCATCCACAACATCAATCTTCATGCATACATTACCATCCATTGGTTTCTTCAAAGATTTAGACATATTAAACTCAACCTGCTCACCAATCCTCAAAACAAGTTTCCCCTCATGCATATCAACTAATGCCCTACCAATATTCATAAAGGGCCTACCCAAAATCAGTGGACAATTTTTATCAACTTCAAAATCCAATATCATAAAATCAACAGGAATAATAAATTTGTCTACTTTTACTAACACATCTTCTACAACTCCATATGGTCTCTTGATGGATTGATCCATAAGTTGAATCAACATGGATGTTGGCTTGACCTCTCCTAGTCCCAATTTCCTGAAAGCAAACAAAGACATCAAGTTAATGCTTGCACCTAAAGCACATAAGTATTTAGAAAATTCAAAGTTACCAATAACACATGAAATCATAAAACTCCATAAATCTTGTAGTTTTGAAGGCATCATGCTTGAGATAATCGAACTATAACTCTCCATCAAAGTGGACGTTTGATTGTCCTCCCAAATACGTTTGTGTGTCAGTATGTCCTTTAGAAACTTCGCATACTTGGGCATGCACTCTAAAAGTTCCACCAATGATAAGTTAATATGAAGCTTCTTCAGTTTCTTCAAACACTTGACAAACTAAGTCACCTGATTTTGTCTCATTTTTTGTGGATACGAAAGTTTAGGCTTGTAGGGTGGTGGTGGTATATAAAGCCTCTCTTCTGCTTTCTCTTCTTAAATCTCTTTACCTTTTCCTTTTTCTTGGCAATCATTTTTCACACTTGGTTCCTCTATCTGCTTGCCACTTCGAAGTGTAATAGCCTTCAATTGTTCCCTTGGGTTGGCCTTAGTATTGCTTGGTAAGCTACTTGCACTTCTAGAAGACATAACATTAGCAAGTTGACCTACCTGTACCTCCAACTAGTGGATGGATGAGGCAAGGTTCTTCACAATTTGATCAAACTTTGCCTCCATCCTCTTTTGACTTTCCTTCTAGCTCGAAAACATCCTCTTTTGATTCTCTTATTGATTTGCTAGTTTGGACCCCAAAACATCCATCAACTTGTCCATTTTGTTCTCCAAAGATCCAAGTCTGTCTTGCTAAAATCCTGGAGGTCCTTGCGGTCTTGTTTGACCACCTATATTGTTAGTACTCCAAGACAATTTTGGGTGGTTTTTTCCCCTGTATTATAAGTATTCGAGTAGGGATTGTTACCTTGCTGTGGTTGGCCCAAGTAACTTACCTGTTCAATGCTACTAGCTCCCAATAAAAAGCATTCTGTTGTGTAATGGTTGTCCTGCCTACATAACTCACACTATGATTGCATAGCTTTGGTTGTAGATGAAGATGCTCCTTGCATGTTGCTCAATTGCTTGGTGGGCATTGTGATTTGTGCCTGCAAAGCGGTAACAGAGTCAATTAGAATCATACCTTTTCGCTACTTCTATCCTTGCCTACTCCTCTCATTTGACCATATATAATTGTTGCTCGCCAATTCTTCCAAAAGATCATACACTGCATCAATAGTTTTCTTCATCAAAGATCTTCCCACAGCTGCATTTATGGTTTCTCTTGGGCTATGATTTATACCATTGTAGAATGTTTACATGAGGAATTCTCTTGGAAGGTTATGGTGGGGACAATTTCTCTGTAGTTTTTTAAACCTCTCCCAAGCTCCATATAAAAGACTCCCTATCACTTTGTTGAAAATTTGTGATTTCCTTAATGATCCTTGTTATCTTGGTCAATGAGAAGTATTTTCAACTTCATGGTCAGAAAATACGCATGCTTCTATAAAAAGAAGTTAAAAAGAAAAGACAAGAAAACAAGAAATTTGGAAATTTGGAAATAGTGAGCCCCTATTAAAAGGTAGTAACAGCAGTAGCAATACACAAATGATATGTTACCAATACAAAAAGCCTAGGCACACTAGATCTGAATATCTTCTCCTTCAAAAGGATAAAGTAGAGAACATGAAACCTAGAAAGCAAGCTATGACTACAACTTGTTCTGACGAGGATTTTGAAAGCTTTGAGGAAGATGAACCTAAGTAAGTGAGCAATGTCTGCTTTATGGCTAAATTAGGAGACGATAAGGTATACTATTCTCAACATCCATACATAAAAATCATTGTTGTCTAAATTTCGTTGAGAGGAAGCCAGCCACCCTTTAAGAGATTAGCCATTTACCCTTTTCTAAAAGCCAATTTTGCAGGTTATTGAGGAAGGACGATTAGTCATCCTTTAGTGGACAGCTTCCCTATCTTTCCTTCAACTCCATGTTTCTTCTAAGATTGTCTCCGAACTTCAGCTTTAACTAAACATACTTCTCTGTCATTATTTACGGGGTATTTGAAAATCTTTGAATTGAATTCATTAACGAATTGGATTCAATTACATTAATGAGATTGAATTGAATTCAATTTACAGTACTTAGAATAAACCCAATAATATTAGAATTAAATTCAATTACACTATTTGGAACATAATCAAAATGAATTCAATTATTTCATATGACACATTTACCCTTGATTAAAAAAATAATCTTATTAAATAATAAACATTCACACTTACATAGAACAACTTATAAACATCAATTTTATTATAAATAATATCATCAAAAAAGTTCATTATTAAAATGAAAAGAAAAAATTGATTGCAAATGACATTAGGCTAGACCAAGCTATGAAGATAACAAAAAATTATTATAATTTGGAAGCTTAAATTGCATGAACGAGTAGTAGTTAATTTGTGTTGATAACTACAAGACATTATGTTAGGTTATTATGTTGTAGGGTTAATTTGTGTTGATAACTACAAGACATTATGGGTCATTAATCAATTTCCAAAGCACCAACATTATCAATTTTGAGGATTTAAACTTCTATACGAATCAAATTGCCTTGATTAAATGGCACTTTGTTAGCTTTATGAATTCTTCACAAAAAGAAATTTATTGATTGTGGATAATTTTGTCATACACCTCATTAGTGCAAAACAAGTTTAATAGAACAATAAAATTTGTAATTTTTCTTGATGATCATAGATAAAGTGAGACAACTAAAATCATGCAAACTGTTTTTAACAATCGTCTTATATAATGCTTTTATTTATTGAAATACATGTACAAATGGAGGGACTACTTGAAAGTTACAGAAAAGGTGAATTTATTATATTGAAATTGAAGACAAAAAGGAAAACCAAAGCCTTAAGTACCATAAATTACCACTTAGCTCGTACTCGGCATACAAACTACACTCATTAGTTCATTAGGGTACAAATATGCAAACGAACTCCAAGAGATACAGCATATATATGGTACTAAACTCCTCAACAGATACACAAAACGAGCACTGAGGACATGATCTTGTTCATCAAATCTTAGCAAACACCATTCGTCTTCTTCCTGTCCATCACGAATTTCTTCCAAATTGCAGCAATCTCCCTCTGTGTCTCTAGAACAGTCTTCCTGTTCACGTTCTTCTTTTGGACTTCTTCAGCCACAGCCAATTTAGCATTGACTTTGGAAGGCAATGTGTCAAGCTCATGCAAAACCCTTTCAATGTCAAGGACAAGTCGCTCTGCGAGGGTTCGAGAGAAATCTTCTCTGATGACCACCCTAAGGACAGTGACATGTTGGGCATCAGGAGGCATGGTATATGCAGGAACAATCCAACCAAAGCGCCTTAACATGTCAGAAATCTCGAACTCGTCATGGCAACTGTTGTCCTTCAAAGAAAATGCCACCAGAGGTACTCCCATGTCCTTTGAGACAATATTAAACCTGCCTGTCTTCTCTAAACCTTCTTTGAGCACCATCATGTTGTCTCTGCAGTTCTCCATAACGTTCTTGTATCCCTGAAAGTGAAATATCAATTATACGCCTTAGTCACTACTGTTGCGTGTTAAAAACTTTCACCGGATATTATTTATGACAGATTAATAAAAGACTAACCTCAAAGCCTAAGCGAATGAGTTGGTAGTATTGAGCAATAATTTGGCTAGAACCTGCAAGAGAAAATTTGAATATTATTACACTGTATAGTTCTTTAGCTTTTTCACTCAGGACTTCTGATCTAATGGTTGTACCTTTGGAGAAATTGAGGGTGAATGTGGGCTGATCTGCTCCAAGATAATTGATATGGTAGATGAGTTCTTCAGGCAAGTCGTCTTTGTTCCTCCAAATGACCCAGCCAATGCCAGCGTAGACTAGTCCATACTTGTGCCCACTGACGTTTATACTCTTCACCGACGGTAGTCTGAAATCCCACTCAAGTTCTGGGTGCAGAAAAGGTGCAATGAAGCCTCCACTTGCTGCGTCCACATGGATTGGAGTATCCCATCTAAGAATTGAGATAAAATTACTTGCATGCAGAATTTGGACTTATAGATGGCTTGCAGTTGTTGAACAAGGAACAAATATTCAATAAACAAAGAGAAATAAGTTTGAGTGAACATATATAGGAAGAGAGAGACAGTACCCAGTCTGCTTGTTCTTCTCAGTCAAGAGGTCATTCAAAAGCTTCACATCTTCAAATTCTCCATTGAGAGTGGAGCCAAGAATGGCAGCAACACAGATTGTGTTCTCATCAACCATCTCCGCTGCTTTCTCAGGGTCCATCACATAATAGCCATCTCTTAGCTTCACCTCCTTCAATTCAACCTCAAAGTACCTTGCAAATTTCTCCCAACATACCTGGAAGTTGATACATAGCCATGCAAATATATGAATTATATACATATGAACCGCAAACATGTCAAAAGTGAATGTTTCTGTACCTGCACATTGGCTCCAGTGACAATATTGGGCTTATCATAGGGCTTGCCCTCCGCTTTTCTTTTATTTTGCCATTTTCTCTTGAATGCCAAACCAGCAAGCATTATTGCTTCAGAAGATCCCACTGTACCCACTCCAATAGCAGCCTCCGAGTCTCCAAGTGGCGCATTAAACAATCGAGCTATCATGTTTACACATCGGTTCTGTCCAATTATTTTCATACCAGAATCAGAATCAGTAGAGATACCAAGGTTTAAGCTAATTAATGTGGATTCAACCTTTTTATTATGATTTCAAGTATAGTTTGAGCAATTTAGAATCATGATGCACAAGTGTAGATGCCACAGCCATATGGTGACTAGTAACTAAAAGTTGCCCAATTGGGGGCTTTAGGAGAAGAAACGACTTGATGTTCAATCTATAGATCATTGTTCCATAATATGAAGATGCAATCAAACTACTGTTGTATGTAAATGGTTTGGTTGATTAATTTACGATATATATACATTCATACATCAAGAAAAAATGATCTGACTGCAATAAAACATGTCATCATATAAGGGATAATCTGATAAAAGTTGAAGATAATAAGTTACAGTGGGGAAAGACGAAAGAGAGTAATGTAATGATAACAACCTTTTAAAGTCTTTATGGTTGGCTGAAGATAAGGCATTAAAGTGTGAAGCCCAGGTAAAAGCAAAAAAGTCTTAACATGCGTATTGTTCCACAATATTAATTTAATGAAAAAAAAGGGGACAGACAGCAATTATGATTATTTAACATATATAATCACCACAACCCCTGCTTTTTCCAATCAATGCCAAGGTCTTCCGGTTTACTTTTCTTTGCTCAGACGAGTTTTCATAGTTATAATATAAATAATTAAATATAAAGACAAGGAAGGAGCAGGTTCTGTCGTTGATTTGGTATGTGCCCTACCCCACATCTTCACTACCCGAGGCAGAGACTTTGGTTGATGGTATTGAACCAGCCAAAAGTAGAATGGACCACGAAAATGATATTAAATAAGTGTTCCGATCAAGGCATTTCACTCTATAAGATTTACAAAATTACGTGATGGGTTCAAACCCATGTGAAAAGGGCCTTTCCAATCTGGGAACATAAATATATAATAACTTTTATGTGGGTCTAATCAATTTACTAAATCAAAGCACAGGTTGGAACTTAATAACTTTTGACAGAAAATAGAAGCAGGTAAGTGTGACGATGTCTTGCTGCAACGAAAATTCAAGATCCAAAACCCAAACTACGAATGAATTGATGACTACATTATTGGTGAATGGTTAACTGGAGATGTTACGACTTACTGAATTCATCTGGTATAAACAACAAATTAGTTAATTTCGCAGCTGATCTAGATCTAGAGCGGAAAAAGAAGGCAAACACAAAGGAAGGTGGATTAATTGGATAGATAATACCATACCTGTAACTCAGTTGTGACAGGATACTCATCCATGTCCACATAGTTTTTGTTGATACCGGCCATGATGAGCTTATCGCACTCAGGTTCCATCCAAGTGGTGACAAAGGAAGCCAGGTTAAGCCTAGGATTTCCATCCAACATGAGCTCGTCGTTGATGATCTGGAATGCTGCCTCCTTGGGAGTGGAGTTCTCTGGCATCTGGAACCTGGGAAGTGAGGTTCGGACATATCTGGAAGCAAACGTAGAGTGCACCGACACATCGGATTCGGACGCTGTCTTGGAGAGCACCATCTTGGTGATCGATTGATGAGAGAGGAGATACAGATGATGATGACGATGAAGATAAAGAGAAAGGTAAAACACCACTGTTCTAGCTCTGTGGAAGCTTCGGCTTAGTTTGCAAGTAGCATATGGTCCTTAGATTCTTAAATAGGGAAGAGGGAGAAGTGTAAGTCGACAATTGGCTGCAGCGCAAGCAAATTTGTCTGATGAGAATGAGTTACTGTCTTCTTCAAGAAAGTTTCAAAAGTGGAGAGCTGTGCTGTGCTGTGCCGTGTATCCAATTCCTGTTTGCCTGATTTGGACTCGGAAGGAAGGGACACACATACTTCCTTATAACGCGGCGAGACTTTTATGCCATTATTTATGTATAATGTATATACAGTGCCTGCTCCTTCCTTCCTTACGAGAAATCAAAAATATCTTCGCCCACTGAAATTAACCGATAGAAATTAGAAGATACTTTTTTTCTATCTAAAATCAGTGTCATTTTAGAGAAATTTTAATTATTTAAAATAAGTGTCGTTCGTGATTTTTCATGTATGTTTATAATTTTATTTTCAAAATTATCCTTTAATTTCTCTCACATTTTAATTATACAGATTACATTTTCGAGACAATTCAACATGCAATTAATAAGAGTATATCAAACATTTCATTAGCTTTCTTAATAAGTGTGTATTTATCTAAAACGACACTTATTTTAAATAGAAGGAAGTATAGATTAAATAATAATAATAATAATAATCATCATATTTCCATTATTTTTTGTTAAAATCAAATAGGGTGGTTGGGAGTCTTTATCAAATTGATGGATGCATGTGCACAGTGTCCTCCATACTCCAAATCTCTGCATTTACAGTATTTTTTAATAAAAATGCAAATTTTGGAAGTGTTTGCAGTTCAACCACATGGGTATGAATTGTAGGGCACATGCTTCGTTACCCTCGTATCTGTGGTTGATAGTTGTCAAGAAGAAGTCAAACCTGTAGAATCTCTAGACCCTAGGTATTATAATTCTTTTATGTCATTAGGTGATCTTCTATGCCAGCAACTCTGGTTTTATTCTGTGCCACTTCATCCTAACCATTCATTTTATATGATTCTATATAAAATAAGTGGCTAGGATAAAGTGACACAAGATAAAGTCAGGGTTGCTGATTTGAGGGGTATCTTAATGTACTCAAGTAGTTCCCACTAGTTAGTTATTGAAATTAATAAAGAAAAAGACTCAGTTATGTAAATTAAACTTGCAAGTTTGTACGTCAAAAAGAAAATTACGAGAGTTAGTTCATTTATATATACATATGGGATTAAAAAAGAAAAAAGGTTGACTATTTGTTGTCTCTCTTTTACTTTTATTTGATCATGTATACGATTTCCTTCTGTTGGCCGGCAATTGTGGTCAAAATCATACAAATACATGTACAAGCAAAACACTTAAGCACAAATTATTGAGAATTATTGTATGTTTATTCAGAGATATAGAAAGATCGAGAAGTCCTATGACTCCTTGACTGTTAGATAGATCTAAGTTTAGATGTGTACACATATTTAGATAATTAAGGAACAAGGATGAAGGAAAGCCCTATATATATATATATATATATATATTCCTTATCTAAACCAACCTTATTTTCTTATCGTTAGTGTTTTTTTCTATGCAAATGAATCATTTTATCTTCTAAGCTGTCATTTGGACTTGTGATAATTTTTTTTATTTGATGTCTTTTGATCCAACTACTAAGATTGCTACAGATAAAGCTAATCCTCAAGTTTATTAACTTTGTTGTAATAAAGTTAATCCTCAAATTTATTAACTTGTTATATTTTTTATCCTTATCATGTACAACTTAAATTTAATTTGTTAATCACCTCTTATATGTTTAACATTAAGAGAAAGCTAAGCCAAAAGCTATCCTTGTTCTATTATGGTATCATAATCATTTTTCCCCTCTTCCTCTGTAGGAGTTAAGATTTTGCTTGATGAGAATATTGTGGTCAGCAAGGAGCTACTAATTAATGAAACAAAGATCATCAAACTGATTTCTTAACCTAAATTTGTCATACTTGTGGTGGTCATAGTCATTTAGCCAGACAATGTCCAACTCCAAGGTTTAATCAATAATAGTCACACACCTTTAGGTTGCATGCCAATCTGGCTATAGCTAACCCCTCACAGAAACTTGAATGGATATTATTGATACTAGGGCAACACATTACCTTACACCTAATATTAACAATCTTACATCAAATCATGAGTATCAAATCCCTAATGACGTCCAAATTAGCAATGGGAAAATGATCCCAATCTTTAATGTTAGCTCTCTGATTGTCATTCTTCCAATTGTGCTTTTCACTTGCGTGATATTTTATATGTTCAACAGTCTTGCAAATAACTTACTTTTTGTTTATTCTTCTACCAAACTAATAATGTGTCAATTGAATTTTTCTCTAACCATTTTGTGAAAACACATTGAACCCATGTTCATGCAAACGCAACAATTAAAGTTCCGATTGAGACCAATGACGCAACAAAAAATATCAGCAACAATTAACCAAACCTTCATTGTAAAAACAAATATCAAACATTTCCCACTCATCCACCTCCAACTTAATTAAGAAATTAGAGAAAGGGAAATGAAAACGCATGTACCTTAAAAGAATTTATCTACCAACAGCATCTACATTGTTGAGAAAATTTAATGCAGTAATTCAGAAATCCTTATTGAAAAATGGAGCAATCCATCATTGAATGATGCTAAAAAGCGATGTTAAACACATCAGATAACTCAAGCGTAAGGTTTAAGAACGAAAAAAGTGAGAATTTATAAAGCAGAGAACAAAGGGGACAAACCAAATTCAACAACATAGGGTTTAGACACTAAATTTTTTATCCACTGCAAACTGTAGTTGTCTCTTGTTCTCTCTAATCTTGGTGAATATCGCCAACGTTGGCCTTCTTTATTTTATTTTATATATTACCAAGATAAAAGAGAATTATTTTTATTTTACTTTTCCTCTGGTCTATACTTATGCTATATTTGGTTAGAAGTTTTATAATAAAATATAATATTATCATATGGATTGGGAAGAAGTTTTATAATGGAATGAAATTGAATGAGATAAAAGAAGACGGTTTCATATTACATCTTATTTCATCCTAAACAGCAAAAATAAAAAAAGCTTCAATTTTGGAGATTTAGGATGAAACATAATAAACTAACAAACTATTTAACTTTGGTTTTTTGTTCAAATAGTTTCCTAATATTGATTAATGAATAAGAAAAAAAGCTCCCTAATTTATGTTGCCTAAGTTAAAATAAAGATGTCTAGTAATAATTATAATTAAGCATTGTGATTGAATAATTAACACCTAAAGAGAAAGCAAAAATAATCAATGATATCTAATGAAAATCAGATAAGCTATCCCGGTACATAGCAAAGAGGTTGCCTTAAGCCCCTCCTTGCGACACAACTAGAGAATCTTAAGAGTTATATTAATTCTTAATGATAAGATTAAGAGAATAGCTAAAATAAGGTAAATGAAAATAATATGTAAAGAAAAAAAAGAAAGCTAATATGATTTGGATTTGGTGATAAAAAAAAAAAAATCATATCCACATAAACATTGTCAAACCTCATATGTATAAGCAAATATTGTTAGAGAAGACAAATTAATTATAATATATTTAAATATTTAATAAATTGAAATACAAAGAAAAATTAAGAAATTTACTTTTAAATTATCGCTTAAAAGTTAAGAGTTGTGAAAATCTTTTGCTGTCAATTCTTAAATTGGAATCCTTAAATACATGAGCTGAAGAAATTTTTTTAAAAAAAAGTTAATTTATAAATAGATTAATAAAACTCGTTGAAAGAATAAAAATTTTAATGTCAAATTTGGACGTTAAATCAGCACTCTCGATAAAACTTGAAGGAAATTAAATATTAATATTGACAGTAATTAATTTTGTTCTGTTTTACTTTTTACCATGATTGAGAGTGAGTCAAAATTTCCTCCAAAAAAGTGTGAGCTTTAAGCATGTGGCATTGTTGTCCTCGCCAAAATTTGCGTTGTACTTCAATTTGAGTAACGCCTGGAGCGGGCAAAAGCAACCTGTAGATATATGCTGAGATATTAATGTTAATGTCAGGTTTAAGAGTTGAAGGAGACTGAGAGGGACATAAAGAAAATAATATCTTATCTTACTTAAAACAGTCGTCTTCCTTTCCATTCACATTACAAAATTTGGAAGGGATGTATATAAGTGGTGGTGACGTGCATATGACGACGAATCAATTGGGGACGTTTGGTTTAAAAATTTAGGAACGAAGGAATGAAATAATTGTAAAAAATAGTGTTTACTTTGGGGTTTTCAATTTTAGAGAAATGAATTTATCTCATTAAATTTAAGAATCTACTAAATCTACTAAAGAAGGTGAGTATCAAGTTTTTATTCCAATCTAGTAGTTACTATTTATCGCCTTAATACTCTCCTTACCATCATCGAACTATCGTCTTCTCATTCTTCTCATTTTTTACAAACATAAGGGCAAATTATTTTCAATTTTATTGAGGGTAAAAATAGTATTGTATTGTCTTTCATTCTTATTAATACAACAAACTAAATAATATTATTAGTATTAATACAGAAACTCAAATTACAAATCAAACATTATTTTTTTATTTTTCATATTCATTCCTATCTCCTTTTACTATTATATCCATAATTATATCTAACTTCGAACTCAAACCAAACGCCTCCTGAGTTTCTTTAGAAAGTGAACGACGGGATTTTGGTAAGACCCACAATAAGTGTGAAAATGAGACCTTTCCTCTCAGGCATGAATTTGAGCCGCAATCATCTGATCTTGGCTTGCCACAATTGGTGCGCACTGGATTGTAAATTGCTTTAAAGTTTCCCTCCTTCCAATAAAGTTTTGTCCACTTATAGGATGTAGCTTTCATCATTCTTCTGCCTGCCTTCCTTCCCACTCTTAGTGCTTAAAAAGGCCCTCAGATCCTCTGGCACTGGTACAGAATACCTGGGTCAAAGGATTGGTCCCTTAAAAAGCATTAGGAGGAATGTCAATGGACCCGTGTTCTTTGAGTGCTTTCTCCGGTGACATCTTAACGGTCATTGCATTACATCTGTTAAGATTTGAATCAAGAGAGTTAACGACCGAGGTATGATCTCCTTAGTAATCTGAATTGAAAATTATTAGATTAAATAAAGTTGCAAATAAACAGTAATGGCCATGATATCAAACAGGACCAAAGGCTCGTGAAGGTATCTACTGCATGTTGGCTTCGGCAGAAGTTCTTGGATGCTTCGATTTTTAATATAGTAGAACTGAAGACAGTATTGGTAAAAGCATCCATCAGTAAGACGTCTAAACAATATAACGTGACTTTAAAAGAAAGAGTTAATTTGAGCAATCAAATCATCACTTCTTAAACGCTTGCCGCTCTGGGGAAATGATGCATACAGGTCTATTGTAATATGGATTCTGACAAAAAACAAAAAGCCTTGCAACACCTGTTCAACCAGCAGAGTCAATGCGAGGAATCTGAAATTTCATTCTCGGTTCACTTAATTAGATGATTGTCTTCCTTTTATCATGTCATTGAATATAGTTAATGGGCTTTAGCTAAGCAAACCCCATTATTGGAACAAATGGGAAGATGATATGAAGAGCAATTAAGGTCAAGCCGAAAATCGCCAGAATGTAAAAACCAGTAACTATCTTATCGTGTAGAGTAAAAATTA
>JAOSBK010000007.1:490317-500787 GCA_027568895.1 Erythroxylum shatona | reverse complement strand
CAACTTAGCCCTGCCAATGAAAACGCAACATTATCATTCTATCCAACTCCCAAAGTGCAAACAGTATTTGAAATTTGAAAGATCCATAAGTACAGACTAACAGAAGAACAATTACCTGTGTGCAAGTCCACGAGACCAAGCAAAGATAGAAGCTATGCTGTTAGTGCTGGTCTCACCACCTTTCTGATGGACCCTGTAATGCCGAGTGACTGTACCATGAGCTGCTTCAGCTTCTATAGTCTTTCCATCCGGGCACACCTAAAAGCATACCAGGCTTGATGAGGGATGAGAGACCAAATAATGATCATCCAAATACCTAGAGAAAAGTTCAGACATGTTTGCAACTTGATGCACATATGTAAAAAGGCCGACTGTCCGATTCTCATGTGGAAAAAAATCAAAAAAAATTTCTAGACATCCATGTGCAAAAATGGGCAGCTTAGTTCTTCCCATTTCGGATCACCAAGTATGTAGAATAATTGAATGATGCCAGACAAATAAAACAAAAGAAAGAAAATGCAATTCGAATAACACTGCAATTATAAATATGATCTTTCAAGTTACTTTCGATTTGTTGTTCCTTTTTTGCAATACAAAGCGTATCCTAATGACTAAACAGCATGAGATATAAACAGAGCGTTTATCTGAGACATACCAGTACAGAGGTCATCAATCCAAGGGATCCAAAGCCTACAAAAATATAACAACAATTCTTATCTCAGAAGCAATTAAGCTACAATACACTTTGTGACTTTTTAAAGCGATGAAAAAAAAAAAGCAGGATAAACTGCACAACTCCCAAAACACCAAAAACAACAAAAAAGCAGTTTCTTCAAAACTTATAAAAGCTTTTTACATACCCTGGGCTAAGAAATCACTCTGCACATCTCCATCATAGTTCTTGCATGCCCAAACATAACCACCTTCACTCTTGACAGCATAAGCCACCATATCATCAATGAGTCGGTGTTCATACCTTCCAGTTAAATCGTGCAGATTAATGACAAATACATACACATTTGTAGAAGCAATCGTTTTGCACCAAGTAGATAAGAGACGTACCATATCCCAGCAGCCTCAAATTTTGATTTCCATTTGGCTTCATAAACTTCTTGAAATATATCCTTGAATCTTCAGTTAAAAAAACACAAATAAAATGCAAGAAACAAGAGCAAAAGGAACAGATGATATGTCCAAACAAAACAATAAAGTTAACGTCCAAATAGATGACAAAATGTCAGAACTGTCATACCTTCCATCATACTTCTTAAGGATAGTATTTTTTGTACTAAGATAAAGTGGCCATTTTTTCTGGTAAGCAGTATTCATGGAAGCATCAGCAAATGCACGGATGGACTGCAATGCATGTCAAACATCACATACAGAAATTATTGACCAGTAATTTGGCTTCAAGAAAATCACCAATAAATCTGCAGTCATACCTCATCAGTGTTATACATGGTTAATGCAACACCACCAGCACCTGCAAAGTCAAAAACCTCAAACTCTGTCTTCTCGCCTTCTCCTTCTGGTACTGTAAGATTAAAAAACTTATCAACCAAAAAATAAGAAAAGGTAGAATGTTGAACAGGGTGACAAAGTCTACATTCTAGAATTAATTGATTGTCCTACACAGTACCACATATGGCATGAGAATCTACAAGCTTTTTGTGTCTTATATTTAGAGAAACATATAAAGGGGTGTCCTTTTTCGTTACAAAATCTTGTTTTTGTCAATATCCCAATCAAAGGAATAATTGGAACTGTTGAATTGAGTTTCTTCATATTATTATGATATTATCTATTAAAAAAAAATGCTAGCATTAAAGTAACCAAATAATGCTTACAAACAAGGTCCTCCACTCTCCAACAAGGAGCACTGACCAAAGTGAAGAGTGAAGTGACAAAGTTTAGAGTGAATCAAAGAGGCCAAGAAAAGAAACATTTACCAAACACCAATTTGAGTTTGCCAGCTCCTTTAATGACGGTATCAGTTGCTCGATATTGATCACCAAAAGCATGTCTTCCAATGCAAATTGGCTTTGTCCAACCTGACAACAAAGAGAAATCAGCATTGTTCAAATCCATAATCCAAAAAGACGTCTGATATATGCTTAACAGAAAAATAGAAGATACCTGGTACCAACCGGGGGACGTTTTTGCAAAGAATTGGTTCTCTAAAAACAGTACCTGTTGAACATACCAAAAAGTTTTTCAACTAAGTTTGATTCTTGCTGCAAAGAAAATAAAGGGAGAGGAGTAGACATAATAAAAGAAACAATAGCACGTGCAAAGACTCACCATTCAAAATATTCCTGATCGTTCCATTTGGACTCCTCCACATATGTTTCAAGTTGAACTCCTTGACACGAGCTTCGTCTATTGAAACACATGAATGTAAGATTTCCCCAATTTTGAATTCAAATTACTATGTCTGCAAAGATCTGCCAACGCAGGTGGATGATTGGTCATCCTAGGAACGATATCGACACATACCTGGAGTTATAGTGGCACACTTGATTGCTACATTGTACCTAAAATGATAATCAAAAAGTCAAAGACAATAAAGGACTTCAGTGAAATCACAATTGTTAAGGTAGTGGAAAGGACAAATCCTTAGCCAACAATATAGGAGCACTTACTTAAGAGTTGCTTCTGCACTTTCAATTGTAACCTTATCATCAGTGGCATCACGGTGAAGAAGGCCAAGGTCAAAGTACTTTATGTCCAATTCCAGAAAGGGCAAAATAAGCTGCGCAAACACAGAAAGCAAGCAATTTAGCACATGCCTTCAATTAGAAAACCAGAGGGAATGGAAGATGGATGCAATAATACCTTATCCTTTATAGATTTCCAGATAACTCGGGTCATTTCATCTCCTACATCATGATAAGACGCAAAGAAAAAGAAAAGCATGAGAATGAGAGAGATAGAGAGAGGAGAATAATGATTTTCACAACAGTAACAAGATCAAATTAGCAACAAATGAAACTGTGATCTCCTAGGTAAAAAGCTTTAAAAAATTAAAACACTACATGTCTTAAATATTCCTGAGTTCAATAGCTTTATGGTTTCTTTCTCTTCCTTCAGAATTCAGCAAAGCCAGTTGTTCTTTGCATGAATGAATTATAGCAAACACGGCAAAGTAAGAGCCGATATAAGATTCTTCATTTGCAATAATTAAAAAATAACTAATAATTAAAACATATCTCATGCATTTTTATACAAAACAATCAAAATCTTAAAATTAGAAGCTACTAACTAAAAGATCTGAAGGTAATTTAAGCTGAGTTATATCTGCGCAGAACCCTTCTCTTTCAGTTTTTCATAAAAATGTGTTTCAACAAAAAGGAATTGAAGAAAGAGAAGATATATACTGAGTAAGAAATAGCACTTACTGCTAGAAATGAAACAGAAATGGGGAAAAAAAATGGCAACAACAGCATTCAGAGAATTCATTTATAACGTCCAAATCAATAGAAGTGCTTAAAGGACCACAAAAACAAAAGCCAAGAAGGAGAGGTGTATCATTGTGAACATTTGAATAGTACATCACATAGCGGAACAATCAACTTCTATGCCAACTCCATTTTCATTCGTTAGAATCATCCAGATCTTCAATTGCTTTCTTTTATTTCTTTTCGATTTATACTGATTTTTGGGTCTTAAGGTCAAAGTTGAAGTCAAAGAGTTTAAGATATTAATCGCAAGATCTCACTACTGGAAACAAAGACAAAAACAAAAACTTCATTTGATATATATCAGAGCAAATGAAGATGATATAACCATAACGCAGGAAAACAGTAGTCACCCTCCTTCCAATATCCCATATTATTATCGAATAACTATTTCCATCAGATTATATAAAACAACCCCATTTTCAAAAGCAAAAGACGAGAATAATGACATTTTATTTCCATATTTCGTCAAATAATAGCACAACACAAAAAAATACAAAGAAAAAAGGAAGATCCCCTTATGACAGGACCCACCAGCCATCCACTGATCTCCCCGAGATCATAGAGTGGTAACAGACTAACAGGAGTACTATAGCAGCGGGAGGAGGAAAGAAAAACATCTCACCATCCATCTCAACAATGGGGTTAGCGACCTTGATCTTCTCAAAAGCCATAGTGTTGTGTGTTTGCTTTAATCTGCTGAATGACAGAAAAGGAAGAGACTGAGGAAAATATGAGTATGAGAAGGGTAAACACAAACACACACACCTGATTGTGGGTTTACAACAAAGACGAGACTTTTCAGAGTTTGGTGAAATGCGCAGACAGACGGCACTAATGGAAATAAATTATTTTCATATCTGCCTCCTGCTCCTTTGTATTTGCCCTTCTATCTTCACCATATTACCTTTTCCCCACCCAATCCCATTCTTCTTTTACGTTACATTACACACACTTTTACTTATTTGAGGATCAGCTATAGTTAATTCTATCAATTATTAATTAATAGTTAATTTTATTAAATGATTTGATCACTAGATTGTATTAGTCATTTGTTATAAATGTTTAGTAAAATTAGCTATTTAGTATTAGCTATAAGAATTTAAACTTTAAAAAAGTCATGTTTATCATCATTTATAAAAAATTTATACAACTCTTTTTATTTTATTTTCATTTAATGACAATATTTTATTTCTAACTTATAATTGCATAAAGGATAAAATTGACTTTTAATAGTAAAAATTTTAGCTTATTAATGAAAACGCTCCTGTATAGGAGCATTTTCTATTTTAGTTGTTTACGTATTAACAGTTGTTGAAAAGGCTCCTCACTAAACTATTTTTATGGCTGTCAAACAGTCCAAGATAACCAATCAGCTAAAAAATTTAGTTGATTGGCTATTTACCAAATGCAGCATTTTTCTAAATTTCCATCAATAGTAATATTCATTCTCAATTATTTTATTAATTTTAAATTTTAGAATTGAAATAAAAATTGTCAAAAGAGGTTTATCTTGATTATTTATTTATTTTTATTCAATTTTCATAGCATATCTTTTAAGTCTTTCAACTAAATAAAGGTAAAACTGCGTACTATCGAATCTTCTCAGACCTTATATTTTAGTGGGACTTTAATAAGACTGCGTATTATCAAATCTTCTCAAACCCTATACTTTAGCTGGACTTTAATGGGATATATTTTCAAGTCTTCGTTTACAATTAGGTTAAATATGGTAAAAATAGATTATGTTCTTTCAAAAGCAATATTGAATAATAAAAGTATTTGAATAAAATATATATATATATAAAATATTAATTTCATATTTATAATACATATGTATTTACTAACATTTATGAGTTTATATATATAATTTACACTCATCAATATAATATTAATTTTCTATTTTAAGTCCTTTTATTGTTACTAATTTCATAATTAAGTCATTTAAACTAAAGTAAGATGATATATTAATTGTGTACGTGACATTATGATTCTCACACTATCACATTGACTCAAAGTAATGATAGCACATTACGATATCATGTGTATGACTATAAATTAATAGTATGACATTTTATAGGTGCATGCAACATCATAATTATATTAACGTGATATATAATATTTATATTTTTATTAAAAGAGTTAATGGAAAGAATTTGATTAGAAAATTTATTAACATTGAAAGATTTATTTATAAGTGTTCAATTAAAAATTAAAAATTAAAAATATTTTCTAAGAGTTTTAAAAATAGTATAAGTGTCATAACATGTAAATACGAGGAGTAGGATGGGCAAGAGAGTAGGAGTAGGAAGGAGACGTTCTTTTGTTGCTCTTCGGTCCAACTACTACCCTTTGCACGCCTAACTCTTGTTTGGGGAAAAACAAAAAATCCTAAAGAAGATGTGCAGAGAAAGTTGGGCCACGCAAGTATCTTTATTTACGTATGCATTTGTTAAACTATCCCTTATCTGTCAATTGCTCTCATCATTCATATATGTTCCTTTCAACTCTGTTGCTTTTTCTTATATTAAAAACAAAACCATCCCAATTGGCTCATTTTGAAACAAGCATCCCAAATTATACAAATTGGAGAGATGCTTCAAATTTTGAGAATTTTTTTATAATCCTTATTGAATGATAACTTTAACATTAAAAATGAGTACAATTAACTTTTTAGTATAAGAGTAAATACACTATCATAAATACTCTCAGTGACTCAATTAAATCCTATTTACTTGATTTGAAGTCGGTAAAGGTATTATGTATTCATTTGTTCATGCTTTTTTTTCTTGTTTTATGAATGTAGAATAATATAAATGATTAAAAATTCACATTTAACTCACTTGTATATACAACTTATATATATATATATAATAACTTAGTTTTATGTACAACTTATATAACAAAATCAAATCATAACTAGTGGCTTTGGCTCCATAACTACTGGCTTAATCTCTCCATTTTTATTGATCTCTAACTCTGGCTTTGGGGTTGTAATCAGTGCCAGCTTTGGGCAAGGGCCAGCAGGGCACCTGCCCAAGGCCTATGATGAAGAGGGGCCCCTAATCTCATGATAAAAACTTTTTTTAAAGATATAAATAAAAGAATATTAATCAGTTATAGAATTAAGCTCCAAAAGAATTACCCACAAGACAACAGCACAAACCCAATAATTGAGTAACATGCAAGCCCATTAATGATGCATTTATCATGTCCTTCCTTTTGGAGCTATTAACACATTCACTACTGGAAAGGCCCCCATTCTCATCCCTTTCTCATGGTGAGAGACTCATTTAATAACATATTGGTCAATCAAGTCGCAGTATATGCTAGCCCATTTCCTATCAACTGCATAGATTTTGTAAAGATGCCACGTTTCTAGAAGAAAATTAAATGTTATGATCATTTAATATTTGGTTCAGTATGTACACTTAGAAATTGAGTCATTTATATTTCATACAAACATGTAAACTTAAGTATACTGCCGATTTATTAGGGCTTAAGTATAAAATGATAGGAACGACCCTGATGAGGAGATAGGACACGTGACATGCACTCCCCATATGGGTTAGAGAGATTACATATGCGTTTTTTAATATTGTAATGTGATAATAAGCAGGTATATCAAGTTTTTATATTATACAGTGGTAAGTTTTTCATAATTTTATGCACATGTAAGAATATATAAGGATAAAATATGTGTATCCTTTCCTTTGTAGAGTTGTTTGAATTCCAATGGAATTGGAGTTACCACAGTGGTATTTCAAATCAATATTTAGACTCTTCACTTGCATATTTATGGATATCCCTACTTTGAATGTTATTCTGCCCATATGTTTTCAATTTACATGAAATTTGAGATGTGAATAAAAGTATTTGATAAGAGATAACCATTAGTTAAGTGATCTATACACCTATAAGTGATATAATTATAAGAGTTACGGTGTGTATCTAACCATTTTTATATGAAGATCTTATCTTTATGTTTTATATATTCTTCCCAAGGTGTTTCAAGATATATTTGGTAAGATGCTCATTACAAATACTAATGACTTTTACTATCGTTGTTATCTTACATTTGTGTTGATTATATACATTATATGTTTGTAATTATATCTTTTTTATAAATAACAACAATGTTACTATTGAAACCTTGACTAGTTTCAATTTCAAGAAGTAGAAACATGATGAGAAATTTTCTTTAGAATTGAAAGACATTAATATAATTATGATTAAAGAATAGTTATATATTCTTACGTCCGTTAGTATAAAAGATGAAAAGTAACCTATATGGCTTGGAAAAGTTGAATAAAATGTGTTATGTGACCATTAAGAAGTTCATACATAGTGGACTACTAGAAATAAACATAACAGAGGACTTTCTTAATAATGTTTCTCAGAGGTGCATAGTTTCTTGTAATATTGAACTTGAAACTATGCTAAAAGAACTATATTCTATGATATATATATATATATATATATATATATATATAAGAAATAGTCCTAATCATATGTACACACACTATGGCTAGGAAGCAAGAGAAAATATTATCAGGATGGTTCATTTACAAAGTAAATTCAAAGCCCTAAAACGTTATCACCCATGTTACTTCCATTGATTACCAAGCTTTAACATTACCTCATAAATAATATCTTTGTTACCATATATAACTTATAAGATGAAGCTTGGAATATTAATTCTTTGATTTACCTATGCATAGCCAAAGAAGAACAATTAAAGAACACTACATTAAAAAAACCATGATATGCATTAAATGAAAACTTTAAACCAAACTTTAAAAAATTTAAGGGTAAGGATCCTAGAAATCCTTCACCTAAAGAATAAAGTTATATTGTGTTATAAAGGATCCTATAAATATCATAAAAAAGTATGAGATGCTTCTTTTATAAAAGATAAGGTGATAAAAAAATAGGATTACATGAAGTATAAAGATTGGAAGGAAAAACATGAACCATTAGGTAACTCTTTAGCTTATGTTATAAAATCTAATGTTATTATTGCCACATCATATTCCTGGTGGCTAGATAGTGGAGTTTATAATCATATTGTTTCCACAATACATGAATCTATATCAAGAGAAAATTGACTAGATTTGAGTCTAAATTGATAGTTGACAACAAGCTCCACGTTTTGGGAGGATTAGGAGAGGGTCATCAATTATATGCAGATTTTTATTTATATTTTACAAAGAAACTATTTCCATTAATCAAACCCGTGACCTTTTGGCCGTAAAAGAGTAACCTTACCAGTTGGAAATACTAAAGAAGCTAATATATGTTTTATACGAGTTATTTATTTAAACTTATATGCTAGTTTTAAAATTATTTTGCATGACATATTTTATATACCATCTTTTAGCTAAATTTTGATCTTTGTATCTATTTTGGATAGAGAAGGTTCTAGTTTTGTAATAAGAAAACCTTATTATATAGTTATCTTTTGATGCACAACATATTGGTATAACTTTTTCACTATATGATTTGTAATAAAATGTGTTTAACTTATGATGAAATCTATGCTTCTTCATATATTACTAAAAATATCATTGGTAAAAGGCTTATCATAAATCAAAAACCATTTATATCATGACATAAGAGATTAGATCACATCTATATAGAAAGAGATGAAATTTTGATAAAGAAAAGATTATGATAACTTTCAATTTTAATGATCTAGAGACATTAATTATCAAAAAGGCAAGCTGAATAAAATAAAGAAAAAGAGGTTGAATTACTATTATGATTTTTGAAGATTGTTTATAATGATATATGTGGGCTTTATTCAACTACTATTTATAATTCCAAATATTTTAAAACTATTGTTGATGATTGTTCTTTTTATATATATGCAATTTTTTATTAAAAAAAGTGCAAAGTTCTTACAAAGTTTAAGATCTTTAGGACTGAATTTGAGAACTAATAAGGAAAATTAATTAAAATTGTTAGGTCTAATCATAGAGATGTGTATCATAAAGAAACGTCAAGTTTTCGAATAAGAAAAAATTTTGTTTTCTAAATACTTGGAAATTTATGGAATAGTTGTTTAATTTAGTATACTAAGTAGTCTTGGATAGAATAGTGTGAAGGAAAATCATAATCACACCTTAAAGATTATGATGAGGAGCATGCAAAGTATGACCAACCTTCTAGATTACCTTTACGATGAGGTTATTAAAATTGCCTTGTATATTTTTATCAAAGTTGGAAGTATCTTATTAATTAAAACACATTTTAAGTTATGGAAATAATGTAAACTTGGTCTCAAAAATCTTCATGTTTGGCATTTGAGGTATGTTTGTATAATCCTAATAAAAATAAATAACATTCTGACTATACTCATTGCTATTTTGCAGGTTATCTAGACCATCCTAAAAGCTACATATTTTATTATTGAAAAGGAGGATCTAGAATTATAGAATCATAAATAGCTAAGTTTCTAGACGACAATAATATTTGTGATGATGTTGGTCTTTCACATATTTTGAATGTAGTAGAGTTAATGATATTATAATTTGATATTATTACTAATTCAATAAGGGCTAATAGATTTTAGACCTAGTACCATTCGCATGCAGGACTATGAATCAATATAGGTACAAAATGAGGCCTATATGGCATAAGATGAAGTTGAAAAAGTTCAATTAAGAAGGTCCACTAAGGTGAGGGACACATTCTATATCATCTAATTATATAGTTTATATGAGGGAGAATGGCCATGATATTAGATATGTTATTAATATAATTATTTTTTTCTATGTTATTAGTTCTTATTCAAATTTATGGTTAGAAATAAGGAATTACGTAAATTCCATAAAGCAAATTAGGTATGAGAACATGTTGATTTATAGTAAAACTATAAACTTATTAGTTATAAATGGGTTTATAAGAATAAAAGGGATAGTAAGGTTGAGCGATATAAAGCCATATTGGTTATTAAAAAGTTTCATATAGCGAGAAAGGATGGACTTTAATGCTATTTCTCTCTTATATC
>JAOSBK010000007.1:434877-480640 GCA_027568895.1 Erythroxylum shatona | reverse complement strand
ATTTATCCTATCTCTCATTCGAAGTACACTGGAAGTTACGCTGGTGCACAGTTCAATTCGTTTTGGGCAAACCTTTTCTACCAAAGGCTTACACTTTTCTTTACTTCTCAATTTAGTCCTTTTAGACTTATTTTATCATTACATCGTTCAAGTCTAATTTGGGTATTCTGTGTTTAGATCCGGGGGTTCCACATCAATTTCTAACGGTCTTATAACATTCATATATACAGATTCAAATCATATCACAACAATCTTTAATTATTCATATTACAGAGTAATCCAAACATTATGTCTCAAAACAAAATATGATTCATCAATCAATACAAAACATTCTTGCATCATAACAAAACTCATAAATATCATAAGAGAGTGTACAATAATCAGAATTGAATATTAGAATAGGATATAATCCTTTCAGATCAAAGTATGACTTATGTCATAACATAACTTGTTTTGTATCAAATCAGAGCTTATCTCTTATCAAAAGAAAACTTATTTTGCATCAAATCATAGCTTATCTCTTATTAGAATAGAACTTGTTTTGTATCATAACAGAACATGTTTTTATAAAAAATGAACATGTTTTAGAATACAAAATAAGTTAGACTGCTAATCTTTTTTACAGAAGTGGGT
The DNA here is from genome assembly GCA_027568895.1 of Erythroxylum shatona. Lineage (NCBI taxonomy): Eukaryota > Viridiplantae > Streptophyta > Magnoliopsida > Malpighiales > Erythroxylaceae > Erythroxylum > Erythroxylum shatona. Next base: position 480,007 of record JAOSBK010000007.1, on the reverse strand, counting down.
AACAGGACCAGTACAAAAGATATGATGATTGGTATCTGAAACAGAAGAGACTTAAGTCTCTAAAATAGAAGACACATAAGTGTCTAAAATCAGAAGACACCTTAATGTCCAGTTACAGGAGCAGCTGCAGACCCTTCTAGGCATGCCTATTTATGCATGACTAGGACTTAACAGCTTTAAAACAAACCATTTCAGATTTTAGATTCAGAATTTCACGTAAATGATGTAGTGCATATAACATATGACCTTATTCATTTGATCAAACTTAACGTGAATTCTAATAAATAAGACCCACAAAAATTGGATGGATGGATGCTTATGAAACATGGTAGACACAGAGTAATAGGAATAAGTGATTTGAACCCACATTTAAGATGAGTCATCTTTCCATCCTTTCAAACATTCTATGGCATTTATTGCGCTCCTTGTACTTTCAATATATTCTATTACGGTCCTTTAGACTGATGAATGAGAACAAAGATAAATTAAGAAGAAAAAGAACTAAGTTCATATCTGGAATAAATGAAATTATCAGTAATCATAAATTCAGCAACTATAAAGACAAAAAAGAACTAAAAATTTAGGAGGTCAAGGCTTTATAAATGCTTGATTATTATATCATTGACAGAAGTTTGGATCCCTGTCCAAAATAACTCTGTTCAATCATATCCGATGCTCAAAACAAAGTCGTTTTGGCCATTGGAAGCAAATTTAGAGATTGTCCAACTTTGTCCAATGGTCAAAAAATGTTATTTTGAGTATTGAATAGGGTTGGACATGGTTATTTTGGGCAGAGAATCCGAAAAACATAGATAGATATACTGATAAAATGAGTATGACAATATGGTAAGTTGATATTTGGTGAGTTTCTTAAAACTGATTTCAATATTAAAGATTGCATCCCAACCGAGTTCAAGTACTTTTGCATGATGAAAAATGAGTGCGTAGCTTTATTACTAATTGGACTAGGTAAAGATACCTTCATCGTTTCATGTCCTAACAAAAGGAAAGTTTCTATACTAATTGGTCTATGCATCCATGGTTGTGTGGTACAGAGATAGTGGGACACTGGCTAAAGCAAAAATAAAATAGACATGTTGAAATGGTAATTAAAGAACACAGTAAATTAAGTTTGATTTGTTCTATTCTATTGACAAGTCTCTTTTAATGGCGACCATCACGCGAAGCAACGCCTATAATGAGCTCCAAAACCGAGATAACAGGTTGAGGTTACTGGTATACACCAGCCAGATTTTTTGTAGGTGATAATTAAGGGAGGGACACAAGCAACAGTGTTCTACATTCTCCTGATTACTTATAAATAATCTCAACATCTGGATCTGCTGATTAATAAACATGGCTCTCTCCAAGACCGCACTAGACACTGATCTCTCCGTGCATTCCACTTTCGCTTCTCGATATGTCCGAGCCTCGCTTCCAAGGTAATATGATATCTCGCTGAATTATTGTAACGAAACCTGTTCGTGTAGATGAATTAGAATAGTGATATAATGGATGTGTATATGAGCATCAACAGGTTTAGAATGCCGGAGAATTCAATACCAAAGGAAGCAGCGTATCAGATCATCAACGACGAGCTTATGTTGGATGGCAACCCAAGGCTTAACCTTGCATCTTTTGTAACAACATGGATGGAACCTGAGTGCGACAAGCTGATCATGGCAGCTATTAACAAGAACTACGTTGACATGGATGAGTATCCTGTTACAACCGAGTTGCAGGCAAGGCATCAGTCATCACTCCTTAATTTCCCATTTTAAATTTCTTCTTCTCTAAAGCGGAGTTGGGGTAATGGGTGTTGCAGAATCGATGCGTGAACATGATAGCTCATCTATTTAACGCACCACTTGGAGAATCAGAGGCTGCCATTGGAGTAGGCACTGTGGGATCTTCGGAGGCAATAATGTTGGCTGGTTTAGCTTTCAAGCGTAAATGGCAGAACCGCAGAAAAGCTGAAGGCAAGCCTATTGATAACCCTAATATTGTCACGGGTGCCAATGTTCAGGTAGTCTTAATATCTTACTTAGATAACATCAACTCTATTTCTTATGGGAATCTTCAACGAAGATATATGGTAAATGTATCAATTTTTCAGGTATGTTGGGAGAAATTTGCAAGGTACTTTGAGGTAGAATTGAAAGAGGTGAAGTTAAGGGAAGACTATTTTGTGATGGACCCTGAAAAAGCAGTAGAAATGGTTGATGAGAACACCATTTGTGTGGCTGCTATACTCGGCTCTACTCTCAACGGTGAATTTGAAGATGTAAAGCGCTTAAACGATCTCTTAGTGGAGAAGAACCAAGAAACTGGGTATTACTTGTAGCCTAGCCTGTATCTAGTTCTTTAGAGATTAATAATAGAGCAGAGAATTAATAAATTGAAAAGTTATAAAAATGATGCAGATGGGATACACCAATCCATGTAGATGCAGCAAGCGGTGGATTTATTGCTCCTTTTATATACCCAGAAATAGAGTGGGACTTCAGGTTACCGTTGGTGAAGAGTATAAACGTGAGCGGCCACAAGTATGGTCTAGTTTATGCAGGTATTGGTTGGGTCATTTGGAGGAGCAAAGAGGATCTGCCTGAAGAACTCATCTTCCATATCAACTATCTGGGTGCTGATCAGCCCACCTTCACCCTCAATTTCTCCAAAGGTACTAAACTATTTCGTTGACATCAGCTTTTCAAGGCAGTTTGTTAGATTTCTTGGTGATACCAAAAAATTGTTGCAGGTTCTAGCCAAGTCATTGCTCAGTACTACCAATTAATTCGCTTGGGGTATGAGGTATGACAAACAAATAAATGTTTTCTCAACTGTTGTCTACAAAATTAGTGACAAAATAGATGCAATATATCATCATCATCTTCTTATTCTTCTTCTTCTTCTTCAGGGTTACAAAAATGTGATGGAAAACTGTAGAGACAACATGTTGGTGCTGAAAGAAGGAATAGAGAAAACAGGGCGTTTCAACATAGTATCAAAGGATGTTGGAGTGCCACTGGTAGCATTTTCGCTGAAGGAAAACAAGTTACACAATGAGTTTGAGTTGTCCGACATGTTACGTCGATTTGGTTGGATTGTTCCTGCATACACAATGCCTCCTGATGCCCAGAACGTCACAGTGCTGAGAGTGGTGATAAGAGAAGATTTCTCTCGCACTCTCGCTGAGCGTCTTGTTAATGATATCCAGAAAGTTTTGCACGAACTCGAAACCCTTCCTTCAAGACTCTCTGCCAGGATATCCATTACTGATTCCGATGACAATGACCACAATACTGTCGTTGTGAAGAAGACAGCTCTGGAGACCCAGAGAGAGATTACTACTGTTTGGAGGAAGTTTGTGATGGAGAGGAAGAAGATGAATGGAGTTTGCTAGAAACCTGGGAACTTCTTTCACTATTTCCCGTTTTAGTACGTGATTAATCCTTGGAGACTCTCAGCAAATCAAATTTTGTATTACGTTCGTTAATTACTTCTTAACCACTTTCCTAAGCTGAGCATGCATCTTTGGCATAATGAGTATGATTACATTTTTTTTTAAATAATGCAAACATACTTTCATATTTCTTCAACACTATTAAAAGGAAATTATAATATGAACGTATGTATGAATCGAAGAAAATGATAAAAACAAATAAGCCTTATGTTGTTATGTACCCTTACACTTATTAACAATGAACAGAAAACCTTTAATTAAGTAGACGAACTACGAAATAAAAGATGACTTACACTAATAGAAAAGAATGATAATCAAAATAATATAATTCATATACAATAAAAACAAGAATGATAATCAAAATAACATAATTCATATACAATAAAAGCTTACTTTTTTTTTTTATAAAGGAAAATAGCCTAGAAATTATTCACCATTAGGATGAAATCGGCTATCGTACATCTAAAACTCTCCCAACCCAAGCGGAGGATATGTTGAATAAGTATAGTTGACTGATTCAAAAGTTAGTGCTACTTTATTGCAACACATTTATTTAGTGGGTTCTAGTTGTTGTTATGTTAGTGGTTAGTGGACAATAATAGTAGCTAGGTAGTTTAGCAGATTGTGGGATTGAGTTCCTACTTTTCAGCTTTATTGTTATTCTTAAGGTTATTTAAGCATTGTACTGGAGTCATCGTTTTTTAAGCTTGAATAAAATATTCAGTTTCCTTTGCGCAAAATCAACAATCCTCTTCTCAAATCTAACAGGATAGAGCAAAACATGAGAGCCTTGTATAAGACAATAGGCATACTTCGCAATAAAATCTGCACAATGGTTAGCCTCTTTAGGCACGTACTCGATGCTTACTCTGCACATACTTGACAAAGAAGCTTCTTAATGTTGTTTATTAACTGCCCATTACGTTAACTTCTCCATGTAGAACTTGATTGATGGCCAATTCACAGTCAGATTCCACTAATACATTTCTTGCTCCATGATGTCTTGCAAAAAGCAAGCCATGAAAAATTCCCATAAACTCAATTTTAAGAATTGAGCCCCTACACATATTCATAGCAAAGCCCCTTATCTAAACCTCATTTTCATGTGCTCTCTAAGAATCAAGGTAAGAGCTAGCACTCTCTTCTTTATTATCACTCTCTTCTTTATTCTAACTATTTCTGGATCAAAGAGTTTGATTTCGTTATATTCTTCGAACTCTGCGTGGATACCATTAGAGACGGTCTTCTTTGGTCGTTGTGGTTTGAGAATTTTGGTACTTCTTTGTATAGACACATAGGCCCTAGACTTCAGGAAAGTCCTGGAATATATTTTTTTTGTTTTCTGCACTGCATGAATGTGATGCACGTACTGAGATTTTACACTTTCTTCTTTGGCTCTTGTCCATTCATATGGATATTTTAGAACTGTCTCTCCCTTATCGTTAGTAATCATCGGATGTGTCCAGCAAGCTATGTAACACCAAGTTCTATGCCCTTGTTTCCTGTGCCTGAATAAAGACTCTTATCCGTGATTTCCTTGCAGGATAATTGGAACCATCCAACAACGGTGGCTTGATAATTGATGCTCCTCATTGATGCTCCTTCTCTTATGACCATAATTGCGAAATCCAAATCTGCACCAACTTAATGTACCGAGTTCTGAATCAGTGACCTTCCTCTGATACCAATTGATACCACAGTTACTTGTAACTGTATATTTCGGTTACTAGATATAAAGTAACTGTATCAGCAACTGTTAATTTTTCTTTACCAAACGAAAACAGAAAAATAAATATGAAATTAAACATATCAACATCGAAATTTGGTAATGCAGTTTGGCATACCTTGCCTACGTCTGCGGAGCCCTCACCCAGCTTAATACTTTCACCAAAGTGCAATATATTTATCCAAGGCTTTATTAATCAGATACTGCTCAACCCTTGACATTATCTTTCAATCTCACTTCCTGTGAAAGAATTTCACACCCAATAATACGACCGTCTCGTATTAACCTTAATAGAGGATTTATCTCTACAATTTATTAGTTAAAAAATAATAAATAAGACACTCAATTATCTAAAAAATTAATAGCCAAATCTGAACAAACTTGAGATTGAAACAGAACAACTTTGCTATAGGTTTAGCTCCTCCAAAAGAGATCTGAAAGTTGTTTACCCACAATCAGTCCAACCGTGAGCCACTCCACAAAGATGACAGTCCAACGTGAGCAATCGCCACATGATCAATACGGAGCCCTGAATCTCCTACTCAGAAAATACGTACTGCACCCTTTAATTATTATCAATCAAGCAAGGAACACACCACCAAAGAACACGAAAACAAACAACCCACATCTTCAATAATAACCCATCAATCTACACAATGCCCAAAGCACTCACAATGCTCACTCATAAACACAATCGTGTGTCTCACCAAAGCTAGAAACCCTAAAACCACTTCATCTATTTTTCACAAAAAAACAATTGATGCACCTACCAAAGAGCACTGAAGATAGTTGTCGATTAACATACCAAAATCCCACACAGTAAAGAACAATGTCCATCCAAAAACCCTTTACCACTTATCTAAAATTCTAGCAGTACCCCACATGTAATTCACATATTTTTATTCAAGATAGGATTCCATAACATCTAGATTATCCACTCTTCTCAAGATACACATCTGTTTAAGATAGGATTCCATAACATTTAGAACACTATCCAAAATAGCCTTTTGAATCTAAGTCAAACAAGGATTATTAGTTAGCTATCATCATCTAATTAATATCTTATAAGTCCAATTAATAAAGAATGCTGAAACTAATTACTTAGATATATAACATATATTCTAATAGAAACTATCTTGAATAGTCTCCACTCCAATGGATTTTTTTGGAGCATCTTATGATGAAAAGAAGACATATTTCTATCACCATTTATAATCCAATCTAAATGAAACGAGCAGCTTCAATGTGATGAGAGCGGGTGAAACCACTGCAACGAATGACTTCATCCGTTTTTGCTCCAAAAATGCGAGTTTCCAATAATGCAACTAGAATAGGATGATAAATTTTGCAGAGACTACGAAGAATCTGTGAAAAATTGGAGGATGCCACCTTTTGACAGTTCCACGTTACATAGCTAAAATCCATAAGAAAGATAATTTATGACTCTATAGCCAGAGTTTCCTCATTTTTGCTTTCAACTTCAATATACGACACGTCCCTATCTTCCAAATTACCTACAAAGCATTTATCATCGGTCATTTCTTATCCTTGACATCTGCACCTGTCATATCATTCTGCTCAGAATAATGTCATTGAGAAGGAGGGTGTAGATCTAGAGGGACATCTTCCATATCAACGCCATGCCTTAAACTAGAGCCTGAATCAGGATTGTTGGGTTTGTTAAAGCCTTGTTTATCAAATGTGGGTTGAGTGGGTTTCTTTGGTTGTCGTGTCTAGTTCGATAAAATAACAACTGAGTATTTGTATGAGTTTAAAATTTGTTTGGGTTTTTTCTTCTGGTTGGTAGCTTCAAGGGTGGGTTTTTTACCTAGGGTGTGGCTGACAAGTGGCAAGTCCCTTGGTGAGACATGGTTAATATGTACGATGGGATGTGCATATGAAGGGGTTTCAAGAGTAGCTTTCGGTTGGTAGGTTCTAGTAGATCCTCTAGTGGCAGAAAGGTTGGGTTATAGTGGGATCATTTGATGCTAGTTCTAGAAAGTAGTGTCATTCAGTGAATATCCCGCTAAATTTTCTTCCCATATCGTTGTTAAGATTTGCGATCACATCAAATCGGGACTCGTATTGTCAATTCTCACTTCCACTCTTAGACAACGTCCTAGTATATTCGACGTTAGTTGTTTCCAATTGCATCCCTTTCTCGAAGCAATCATCTATGGTCCATTAGTTTGTCTTTGTCGGATCTATCATACCTACCGACATTCCTACCCTAATAGTGGCCATAGTAGCCTCAATACATTCCTTGTGCAAGTTGTCATGCTCCTCATCCTAATGAGCATGTTATGGAGAAGCAGTTAACAAATGCCTATATTTTCCACATATAAAGCATAAGTGGGCAATCCTTCATATCACTTCTGCGGAATAACTCCATCCATTATAATTTGTGACACTAAAGGCTTACTTAGATCAATTTCAATGCAATTCTTCCATATTTTTCCTCTCGAAGCATTCTTAATTGACTAATCAATCTTAATGACATTTCCAATTAACAATCCTATCATCCTAAGGATTCTTTTATGACAACACTTAAGTTTTATTCCTAGAAATCGAACATAAGCAATAATACTTCGAATGACATGGTCCTCCCCCCTAAATCTAGCGTCTATGATTGGATGGTAAGAGAATGCCCAATGTTAGTCCAAGGGCCTCCCGTTAAAACTTACTGCAGGTTGGTATCGCTAGGAAACTTGATCAGGAAAAAATCGTTCCCAAGATTAATGTTCTTAAAATCTCCCTCAACTTTCCATAGTGTATGCAGTTTGGAACATAGCACTGTGTAGCCAATTCGATGCCCTAATAGCTTCACAATAATGGCTTCCCTCCACGGCTTCTCCCATAGACCTTGAATCTTTGCAAAAAATTGAATCAAAGAATAGGTCCCTCGTTGTTGATTATCATGTCCTCGTCTGTCAACTCTAACTCATGCTCATCTTCAAGCTGAATGTCCTCCCAGTTGTTTTCTTTAAGAAGAGTATCACAAAAGGACCATGGGAAAGGGTTCTCTTTGTCCCCACCAGGAGACCAAAATCATTTTTTCTTAGTGCTTCAGTGTTCCTCTAACAGAGGGGTTGACTCCTTGAGGTTTTCACTGACATCCTCAGTTTCCACTGTCATGCTACTCACCATTTCCTTTCATTTCATATTAAAGCCAAGAAAATTTTAATAAAAAATTAATTTCAAATATAAATAATGCAATCTAGATAATGTAAGGTGTACGTAAAAATAGTATTTACAAATGATTCACGCATAATAAGACTTTTTGAAATTGGTGGTGAGTATGTAGTTAATTATTACTTTTACCTAATTTTGGTTAACCACTTTATTTGTTTCAGTGTAATTTATATATTTATTCTTATGCAGTAAACATTGTTTGCCAGTATTTTTGTATTTTTTAGAAGTATTATCGCCTTTATTGCGTTGGTGTTTTAAAAAGAGTTAATATGTCTAATAAAACATATTTATTATATATTTAATTTTCATGGTTTGGTAATTCCTTTTTCCTTGGTTAGTTCACGTAAGATATTTTGAAAAAATATGATAAATTAACTTATGAGGAGATAATTAAGAGGTTTAAAGGTTCAATTATTATTAGGCTGCCATAAAATTAGTATACAATAAAGATTGAACAAAATTAAAGAACTTAAAATATAATTGAAGAAAAAGACTATATTTACCTATTTAATATATTAGATTTTAATTGAAGAAGAAGACTGTTAAATGAAAACTAGCTGATTTATTTAGAATTATAAAAATTGGTTAGTTTATGAAAAATTGTCAGTTAATTAACAAATCAAACAGTTTTTAATAACAAAGGTTATTAATGTAAACCAAACCTGTAAATTGAATAATTTAAGGTTTTCATAGTTGAACTAGTTGAACCGATTCGATTTTTAAATCATCACAAAATATATTATATGGGATCCACCATAAGTTTTCCAAGATCATCAGAACATCTTTCACTCACACATATTAGGATCAATAAACCATAAGTTTCTAATTTTCATAATTGATTAATAATTCGCATAATCATCATACTTTAAGATGTCCAAAGTTATGTATCCATTAAGAGTACATAATCTCTCAATTAAAAACAAATTTGGAGTAGGCTTAATATATCAATCTAAACATCATCATTGATAATAAGTATTGTAAATATCAACAAGCAACAAAATTTAAATCTTACACAATCTTAGTGAGCTAACATGCATAAAAAATATATCTCTTGCAGTCGATAGATTTAGTCATAAGATATGCCATCATTTGTCTTGTAGGAATATACTCCATATTTATTTCTCCTTGAGTTATTATGCTTTGACATATAATTATATTTGGCATTTATGTGTTCATTTTGCAATGATAATTAGTTGCTGGACTATCATAATATATCATAATACAATATATAATGTATGGTTCTTTGTAAATAATCAATTATTATTTTCAATGCTTTCCAATATGCTTGATTGAGATTTAATTAATATTTACTAACTATTCTAATAACAAAACATATATCTAGTCTCATACACAACATAACAGATTTGAGACTACTAATTACATTAGATAAGCAATCTTCTCTATCAATTCCTTTTCTTATGGAATTTGAGCATACTACTTATTAATGAAGTGCTCAACTTTAACAATATGCAAGTTAACTGGTTTACAATCTTGCAAACAAAATCATTCATGTACTTGTTTAATTTATGTATTGCAAAAGAGATGATAATATTCTTGAATTATTCCTACTAATCTTAACATCAAGGATGTATATAGCCTCACCCATATCTTTCATCTTAAATATTGTTAATAGATAATATTTAATTGGCTTTATTATCATTATTGAATATAAAACATCATTTAGATATAATGATAAAATCACAAATTTATTGTTTGATCTTTTGACATAAATACACTGATCTTCATCAATCATTTTAAACTCATATGATATGATTATAGTATGAAATTTAATTTCTATTTTCTTGAAGACTACTTTAGACCATAAGTTGACTTTAACAATTTCTTTAACCAAGTTTGGAGTATAAATAGAAAGTATTTAAAGTTTCCAAAAAGTTTTAGCCTTTTCAAACATAAAAAATTTTTAGAAAAAGAAAACTACGAAAATTGAGAGTAATTAAAATATAAATTGAGATATACAATTTAAACTAGTTAAAAGTTGATTGTATCATATAAGCGTGTGTAAAGATTGCTCTTTTATATTCTATCGCAAAAGAGATTGATATAGGATTCTTTGTAGAAAGCCAATTATAAAGATTTGTATTTTGGATTATTCTTCCATCTTTAATAAAGATATTGTGAAAACATCTCTCTTCACGTACCCATTTAAACTATAAACCATAATGTCATTATTTCTTTCTTTTACTTTGATTGTTTATTATAAGTTTGCAATTGATTATTTGTGTTCATTCATAATATTATTACATTCACCAACACTTAATTTAAGTCATTTATAATTGAATCAAAATATTTATAACTAGATGTTGTTGTTGTTTTTGTTGTATAACTTAATCAAAATATTTAAAATAGTCGATTTAATTCCCTATCTTGAGAGTAGTTTAAGATTATATACATATACATATAAGTTTTTTGACATTTACATGCTTTTTTTTTATCATACTTTAAAGAATGAAACTTATGTTCTATGAATTTTACTTTTACATTATATTTTTATGTCAACTAACCTTAACCTATTACACATATAATAAACCATTCTATATGTTACCTTTGAAGTTTAACTATCAAGACTTACTTTCATATCATAAAAACTCTTTATTTATGATACATTTTTAAAAATGAACTATTTGACAAATTTTAATTTGATAGCTATATATTCCAATTCTAATGTAAAAGAACTAGTTATTAGCCCTAAATTAATAGCCAAAGGCGGTTCAATTTTTATGTGAAAAGATATTATAATTCAATCTAAAGGCTTTATACATATGCAAGTCTTTCAATTTTTCATTTATATATATACACTTTTTATTATAATTCATTTATTCCAATATGATTCTATTATCTAGTTCTAATTACCTAAATTTGTATCTAATTATATGTTATAACTTCATTTAAAGCAGAGCTTAGGCCCAGAGGTAGTGGCTGAACTCACAGAGTTCAAGCTCAAAAGCTTATTGTAATAGATATGTATTTAGTTTATTCTCGTGTCTAACACACGTTGCTTTGGAATTTTCTCCTACAAAACAACCTCTACGAGTACGCTATAGGCAACGACTTCAAAGCATACATTTCACCATCGAATTTAGTGCATAAAGTTGTGGCAACATCTACGTTTCGCGTTGTGAGCAGCATGCGACTTTCATGATCAATTTTAGGAAGTGCGTATTTGAAGTCATTCCATTCATCTGTTGTCCACACGTCTTCCAGAACAAGTAGGAATCTTGTTGCTTGAATGAAGATTTTAATTACGCCTTTGACGTCATGAGCAGCCATTGTTTCCATTCTTTTAGGTGTCGATTGCTTGCTTTCGTCATAGAATTGGACTATGACATTGTTCAAGAGCTCCTCGAGATTGAACAATTGTGAAACAAAGATCTAAATACGAGTGGAAGGATTTTTAACTTCTGAAAAATAATTTAAAAACAATAAGTTACTATATGCATGTAAGCTATTATGTTGACAACTTAATATGAATGTAGCATTTATTTGAAAGGAATGAGCCTTTTTGGTATAAATTGCTTCATTTTAGAAACGTTAGAGAATAAATTGGTACCAAAGATAACGACATAGACTATTTTAAACTTTTTTGTCAAATGTTAGACAGTAAATTTGATCCTTTGCCTAAAAATTTGATACTAATAATTTGCCTATAAATTTATTTCCAATATATATTCATTAGGAAGGTCTAGCATGTGAAATTAGTATGTTTTAGCAATCAGTTATAATAACGTATTATTTATGTGATTATATATGATTGTATATATATGAAGTTTTGTTATATGAATTTTATGGGACATTTTTACAAAAACTGATTTGTTTAGAGTTTGATAGCTATTAATAAATTTAAAGATACAATGTGATAAAGATTGATAATAGAGGTGTTTCCACATATATGATTAACTATATGTTTAAGAGACAATATATCATTCATAACAACAATAGTTAGTGTGAATCTCACTTAAACACAGAGTCTAGAGAGGTTTAATATTAGTCTACAATCTGAGTTGAAGTTAATTGACACTTGATTCATCAAAAAAACCTTTAGTACTAATATTTGTATTAGTCATCAAACTAGTCTTAGTCGTTAACTAATATTTGTATTTCTTATTTTGTATATGAGTATTTTTTAAATTGTAATAAACATCTTGTACATGATCAGTTTTTTATATATTTTTCATACAATGATTCTAATTTTTAATTATTTGTTGTATAATAAATTATACAACAAAAATCTAAATATTACATACAATAATATAGATAAAAAATGCCGCCTTATAATTTACAAGATATAATATTTAGTTATAATATTTATATTAAAAATTTCAAAATGTAGCTAAAAACATTTAGCCACGTTCTAAAACATTTGCAAAAACATTTAGCTACGATTCTAGAAACGTTGCTAAATTCTTTTGCTACATTTTCAAAAATGTTGCCAATAACTTTTGGCTATGTTTTGTTTTCCTAGCTAAAAAGTATTAGCTACGATTTTAAAAATGTAGCTACAAACTTTAACTGACAAAAACAAAGCATAGTCAAAAGTTATTGGCGATGATTTAGAAAATTGTCGTCTATACCTTTTACAATGAAAACTACTCGTAACAAAAAAGAAATAGCGACGATTTAGTGAAAACGTCACCTATAGTTTTTTTTTCCTACGTCTTTGCTGACGATATTGACGATGAAAATAAAATATTGCTAATCAGTATTGGACATGGAATGACTATATCCGTCTTCCTAAGATTGTATCTTTTTAGGGTATTATCATAATTTCCTATTTTCTGTTTCTATTAGGTTTATTGTCTTATTTAAAGAAATCGTAAGGTATTGAAATATTCTAAATTCAAATGCAATTGGAAGTTCTTTCTATTTTATTTGAAATGTATAGCTTTCTCGCTGCTTCAGATTGGTATCAGAGCAAGTTGCTTGATGGCGATGTCAGGCGATCCAAGTAAAGTTGGTGGTGGTTCTTTTGACGGTGATCAGAGGGCTAAGACCCCAAATCATAGGGTGGAGATTGACAAGTTGGCAATTCAGGTTAATCAGATTGAAGTCAAGATTCATCATCATGAGGAATGCTTTGATCTCCTAGAAGAGATTGTGATTCAATCTAGAGGAGCAGCTCGACATGCCCAACAAGAACAAAAATAATGGTAAGAGAGCGCTTGGTTGCAGTGTAGCTCATAGGTAGGCTACCTTCTTACCTATTCCTGGAGTTCATAGGTGTGGGCAACAGATCGGTTTATTAGATGATTCAAAAGAAGAAGAAGAAGAAGAATTCAAAAGAATCTCCTAAAATCACTGCGAGTTACCGAACCCGCAAGGATAACTGTGGTGATAGAGAAATAGAATACAAAATGAAGATAGATATTCCCTATTTTCATGAAAATTGAAATACTAAGAGTTTCCTAGATTGGATAGTAGATATACACCATTTTTTTAGTATATGGAGATTTCGGAGCAAAGGAGGATCAAATTAGTTACATGTAGATCAAGAAGGGGAGCTTCTGCCTAGTGGGAGAGATTACAGTTTTGGATGTCCTGTGAAGGCAAAATACCTATCAGAATGTAGAGAAGGATGAGGCAATTATTTCATAGCAAGTTTCTCCCTCCAGATTATGAGCAATTTATGTTTAACCAGTACCAAAGGCGCTAGTAAGGTCAAAAATTTGTAAATGAATATTATATAAAATTTACCATGCTAGCAACCATGAATGACCCAAGAGAAACTAAAGGATAGCAAGTATTTTCGAAGGGCCTGAAATCAATCATTAAGGACAAAATTGGGATGCAGGTGGTGAGAACCTTGTCTGAAGCTAGAAATTTGGCTTTAAAGGCTGAACAATTGACGCATGAGAGAAACAGGCTAGAATACTCCCTTCGAAATAATAGTGCGAATTATGGAACAAATTATGGTGAAAATTGTGGTGGAGATACCTCTCAAACTACCATTAATAAAAACAGAACAATCACAAAGAGCATAAACTAGGAATAGAGAGTTGCACGGAAGCAGAAGGTGGCTTAAATGAAATAAGCAGCTAAAATGGCTAATCCCTACGTTAGACTATCCCAAGGAAGTGTTTTAAGTGAAATAAGTTAGGCTATAGATCCAGTGACTATCACCTCTAAAAGGCAATACATGTGGTAGAACGTGAAGATGAGGAGAAAGAGGTATATTATGGTCTAGATGATGAAGAAGAGGATTACAAGTTCCATGCTATAGTAGATAATGAAGAAAGCTAGAACTATGTGATCAAGAATATGATGCTCACCCCAAAACAGGAGGATCACCAATTTTTAAAAACCATGTGCACCATTTGCAACCATATGGTCGATGTGATTAATCACAGAGGTAACTGTGAAAATATTATAGGGAGAGATGTTGTATATATTCTGGGATTGAAGGTAGTGAAGCACCCTAACCTGTACTCAATTAGTTGGATCAAAGCAGGTGATAAGATTCAAGTGACTAAACGCTATAAGGTAGACTTTCTATCGATTAGTATAAGGATGAAATTTATTTTGATGTGGTAGATGTGGATTCCTTTTACTTATTATTTGGTAGACCTTGGAAATTTGATGTTGCAACACAACATGATGTCAGAGAAAATACATGCGAGCTGTAGAAAAACAAAAAAAAAAGAACCATGTTGCCAATGAACAGGAGTTTTAAACCTAAAGCTTCTAAAGTGAAGGATAGGGCTTTCCTAATAGTAACCCGTTCTGAGACTAAATTTGAAGAAGCAATAAAGGAGACTAGAGAAGAGCATGCTTTGATTATGAGGCAAGTGCTAGTAATAGAGAAAAAGCAATCTGCAATAGAGCTTGGATATGCTGTGAAGTCATTACTGGAAGAGTTCAATAACGTCGTGCCTAAAGAATTACCCCTAGGGCTTCAACATATAAGGGAAATTCGGTATCATATTGATCTAGTTTCTAGAGTCAGTTTGCCTAACTTACCTCACAACAGGATGAGTCAAAAAGATGAAGAATTTCTCAAGGAGCAAGTGGAGAAATTGCTACGTAAGGGGCACATTCAAGACAAAATGAGTCCTTATGTAGTTTCAACATTATTAACCCCAAGAAAAATGGAAGTTGAATAATTTGTGTGGACAACATGGCCATAAACAAAATTAGAATGGGGTATAAGTTTCCTATTCCCTGACTGGATGACATGTTGGATGTGCTTCATGACATGTAGGTCTTCTTAAAAGTAGACCTTTGTAGCAGATCCCATCAAATCTGAATCAGGCCTAGAGATAAGTGGAAAACAAACTTCAAGACAAAAGAGGGGCTAACTGAGTGGCTTGTGATGTCATTCGAATTGTTCAATGCTCATAGCACATTTATGAGGCTCATGAATCAAGTACTGAAATCGTTTATTGACAGATTTATATGGTGTACTTCGATGACATTCTGCTATACAGTCGGACAGAGGAGGAGCATATAGCCCATTTATGGGAAGTTTTGATAGCACTATAGAAGAATAAATTGTATGCTAATATGAAGTACTGCATTTCATGACAAACAAAATGTTATTCTGGGTTATATCATTAGAGTAGGCAATATTCAAGTTGATGAAGAAAAAGTTTATAAGGGAATGGCCAACACCAAAACCATAATCGACGTGAGGAATTTCCATAGGCCGGCTGAATTCCATAAGTGATTTATAAATAACTTTAGTAGCATTGCAGCTCCAATTACAAAGTGCCTAAAGAAAGGGAAGTTTCAGTAGGGTAAGAAGCTAAGACCAATTTTGCTATGTTGAAAGAAAAACTATACACTGCTCCTGTTTTAGCACTACCGAACTTCCAAGCCCTATTTGAAGTCAAATGTGATGGTACTGGTGTGGGAATAGGTGTTGTGTTGTCCCAACGGAAGAAGCCAGTAGTGTTCTTCAATGAAAGACTCAGTGATGCTAGGCATAGGTGGTCCATATATGACCAAGAGTTTTACTCTGTGGTTCGTGTAGTGAAGACATGGGAGCATTACCTAATTAGGAAGGAATTTATGCTATATATAATCATAATTCCCTAAAATATTTAAAGAGTCAGAAGAAAATTGATAAGGGAGTGCATGCTAGGTGGACCCAATTTCTTGAGAAGTTTACCTTCATATTGAAGCATAAAGTTCGCATGCAGAACAAAGTGGTTGATGTATTAAGCAGACATGCTAACTTGCCTGTCACCATGAGTCTAGAGGTTATGGGGTTCAAAATTGTGAAAAGTCTGTATGCCACTGATGAAGACTTCCAGCGACTATGGGAAAATTACATAAATAAACACACTGATGGTGACTTTCACATCCATGATGGCTTTCTTAGGAAATGAATTATCTTTGCATTCCTAAAACTTCCCTGAGGGAGAAGTTGGTCCATGATCTACATGGAGGAAGTCTTGCTAGTCATCTAGGGCGTGATAAGACCTATGCTGCAATTAAGGAGAGATATTATTGGCCCCACATGTGAAGGGATGTGATGCATCTTGTGTAGAGGTGCTATGTGTACCAGACAACGAAGGGTCGATCTCATAATACTAGTTTGTATACTCCTCGACCTATTCCAGAGAATATTTTGAAGGATTTTTCAATTGATTTTATGCTTGGATTACCAAGAACCCAACGAGGTATGGATTATGTTTTTGTTATGGTGGATAGATTCTCTAAAATGACTCATTTTATTTCTTGCAGGAAAACTACAGATGTAACTAATATGGCCAAGATGTTTTCCAAGGAGTTTGTACACCTGCATGGGACACCTAAATCCATTACTTTTGATAGAGATAGCAAATTCCTCAATCACTTCTGAAGGACTTTATGAAAGATGTTTGATTCATCTCTGAATTTCAGCAGCATAGCTCACCCTCAAACAGATGGTCAAATAACAGTAGTGAACAAAACCTTGGGCAATATTATTAAGAGTATTTGTAGAGATAGACTTAAGCAGTGGGATTGTGCATTACCACTTGCTGAGTTTGCCTACAATAGTGTTGTTCATAGTGCCTTAGGCAAGTCACCTTTTTCTATTGTTTACACAAAGATGTTACAACATACTGTCGATTTGATTAAATTGCCTAAAATTTATACAGTTGTTGCAAATATGGATAACTAGTGGCGGGAAGTTCAAATAGAGGTGAGACAGAAATTGCAACAAGCTAATACTAGATATAAGAAAGTTGCAGACCAGCATTGAAGAGAACAGGTTTTCAAAGTGGGTGATCAGGTTATGGTGTTTTTGAGGAAGGAGTGATTTCCAATAGGCATGTATAGCAAGTTGCAACCTAAGAAATATGGACCATATCCTATTTTGCAAAAGATTAATGACAATGTTTATTTGACGGGATTACTAGATGCCTTTGGGATTTCTAAAACATTTAATGTGGCAGACATTTCTTTTTACTACTCTGCAGATGAACCTTTATATTCAAATGATCCAGTGTACTCGAGGTTAAGCACTTAAGTCTTTCTCAAGTGGAGGGGACTGGCGTGGGAATGAATGTGACCGTTTTCTTAAGTTTGTATTATTTTTAAGGTATGGTCGTAATTTTTGGTTTTCTATTTTTGTTAGGTTTACTGTCTTATTTAAATGCTTGTTTAGAGACGTCTTAACGTATTGAAATATTCCAAATTCAGATACAATTGGAAGTTCATTTTATTTTGTGTGAAATTTATTACTTTCTTACTGCATCAGTATTAGCGACGATCTTGGAACTTTTAGCGGCGAAATATTTCAGTACTAAAAATTCCCTTTTGTTGTAGTGAGTAGACTTGTATTTAAAATATTGAGATCAACAGGAATTTTATAGTTTTAATCCTATAATGTCAAATTGAGTTCTTGGCTTAGAAACTCCAATTGTAAAATGTAAATTCCTTTCAATCTCAATGTTTCAACTCTTTAATGCTCGTAGCACTTACAACATAAGAAATCAAAGCTACCTATTCATAAATAATATGTTTTGCAACTGTTGGAACTATCTCCTTGACAGTCAAGTTCTATGACTAGCTTCACACTAGCCTCCACAAAGTCAATTTTAGGGTTCTAACCTGAAAACTTATAGTAAAAGACCAAGTTCATAACATTGATCTGTACCCAATATTTTTTGGATTTTGACAGATTAATTAATTCTGAAATGTGAATGGACTTTCAAATTTGATGTTAACCCTTCAGTTTGGCTCGTAAAGGATAAGATTTGACACGTTGGAGAGATTACAATACCATGTGCCAAAAAATCGTAAGATATTAAGATGTCTTTCAAGTCTATTATTATCTAACAACTCCCAAGTAATTCAAATTTAGAGCAATAATTCAGAGAGATAAGATCCTCTGTCTAGTTTATTCTGTCTTATTCTGTCTCATAAAATCTTAGCAATTTATTTTGTAGGATCCACACGTAATTTATGCGGGATCTACATAAATAAATGGTTGAAATTCATTGAACAGAATAAGACACCATAATATTAAACATGAGATCTCCTCTCTAATTCAGAAGTCATGGATGTAGCAGTTGCGTGCATAGAATAGTCTTTCAAGTTAAAAGAGTCATTTCAGATAGCTGGAATCTCTGGAAAGAGTAGCTGGCGTGTATAAAATAAAGTATGTGACGTGTGTACTTGTAGATGTACATCAGCCAATGCCAAAACGACAAGCTCAAATACTGATAAAAGAATAAAACCATTTATACATCAAGCTCAAGTTGACAGGTTTAATTCTTCTTTTTTTTAATATACAAACACGTTATCCAAATATAGATAGAACACACAAAGATCAAATATACATATTGTTGTTCTTGAAATTAAGCAAATATATAGAGTATTTGAATCTTGAGATACATCAAACCTTCACTTCCTTAACAACAGTAACTGGGCATGAAGCATTGGACACGACATAGTAGCTCACACTTCCAAGCAGCACCCTGTAATGATAATTAAATTAGTAATCATCTAATGTAATTATAGGATTTGCAGGAATATATACCTTTTGAGAGGGCCTAAGCCTCTGCTTCCAACAACAAGACAGTCAAGTTTGAGATCTTCCACAGCATCACATAACTTCTCCCTTGGATCTCCCCAGTAAACTTTTGCTACAACCTTAGCCTGCTTAAATTAAATACATTGGAGAATTAACTATGTTTTGTTTGTGTACATATTCTTGCCCAGTTGCATCACACACAGGTATCGAAGACGAAAAGAAAGTGTATATACATACATACCCCTTTGTCCCTTGAAACTGAGTCCAGGATATCAAGGATTTCAGGATCATAAGTTAGTCCATATTGCTTGGAGTAGTTGATCTCTCTGAATTCCTCGAGAGGAACTAAAGCTGATATATGTCGCAAATGAACCAACAAATAACCATTTAATTACATTAACTAACGCGTAATTGAGAAGAAAAGAAGCATTACATACGTGATCCAGTGTCCCCAAAGAGCTTCTTCCTGGTATGATCGGCTTTGGATGGCTGGACTATGACGAGGATCAGGCGATCGCTGGCGTCCACGAGATTCGCTGCAGCCCACCTGAGAGCGGCCTTGCTGGTGGAAGAGTAGTCCATGCCAACACCAACTGCGCGTGCTTTTGCCATCTCTCTTCGCATGTGTGTATGTGGGATGACGGTCTACATTCATTTATTGAGTGCATGTATGTCCCACAAAGTCCATGTCTTGGTGGAGGAATTTTTCTTTGCTTTTGATTCTTTCAAAGTAGAATGCTTCTTGAAGATTCGGGAAGCAACAAGCTCTACGTCTTTCTTCCGATGTTTGTTTATCACATATATGTATGAACCTTTATTTTGATATATGCACATATTTAAACTTTTATTGGATAGTTTAAACTTCGACTGTTACAAATAATGTTAGACAAATAACGTTTAAATCGTCTTTATGTATGCAGCCGTTTAAAACTTGAGATTAGAGCTTTGCTTTCTGTAAGAGACCTACCCGACTCGAACGGAGATTAGTTTAGATGTGGATGACTTAAAGGTGTCTTTCCATAATTGAAACCATCCTAACACACCTCGCAAGCAACCAAAAAAAATAAAATAAACCTACAAGACCAAGAGAGGATGAGAGTGAGAAGTGACGTTAACAACCAAAATCTGACTGAAAAGTTATGGCTTATAGCCGAAGAGATATACGAATAAATTGTTCAACATAAAAAAGGAGACATTCGGATTTGAATTATGCCTTAATAAGATATTGAATCTTAACGAGCACGTCAAAAGATTAAGAAGAGGAGATTTGGCACCTCACTTTAAATAGACATGAAAGATTTATAAACCTATAAACAGTAATAGTTAATTACTTAATAGAGTGATTTTATACAAAGCCCATATTGGGGTTGTTGTTAATCACTTGGAATCAGTGACGGAGCCAAGAATTTAAAATAGGAGGGCCCAAAAATTTAATTTTTTTAAATCTTGGAGGGCCCAACGTACCACGGGGCTCCAAATAATTCTATCCTTATATATATATATATATATATATAAGTTAAAAATATTTAATATTTAATATTTTTTAAAAAGTTTGGGGGGCCCAGTGCAGAGCTGGGCCCTGTGTAGCTCCGTCTCTGCTTGGAACTATAAAAGAAATTTAAAATGAAGTGACTGGAATAGAGTTGGAACAGTACAAGTAGCATAGGTGATCACGTCCCCTAATAGGAGGTATTTCCCAATAATGACTTAAGCTTCTACCACATGTCACTTTCTCATTTGGCTGCGACTACCGACCACTTCTATAATTCCCTTGTAATTTGGTAGTTTGAGTACGTAGTCCTTAAAGCTTACTATGATTCAATATTTTAAGAAAAGGTCCTATACTTATCCTTATGATCTTCAAAACTTCTATTGTTAACTGTACTAGAAAGATAAATGTGCTTCCGCTAACCTTCTTGTAAAAACATAATTCATCCATTTTTTGATAAAATAAATCTCTTCGATTGTTTTATCAAAACGGATGTTCCAACTCTATAATGCTTTCTTAAGTTCATAAGTAGACTTTGTAAATTTTATAAGAAAATTTCCATTGAGAAATGTTATTTTGACATCCATAAGTTATATTATAACCATGATATGTAACTATAGCTAATAAGATCATAACGGACATAAGCTTAGTTATGGGTAAAAGGGATTCATCAAAATTAACTCCTTATTTTTGTTTATAACTTTTACTTACTAGTATTACTTAATATATGTGTACATTACCATTTATGCCATATTTTCTCTTAAAAACCCAATTACAACTAATAAGTGTAATACCTTTACGAGCATTTATCAAAGTCTATACTTAGTTAGTGTACATAGATTCCATTTTAGATCTTGTGACTTCATGTCATTTAAAAAAATCAACCACAGACCTTTGCTTCCTTAAAGGTAAAAGGCTTCTCATCCATAAGCTATATATATCTCTACCTTTTCCAATATGTAGATCTAATATGGTGGGGAGGTGATGTATCCTACCATTGTGTCATAAACTATGCATCTCTTAAACCTTTAGTTGTACATCATATGTATTCACTTGAGGTTCCTATTATACTAGATGTGAATTTATGATTCTTTAACTTCTATAAGTTATAGCTTACTCCCAGTCCTTTCCTTAAGAATAAATTCTCTTTCTAGGATTGTAACATACTTTGAGACATACACCTTTTACTCAAGAGGATGGAAAATTTGATATGTGATACTCTTTTTTAGATATCCCATAAATTTGCATTTATCTAAATTAACTTAAAGTGTTGCATGCTTCATATAAACATCATGTTCCTAAATATTTAGATGTGATAACTTTAGTCTACTACCAGTCCATATCTCATATGGTGCCTTATCAACTAATTTGGATCGAAATTTATTCAAAAGGTAAGCAGTAGTTTCAAGGGCTTATTCCCAAAATTAGATAGGAAGGATTGCAAGACTAATCATAGAATGTATCGTATCTAATAGAGTACGATTTATCCTCTTAGACACTCTATTATGTTCTGACATTTTAGGAGGAGTTCATTATTTGAGAATCTCATTTTCTTTTAAGTAACTAAGAAACCCATGATCTAAGTATAATTACCTTGACCAAATCTAAGTGCCTTAATACTATTACTAGTTTATGTCTTAACCTCAACTCTAATAGTTATATTCATCTTCTCAACAACCTCACTATACTATAGGGTACTAGGTTTCATCTTCTAATGTATTATATCATATCTTGCATAATAATCTACGAATTCATTTGAGGTATACTCTTTTTTATTTTCAATTTGGAGACACTTCAACTTTTTTTCTATCTCCCTTTCCATTATGGCTTGAAAATTTTGAAGGGTCCCATACACCTAGCCTTTTATTTTTAGCATAAAGACCTAAGTCTTTTGCGTAATATTATCGATAAATGTAATAAAATACTTATTACCTACCAACGACACCACCTTTATTTGACCACACATGTCAGAGTGCATTAGATCTAACTTCACCTTCCTTTTGGTAAATCTTTTATGAAAGAAAACTTGATGCTACTTTCCAATCACACAATAATCATAGGAGTTAAGAGAAACCATATTCTTCATAAGATAAGTGATTTTTCATCTAGTAACTTAATCCCGTTCTCATTAACGAGTCTTAATCTTCCAGTGCCACAAATTCGGTTAAATGTTTTCTAGAATAATATGTAATTCTCTAACACACACCTTTAAGTGAGTCTTGAATAGTGTACAACACAATCCACCACGAGAAATTATTAACACTCCTTTAACATCCTCCACTTGCCATCTCCAAAAGTATATCGATATCTCTTTCAGTCAAGCATATTCTCAGAAAAAAAAATGAGATGCAAGTCACTTCTTAAGTTTGACATACACCTAATGCTGGCTTGAGCTCAAATGTCACCCATGTCGATGATGCTAACTGAGCTCTAATTGCCCTTCTTCACACTTCCAAAATCACTACTCTTATAATTAATGAAGTACTCCATCTTTGTAACATAATAATAGGATGGCCCTGCATTGACAAACCACTCAAAATCTGAGTGACTAGTATGGAGACACTCATTGGTCTCATAAATTAATGCCACTTCATCAACTGTGCTTGATGTTGTTGCCACAATGTTGTTGTCATCTCTATCCTTCTATTTTTCTTGCTTCTTCCAATCTCTCTTTTACTTATAACAAAACCTCTTTATATAACCAGGTTTGGTGTAGTAGTAACAGGTTCTAATCTCTTTGCTATCTCTCAACTTGGACCTATTATTCGACTTGCCTTGCCCTTTAAGACCTCTACTCTTGCTTCTTTCTGTTTTCTACTACAAAAGTATGTGTTGTTGACACCGATCTCGTTTCTCCTAATCTCTTTATTAAACATGCTCTTTTTAATCACATCTAAAGAAAAGCACACCATATGGAGCAAAGTTGCTAATAGTTGAAACTAAAGTTTCCTAACTATTGAGCAAAGCACTTAATAAGAAAAAAGTCAGTAACTAATCATCAAGGACAATTTCATCATAGTCGACTTATTGATTATATCTTAAAAATTATTGAAACGCTCCAACATTAATTTTCCGTACTACAATTTCAGGCTCATAAGCCTTTTAATCAAGGAGGGATTATCGTGAATGATGTTCCTCTTGTAAAGACCCTTCAATTTCTTACACAGCTCAAAAAGATCCGTCTTTTAGGATATATAGTTGAATATGCTTATATTAATCTATTGTCTAATAGTTCCCAAGGTCATCAGCGTCGTCTTCTCCCACTTTTTATTAATCATCTTCTTCAGTTTAGATGAGATATCATCTTTTACACTTTTTTTCCATATCTATCAGAATATACAGATATTTGTAACACAAAATATTTTCCATCATAGGTCTCTGTATTGAATTGTTTGACATCAAATTGATCATAGAGCTATTGCCAATCTTTATACCTAAAGCTTTAATGGCATTTGTTGGGGCTCCAAGCAATAATGCTTATAAAATCTTCAAGTTCATTCAACTTGTAGCAAACCTCTCAATTAATAAAGATGCAAAAAGATATCAAACACATGATTTTAACGTGAAAAGCCCTCTGGTGTGGAGCTAAAAAACAATAGAACAAACCAATAATAAATCCACCAAATCCAAAAAATAGTAAGATACAAGCATTAAAGTTTTGAACTATCTCACTCAAGAACATCTCTCTCTCACACACCCCTACACACACACCCCCACAGGCTCACACACACACACACACACACACACACAAATATATATAACAATACTACTCCCAACTAATTTTGGAGATCAAACTTCAATAAAATTGTGGTTGATGAATGCCATTTAGACTCTAAAACTCTTTTTTTGTTGAGTGTTTTTATCTCATGCAACTTCAATCTCTCCAACTTATCTTTTTTCTCATAAAAAAGGTTTCGTATATCCAATACAGTTGCCCACATGGTCATGTATTGTGACCGTGTCCCTCAAAACTCGATATTACAGAGATACATGGTTACAGTCCGTTACACAATCAACTGACACGATCATGTCCCACATTTACATGGCCATGTTTAACCTTGTACGGGATGTCTGATTTCAAAGTATTGCCTTTCAACTGGCACACGCTGACAGAAGCTTACACGATCATGCTCATGGTTGTGTCTACCATTAATTAACATGGAAATGTGCCTTCTAAACACATGCGTATCCTTTAGAAGTAGCTTCTAATAATCAATTTCTGCCTCAAATCTGTCAAGTTTGCTCCTTTTAATCCATGAAAATAGCTAAGACCTCTGGAGTTAAGATTTAGTAGTATTATGCAAACGAACATCTGGGGCTAGACTTACAATATAAGCCTGCTCCACAAATACCCATCTTCCTAAATGGTTGAGAAAATGGAAGCGCAACTTTAATGCTTTTAATGGTTGTTAACTATCCTTATTTAACACCAAAAAGGGATACAAATAGTACGCATGGATTTCCAATCCATTCATCACCTCCGATCCTCATCTAATATCATATATTTTATCAAAGTTCATAAAACTAAATCCTTTTGATATACTATTTCCATCTTTCGTAATTACTAAGCTAGCAATTTTCTCGAAAACGCAAAATTTAAGCTACAAAAAATCTTCAATGACATTTGGATCCAAGCTCTTAACATATAAGTTCGTGTACTTTGCATTAGGACTATACATATTGCGGTCACTCTTCTTGACAAAATTTTCAAGATATAGGCACCAAAAGTTTTAAGTTGTGTGCTAAATAAATACAGAGAATCTCGACATAACGATGCTAAGAAATCAAGTTAGCTGCCAATCAAATACAAAAAGTCTTACCGTACGTGCCAAATATTCAAATAGAAGAACCAACCAATTTGGAACGGCACTTGTGTATTTGAAGAAAACAAATGTACATTTACATGCGTTTGTCACCGAAAAATAAAATACTAATGAATTTAATATAAATAATTAAAAGGAACATATTTTAATACTGTATAGGTCTTGATGAGACGCATGAGCGCTAAATGTATAGTATTTTCTAAATCGTATGTCATTATTTTAACATATCTTTTTTAAAAAAAAGTTCAAATAATATATGATTAAGTGTTTAGAACATTTTAAAATTTTGTTTCCAGAAAAATACAATAAAACTTTAAAACTAGGAAAGCATATGATGTAAACAAGCCTTGTAGCATTGTCATTTCAAGACTTCTTTTTAAGTTAATTAAAGATTGAATTTCGAGGTGATTACCACCGATTGTTGTATGATCCATGTGTCCTTAAAATATAAATTGAAAAAGCAGGGCAGTGGCATAATTAAATACGTAATGCAATGGGATAAATCTATACGCACTAGCGCTTAAATGATTCTACTTCCAAGGACATCAGTGAACAAGGAACCAGAACTTCCAATAAAATATAAACATCATTGAGAAGAAGAAAAATGACAAAGGGAAAGCCATCATTAGGATCATTGAGAGATCTTCTTTAATAATTGTGCCCGAGAAGCCTTTAAATCCAAAATTAGGCCATCAAAACAATAGTCCAAAGTGGCTCAAAAAAGAAAGGGAAATTGAAAAAAACTACACACATTGATAAGTTAGATCGTTACACAAATTTCAGAAAAATGTGGAGGAGGAGAAAATAAAACACAAAATGAGACAATTTTATCCCTCTGTTTGATCGTATGTAGACGTTGGGTTATATGCAGCATCTGCGGCAGAAGTGTCAATATCATTCAAACCCAATTCCTCATTCTGCTCCCAAGACCTCTCATATTCTTCAACTGAAATTATAGCACAAAATACCATACAAATCACCTTAATTACCAAATAAGCTCCAGGTAACTTTCTTTGACTAACACCCACCTCGTTACCTTATTTCCTTGACTTTTAACAAATTCAATATCCCAGTCTGGCTATCAAAACATTTTCCATACCTAACAAAAGTAGAGAGTGCAAATGAAAACAAACTCACATGTCAACTGGTGATCGTCATCAATGTCATCAGTTGTTGGGGCGACGAAGGAATTTGCCAAGGCATCATCGAGGATTAATGTCCAAGGCTCCTCAATACTCAGAAGCTGCAACATGTTTAAGGAATATAATACAATGAAATA
Source organism: Erythroxylum shatona (assembly GCA_027568895.1). NCBI lineage: Eukaryota > Viridiplantae > Streptophyta > Magnoliopsida > Malpighiales > Erythroxylaceae > Erythroxylum > Erythroxylum shatona. The sequence continues at coordinate 453,060 of JAOSBK010000007.1, read as the reverse complement.
AATGAAAAAGGAAGAAAGCCCAATCACTAAAATTCTTGCTACGTTCAGATAAACCAAATTCATAGAAACAGACATAAGAGCAGAATATAATAGCTCTTCTTTCAATTGTCTCAATAATCTTTTTTTTTTTGTAGAAAGTCTCAATAATCGCTTAAACGTAACAAAATATGTTCACTGAATTTTAGCATGTTACGCTGGGACAAAAGATGAAAATTAACCGACCCACTTTTAAACAATTAAGAAGTTCAAAAATTGTAAAGGTTTAAGAGCAGTTTAGTTTGAGTTGAAGTCATAATTCCAAAGGTGATTAATTTCACTAAAATCAAACACGCCTTCACTAAAAAAAAAATCAAACTGAGAAAAATTCAGTTAAAGTTTGGATAGTTTCTGCAGCCTGAACTTATAGGCTATCTTCGGAACTAGATTTTCAACTCTTTCACCTTTCAAACCAGATCACGTCTACTATATCTTGCTTCAAGCACCAGGAATGTGATCAATAAAAAGTACATGGCACAAAGAACATAGCCTAAGAATTCAGACAACCCAATTTCAAAACATAACAACCTATAAGGCAAGTATTGGTTAAATAAACTTGAGAAGCAGCAATTCACTGATGGATTATCAGTTCAGTTGGGATGGGTAGATCTAGATCTTCCTAAACCAAATGGCACTAATGCTTCAAGCTTTTGTTGAAATAAGAAAATTACCTAAACTGATATTACATCCGACTCAGCCACTCCTTAATTATTTTATGGCAGTTCAAGCAGGTTCCTCTCATGCCCTAGGTCTAACAATAATCACATAAGTAACATTTTCTATTGTTCGTTTTTTCAGAGAATTCTTCCATGTATGGATGTCAATATTAAAAGCACTTGCTTAAAGCAGTGATAAGGATTTTGATTCATCATACAGGTACATGCAAAGTATGTAGTTAATCAAAAACATTTAACGTGCGAATATGGTAAAGGAATTACCGTGTCCTTTCTACACTGCACCCCCCAACCCCTGGGAAAAATCCCCAAAGAGAAGTGAACAACACTTTACAGGCATATAAAAGAACAGAAAATAGGATACCTTGTTTAGCCTTGTTCTAAAGTCTAGCCACTTGCTTCTTTTATGCTCATCTAGGCTATCCCCAAAGGTAAATCCATGCACTCTTTCAAGACCTGCACAAGGCAACTTAGAAAAGTAAACTTAAACATCTGAATATGAAGTCTAGTATGAGTCATGTATCAATTGAATTTTGTGGGAAGAGAGTGGGAGGATGAGGGGGTGACTATGCAGATATAAATGTCCTATTGATTTTGTGGAAGAAGAGAGTGGGAGGATTAGGGGATGACTATGCAGGTATAAATGTCCTATTGAATTTTGTGGAAAAAGAGAATGGAAGGATTAGGGGATGACTATGCAGACATAAATTTCCTATTGAATTTTGTGGAAGAAGAGTGGGAGGATGAGGGGATGACCATGCAGATACAAATGTACTTGATAATCTAACGTCATTTAAATATATAATAATGACATGTCCTGCAATGTGTTTCGTGACCCAAAAAATATAGTAGAAAAAATCCAAATATGACAAAAGAAATGAAATACAAGCAAAAGATCACGAAATTATACACAGTAACAGACAGCAAACGCCAGAGAAACCATATTGTTCATCTTTATTACACGATGCACGAAAGTAAGAAGAGCTAGTAATAGAAACATAGAATCCTTTATTTCTAATTGCATATACATAATGTTTCCAATTTTACCTCCTTCACATGTCACGTGAGACACAACACAAATGATATGTAAATAACAGAGACCTAGTAACCACAGATCATAAAACAGATAAACAAATAAGTGAAATCTGATTAAAGATAAGAAAATATATTGAAAGTTATGATTCTTCTATCATAAAGACTACAGAAACAAATTAGCATAATAGAGAGATCGTCAAGCTCAGCACTTAAATTACTAAATTGAAAACAGAAACCTAACTCTAGTTGAGAAAAAAGAATAGAACAATGTATTCAATAAGCACAAGAGTACAAAACGGAGAATTTATGGGTGAAATGGATACACAATGTATTCATTAAGCACAAGAGTATTTGGATCCTATAGTTAAGACAAGATATGTCAGGAGCTATAAAAGAAATTCTAGAGACCAGACAATGGATGCAGAGTTAGGTGTTTCACAGGATTAGAAATGGAGAAAGCACGTCTTCTTGGTATGATAATTGACATTGTAAAGGTCCTCTACATAAAGTGGAGGTACAGGGCTTGAAATTGGTGGTGAATCCAACTACTAAAGTAAGTTTGCTTATTCGAAATAATCAATGGATATGGCCCTTCTATAATAGTAGAAGTGTCAGTCTCATCATGGAAGAGTTGCCATGATGTCAAGGAGAGCAGGATGAAATTCAGTAGCTAGCAGATAACTCAAGGAAGCTTAACACAAAAGCTTGTAAGACACTGTTACAGGCTACACAGAGCACAAGATACAAGTGCACAACCTCAGTATGGGATAGTGATCTTAACCCAGCTCATTCATCTTATGGATGGGAATCAATGGAAAGTTGCTTACAAGGGATAAGATCAGGTAGTCCATTAGCAATTTGAACTATGAATTATGTAATGCGGAACTAAAAAGTTGGAACACCTCATGATTAGATGCAGGTATACCAGACAAATATGGGATCGGTTGTAGAATATACTCAACGTGGCCCAACCAACAGATTCTTGGAGTGAAACTATTGCTTGGCTGGGGAAAATTAGAGTGCATAATAGGGCTTGTCTAAAAGCTATTAGGTTAAGTTGGACAGCTTTGGTGTACTACATATGGAAAGAGCGCAATTGCAAAGTATTCAAAAAAGAGAGTAGAAGCAATGGGAAGGTTTCTCAGTCCCATTGCAGATTGGCCATGTTAGTCAGAGGAATAGCTGCAAATCTGAAAAGTAGCATGAAGAGTAGAGGGGGATTGGTGTAGCAGGTTCCCTCAATCTCAAGATGTAGATGATTACTAGGAACCTTAATTCTTTGTAATCTAGATTCTATGGATTATACTTGTTTGTTCTCTAGATTGTATATATTTTCTTATAATAAAATATATTATTTTTCGAAAAAAAGAAAAAAAAATTTCTACGTTGCAATTTTAATTCAACAGCAAGTAAAATAAAAGCATGTTTCATCCTCATGGCTTTCCCAAAATTTCTATCTTTCGCAACATTTCTTCTAATTCTATCCTTTTGGTATGTTTTCTATATTACTTGGAAAATTTTCAGATTCTATTACTTGTACATGATCACTTTGGGGGTTGAATGATGTGCCAATGGTGTTGATAGCTTATCCTTAATATAGGACCGCTTACCCTCTTCTCAAAAGTTTCTAAAAAATGATGAGACATCTTTATATTAATCTTCTCTTTTTACGTCCTAATTACAGAGCCTGCTTTTGAGTCCATATTCTAAGTAAATCAGTGCATCATGTAGGTCATTTGAAAGTAGCCTTTCTACTAGTTAAAAATAAGACTGCATACTACTAGACATTTCCAGACCAGCGGGATTATAACAGGTGGTGGTGTTGGTGTTGTTGTTGTTGTTGTTGTTGTTGTTGTTGTAGTAGCATATTATAAGGAAAGCATGGAATATATATGCGCAAGAAAAATGAGGAAAAGGGAAGCAGATTGTTGTAAAGAATAAGAGATGCACATCTTTACATAACTCAGTCTGTCAAATTATCAAAGAAAAGTTCTAAAAGTAAATATTCTCAAACACTTATATGCGTACTTCTATGTTCACAGTCCCAAAGCTTCAGTGAAAAATAAGAGTTCAATATTCTATGAGCATGACAACTATGAAGAAACATGTTAATCACAAAAGGAACAGGTAAAGCATAAATGTGAAAAGTCATACTCACTTTCACTAATTTTTGTAATCAAGCCCTCAACTGTTGTAACCAATCCTCCCAAAGTACCACTTGCAAGCTCCAAATCAAGCTCTGGTACTTTCACACTTGCAGTATCTGACTGTAAAAAAGCATGACTGTTAGAGAATGACTTGCATCTCCTTATGAAATGCAAGAAATGGCAAATCTAAAATATGCTTTTCTATTGATGAACAAAGTTCAAATGCAATCAAAGCATGGGTAGATCCAAAGACAATACCAAAAAGCTAAAAGAAAAAAAATCAGGATAGGAAAGCATAACAATGAGAAGACTAACACCTCACACTTCACAAGAACAGTTTTTTATTCGTTCAAATATTTTCCAGGATATTTCCTCCCATGACTCCATCCACTGGGATAAAGACTGTCCATGTCATTTAGCAATTCTCTACAGGATCAACACAATGACAAAATATGCACTCAAAAGCCACCGTCAACAATAGATCAGGCACATTATTATTTTGTATCAAACACTTATTCCAAAGAACAGAGAAGTAAATTTAATGTTGTTTGTTTTACTAGCACACTTACAATTATGAGTACTCCTTGCAAAAGGACATACCATTCTAGAGCAGCTTAAGTTTGGCAACCAAAAACTGACACTCAGAAAGCTTGCAAGGAATCCAACAATTATAGAATAAAGAACAAAAATCAAAACTAAGGTTAATTTTGCAAGATGTTCTTAACTGACCACAATACCTATGTTCTTAACTGACCATAACACCTCCTCACCAACTTCATCATTATCTAATGGACATTCAGAAACCTGCATATGTGCTCTTGAGAAGGCAAAAAACAACTAAAGTTCAAAATCTACTTTCCTGTCTGTCATTTAAATTAGATAGGAACAATAAAGCAAGAAAAGTACTGTTGAAAAGGCTGAAACCAGGGCAGTGGATAAGAAGAAACAAGTAAGATTTAGGAGGAAAGAAAGAGGGGAAGAATAAAGTTGTCCAAACAAACCTCAGACCCTGACTGCAAATCCTATGGTATTGAAGCATCTAAAACTTATTTTCATCAGTAAACTGAAGCACAATTCCTTAGCACACAAAAAGCAGATGCCACCATGTTGAGCACTAGAGAGTTAGCGTGACTCTTATCAAAGAACCCAAGGCAAGCAAAATTTTTCCTGGTTTCCACTCATCCCCTTAATTAAATGGAATATAACCTTGTTAATTATCCAAATGTTCGTAAGTGCATTTCTTCACAACCAAAATGCAATAACTTGCGAACTGTTTCCAAAAGATGAGAAATGGGATAAATAAGCCACCTCATGTCTAATCTAATGTTGAGAAATTCTCCAAGCTAATAATTTGTTCACCAATGAATCACATATTTGGTTCCACCCTAAGTTAAGAATAATAATTATGCATCTATGCCATAATTCTGGTCTCCAAATTCAATTGAAATAACATTTCAATAAAGACGGAAAAAGAGCAACTTTTTTTTAGCATAATTGGTCTTCAACTGTACACACTCTCATGCACATATCCCAACTATCTGTATAAAATAGAATAGACCAAACAGTCCAATCACAAAAGGTATCCGAATAGGTGATCTGCAATAATTAAAGTTTAAATAATAGCATCACACTCATTTTCCAAACGATTGCTAATTTATCTGCAATACTTAAAGTCTAAATAATAGCAGCACACTCATTTTCCAAACTATTGCTGATTAACTCCTCAGTAAGAGCTCCTCATTCATTGTCCTATTCCTATTACCCATTTATAATCTTGAAGATGCTAAACAATATCAGTACATATTTTCTCAATTCAAGATCTGTCCTTCAGGAACTCCTCACTATTGTTCCTCAATCACTTATAACAGAATTGTAATCATAAGTGAAAAAGTCCAGTCCCTGACTGATTGCCTAGCAAACATAAAATCTCCCAACTGGTCTTTGCCGCAAAAGGATCCCAACTCGTATGATAGAAGTACACAAGTCAAACCCTTTGGCAATCTTTGATTTGCAAAATCAAACTATTTTCAAAACAATAGATTCCTTGTTATGATAATAAACACAAATACAGAACCAAACCTTTATCAAATCACGACTTAGGTCTTTAATGTTCTTCACGGAAAGTTTGATTCTCTTTCCTTTTTCAGGAATTCGTCCACCAGGTTTCAACTGCGTGAAAACTAAGAGTTAAATGATTAAATGAGAGCACAGTGAATGGTAAAAGCATTTGTTACATACCTCAGAACTGCGGTAACCACAGGCATCACATGTTGATGCCATGACAATTACTTCTTGGAAATAAGGAATCTCTACAAGCAGTCAAGGCTTCAAATGTCTGATGAAACAAAAGATCAATGAAATACTCTTACAATAAGAAAAGAATCAGCAAAACTTATATTCCAGAGCAATTAGCATCAAAAAGTATCAGTAACGGTTATAGACACAAACATGTCAGAGAAAATTTCAAGTGTATAATTGCCAGTTCTTTTCACAAGAAGAACTATTGTCTGAATCAAAAAGGGGAATAGAAATGGAAAATCAAATAGAAGAAAAGAGAAATGGTAGAAAGTAGTAGAGAGGAGCACAGAAGGGCGAGAATTCTAGTTCTTCCATCACTGCAACCACAATCCTACCGTCAACTCAACAAAAGCCTTTCAACTTCCATGAACTAAAGTTCACCCATAAATTCCATGGATCATGGATAGACATCCTCCCTAGCATTAGCATTCTATATTTTCTTGAACCTTCTACAATAAAATCAAATGTTTCATAGATGCCCAGAAAAGGAAGACGCATCAGCCAAAGTTGTCGCTACAGTGATTTGATGTCTTGACATGGCTCTTCCATGAATAAAACACGTGCAACCCTTACTAAAGTCAAATAGTCTACTAACGGTACTACATTGTAAATAGTATTTTTTTAGAGAACATCAACTTACCATAAGTCATGACAAAATTTTATACGGACAAGAAAATGCTGGTTAAGGTAATTAGTAACTCTTCCAGATTTTACTATCTTTATTCTTTTGTATCCAAGATTTAACTACATGTTCTGTATGAGAAACACAATCAGCAAGTCAAAAGCATGCACCTAGATAAGTGGATAAATCATTTTTAAACTAAATGTCCACTGCAACTACAATGCAGTCACAGTTATTAAGAATAAAGATGACCCATCCGGGATGCATACAGTTATTGAAAATGACAAAGATCTCAAAACATAATGAGGTTGAAACATTTCTCTCCATCCATAGTGTCCACAATCTCTTCTCATAATACTGGACATTCTCAACAAAATTTCAGATAATCTCCACCTTTTCCAATTCAAAAATTATAATGCTTGCTCTTCACATGCTCCACATATCAGATTGACTCCACATTGAGTAAATTTCAACACAATCAACTATAATTGCCCCATATATGATTGTTCATCCCATCTCCCAAACAATTCCATACTGGTCAGAGTATAATCTCAAGATAGGGAAAAATTATTTGTTTTCTTCTTTCAATTGTCATAGTCAATGTCACTAATTAGGGAAGAAGTCTTAATATAGTAGCATACTGGAATATAAGTATGAAATGGAGGCATATGGAACTCATTTCATTAGACACTACTTGAGACTCCATGAGAACAGAATTTGTAGCTTCACTTTCCCTCATAGCAAATTAAGGAATAAAGCATTTCAATTTCATTCAACAATGTGACTGTAAGAGAATATTTATCATGTGATAGAATGCCTTAAAATAGGTCAAGGATACTTGTGACAAACATTCGAGTCTCACACCTAGCTGCACACGCTCCACAAGTTGATGGGAAAGTCATCACCTACCATAATAAACAACATCATAGGTAGAGGTTAATGACAAGACAATTTAATCCCAAACTAAGATCACGCAAGGCAAAGAAATTGACCTCTTCTGGGGCAGAGTACCGAAACAAAGATTCAGCAATTTCAGCACTATTAGTTTGTGCAATGGCCCGTTGTCCAGCTGCAGCTCCAACAGATCCATGTGGCTCTTTCCTTATTTGATCAGAAGAACTGCTTGTCACCTCTGATGATGGTCCAACACCAGCTTCTCCCAACTGAGATGGATCAACTAGATACCCAAGTGAGGCTTGCTGTTCTGGCGTTCGCTCGTAGAATTTAACGCTCAATGATGGATCAGGAGACGGAGCAAATCTAGCAAAAATTATCACAAACTTAATTGTGCATGCACAACAATAACTTGACAGCATCACTGCAGACCCATGAAAGAGAAATCATAATGATCTTACAACCTATAGTCAATATCTTTATATTGCAAAGTTTCAGGCACAAGTGCAAAGACACACACAAACACGGGGGGAATAAGCAATAATCTAGTCCATGCATTTCTGAAACAAGCAATAAAGAATTTGCCACATCAATGGACAAAATGATATCATCTTTAGACAATTCTCTTACAGATTCTCCACGAAGCTATTTCCAGTAGGATCATCCAGGATGAAAGTAAAAGAGCAATCTACTGATGCACAGCTCCTCAATTTCAACAAAAAGTTGTCTATTGCTTCAGCAGTCTGAGGATCCACTCTCTGCGTGTTTGGAAAATGCATTAACAAAATCAGCAAAATCAAACAAAAAGCTCCAACCAGCTAACCAGTAGCAATGACCTTGCGTTCTTCCTGAAGTGCCTGCAACTCATCAGCAGCTCGAACCAGAATCCCTTCCACCTGAAGAGTGTAGAAGTACGAAATGTTTCAAGAGATCAAGAAATGGAAAACACTAGAAAGATATATAATCTGAGTAAACAACTACGAAAAAAAATAGATTCTATGTGGCAAACAAATGAAAAGTATTATTAAAATTTAATAGAAATTTGGGCACATTTTGAGAGGCTAGGGAATAGGAACTTTTCGGTTTAGATATTAAAGGGAAGGAAATATTCTGTAATTAGTGATTAGATACAGCTGTAAATTAGTTTATTTAGTTTTCCTACTTTAGGTGATTCCTACATTGTACTTATACTACAACTCCGTAACCTTTTGATGATAAGCAGAAAATAATTTTATTCCTCAAAACTACATGGTATCAGAGAACTAGGGTTCCCTGGGGCTGTCAACTCCTTGTTTTGCATTCTGCAGTTGATTTCTTCACTCTAAAGTTTTGAATTTTTTGGTCTATTCATCCTTCAAGTCAGATTTTTTTCCTGCCTACAATCTGATTTTTTTTCACTTTTTTGGATTTATTTTTTTCCCTCCATTTTTTCCTGCCACATCATGTCAACAATCTCTAGTACCTCCAATACATCCGGTCCACCAATCGACCAGCCAGACTAGCTTGGATGTTACTACATTGTCATCCTTGCAGATTACAGAGGGGCTTAATGGTCAAAATTTTTTGGAATGGGCTCAGTTTGTCAAACTAGCCCTGGATGGCAGAGGAAAACTTGGATTTTTTACGAGAGAGGAGCCAAAACCAACAGCAACTGACCCCAAGTTTCGGCGCTAGCATTATGAGAATTCTCTAATTACGGGATGGTTGCTAAATTCCATGGAAGAACTGATTCGTCGTCCGTTCATGTGCACAGATGCAAAAGAAATTTGGGATACTGTTGGAGAGACATACTCTAATCTTAGGAATTCCTCCCAAATTTTTGAATTGAAAAAGAAACCGTGGCTCTCTAAACAAGGCGATAGAGATGTCACAACTTATTTCAACGAAATGCTCTCTCTTTGGCAAGAATTGGATTTGTGTTATGATGATGCAGGGAAGAATCCCAACGATCTTGCAAGGGCAAAAAAAGGAGAGGAAGTGGATCGTGTCTTCATGTTTCTCACCGGATTCAATCACGGCTTTGATGAAATCAAGGGCCAACTTCTTGGCTGCCAATCTTTACCTCCATTACGGGCTGTGTTTTCTAAACTACGCTAAGAGGAAGCCAAAAATGTGTGATGAACGAACCTGTCCACTTGACGCAAAATGGAGACAACACGGCGCTAGTTTCCCATGGGCTTGATTGTGGTAGTGACAAGAAAAAACCGTTTTCTTGTGATTTTTATGGCAAGTTGTGGCATACAAAGGACAAGTGTTGGAAGCTCCATGGAAAGACGCCTCAAAACAAAAAGAAGGGGGATGGCAAAGTTACTGCAGCTGTGGCTAAAACTTCTCAGGAGCAAACTACTTCTTCAGACTCGGTGCATTTCACCAAGGATCAACTCCAACACTTTTATAGGCTTTTTAACTCTCCAAAATTTTCTTTCAACTCCTCTTCCTCTTGTGCTTCAGCCCAACAAGGTATTTCTTCTTCCTTTGTGTGTTCAAATCAATATGATGGCCCTTGGTCCATAGATTTTGGGGCTACTAATCACATGACATATTGCTTTCAATTTTTTTCTTCTTATAACCCCACTGCAGGAAATAAAAAAATCAAAATTGCACATGGCACGTTTGTTGCCATTGTTGGCAATGGAACTGTCAAAATTTCAGCCAAAATTATCCTTTACAATGTCCTTCATGCGCCTAAATTGTCCTGCAATTTGCTGTCGTAGTAACTCACCCGTGACCATAACTATCACGCTAATTTCTCATCTTCTATGTGTTTTTTCCAGGACCTGGCATTGGGGATGATGATTGGCAGTGCTAAGGAATGTGGAGGGTTGTATTACTTTGAAGATGGATTGCATTCAGGTATGGCTGTCCAAAATTCTTATCATAAGTTAGAGTTTAGGTCTAGTGATCAAGATGTTTTGTTATGGCATTTTCGATTGGGACATCCTAGCTTTTTCTAATTGAAACATTTGTTTCCTAAGTTATTTATTAATAAAGATCCATCTTCGTTTCAATGTGAAGCATGTGCTTTAGCAAAACATCACAAATCTTCTTATCCTATCGGCCTTACGTTTCATCTAAGCCATTTCAACTCATCCATAGTGATATTTGGGGTCCATCACGGATTCCCACTTTTTTTTTGGCAAGAGAGGTTTGTTTCTTTCATTGATGATCACACACGACTCACTTGGATTTTTTGGTGAAAGAAAAACATGAAGTTGTTGATATTTTCAAAAATTTCGCTCCATGTTTCAAAATCAATTTAATGCAAATATACAAATTTTTAGGAGTGATAAGGGCAGCGAATATTTTTACAAACTTTTGGCACAATTTTTTTTCTAAAAAAGGGATTATACAACAAAGTTCTTATGTTGACACACCACAACAAAAAAGTGTAGCGGAAAGAAAAAATAGACATTTACTTGACGTCACAAGAGCATTGTTGTTTTCAAATTATGTGCCTAAAACTTTTTAGGGTGACGCTCTTTTAACTGTTGCTTTCTTAATTAATAGTATGCCCTCTAAAATCCTGCAATTTGAAACTCCTATGCAAAAGTTTTGTGAACAAAACCAAGATTCTGGACTTTTTTTGGATTTACCCTTCAAGATATTTGGTTGCACTATTTTTGTCTCCAATCAAGATAAAAATAAGACAAAACTTGATCCTAAAACAAGAAAGTGTCTTTTTAGGGTATTCGCCCTCTCCAAGAGGCTACAAATGTTCTTTTTAGGGTATTCGGCCTCTCAATGAGGTTACAAATGTTTTGATCCAATTTTTAAAAAATATTTTGTAACAATGGACATCATTTTTTTTTTAAAAAACACTTTTTTCTCTCCTCTTCCGGGGGGGGGTTTTCAGTTAGGGCGAGTCAAGAAGATTCGATGGTAAGAATGGCTGATTTGGATTTTTTAAGTGTGAATTTTCAATCTATAGGAAATCATTTTCAAAATCTCAACCACAATTTGGAAGAGGAAAACGATTTGGAAAAGAAAAATGATGGGAAATATCTAGCTGGATATCTCCTAGATATTATTGACTCCTAAAAGTTAGCAAATCAGATCAGTTAGGACATTATGTACAAATATTAGGATATTATGTACAGATATTAGTTTCCTAGACTAGCCATCTTTATTTCTATATATCTTGTACATATGTATTGACCTAAGAATACATCAAGAATAATATACATCTGTTCAAAATTTCTACATGGTATCAGAGCCTACCTGAATTGTCCTAAACCCTAGCCGCTACCTACTATCTCTAATCCTACCCTTCTATCTCAACCATGTCCGACATTGTTGAATCCTCTAACCCATCTGTTCAAACACCTCCTTCTCATAATCCTACCTTAGATTCTCATTCCATTCAAATCACTATTATATGACTGAATGGAGAGAATTTTCTTCGTTGGTCCCAATCGGTTAGAATGTACATTTGTGGTAAAGGCAAGATTAGATATTTGACTGGTGACAGGAACCTACAACTGATGATCTTATATACGGAATATGGGATGTTGAAAATTCTATGGTTATGACATGGCTGGTAAATTCTATGGAGGATATTAGCTCCAACTATATGTGTTACCACACAACTAAGGTGCTAGGGGACACCGTGAATCAAATGTATTCTGACTTGGGAAAACGGTCCCAAGTGTATGAACTAACTATCAAATTAGGTAAGAACCACTAATATGAGGACAGTGTTACTAAGTACTTTAATTCCCTGAAATGTTTGTGGCAAGACTTAGATTTGTTTAATGACTATGAATGGAAATCCCTTGAGGATTGTAACTATTTTCAAAAAACAGTAGAGGATAACCGAATTTTAAAGTTCTTAATTGGACTTAATGTTGAGTTTGATGAGATTAGAGGCAGGATTATTGGAAGACAACCACTTCCATCCATTTGGGAAGTCTTTGCAAAAGTCCGACGTGAAGAGAGTAGACAGTTTGTGATGCTTGGCAAACGAAATCCTACACCTACTGAAAACACAGCCTTAGTTGCAGGGAATGCTGCTGGCCGTATTAAGAAGACTGAGGAAAAGTCACGGGTGGTGTGACTATTGCAATAAAGCTCATCATACCCGTGAAACATGTTGGAAACTCCATGGAAAGCCTGCAAATTCGAAGGGATAACATGAAGGAAATTTTAATAAAACCTCAGCTCACTATGAATCAAGTAAAACTCCATCAGCCCATGAGGTAGATGCTGGACAGTTCTCTCAAGAGCAAATTAATTACATCCTGAAGCTACTGAAACCCAAATCTGAATCCTCAAGTGCCCCTAATGCTTATGTTGCACAAGCTGGTAGTGATTTTAACGCCATATCATGTTCCTTTCCATACAATGTTGCCACTTGGATCATTGACTCATGAGCATCTGACCATATGACCTGTTCTAATTTATTTCATACTTAAGACCATTGATCTGGCCATGAAAAAATTTGTATAGCAGATGGAACATTTTCTGCTGTAGCTAGAAAAGGTTCAATAACTCTAATATCTTCTTAAATTTGTCCTTCATGTTCCAAAACTAGTTTGTCATCTGCTATCTGTGAGCAAACTAGCCCGTGACTCTAATTGTACCATTACATTTTTTGACTCATGTTGTCTCTTCCAAGAATTAACTTCGAGGAATATGATTGGTAGTGCTAAATTGATGGTCTCTACTACTTCGTTGATGAACGCTCTTAAGAAGAATCAGACATGGTTAAAAGTAGCTCTTCCGGTTGGAAAGAAGTTGGTAGGATGCAAATAGGTGTTCACAGTCAAGTATAATTCTGATGGAACACTCGGGAGACACAAGGCAAGATTAGTAGCAAAAGGTTTCACTCAGACTTATGGCGTGGATTACACTGAAACGTTTGCTCCAGTGGTGAAACTCAATACAGTGAGGGTTCTATTATCTGTTGCAGTGAACCTAGATTGGCCTCTACACCAACTAGATGTGAAGAATGCATTCCTGGATGGAAAAATTGAAGAATAAGTGTTTATGGAACCTCCTTCAGTCTTTAAGGTTGAGTTTGGATCCCAAGTGTGCTTGTTAAAAAAGGCACTATATGGTTTGAAGCAATCACCTTGACCTTGGTTTGAAAGATTTACAAGTTCAATGAAACAACAAGGATATTCTCAAGGCCAGACTGATCACACCTTAATCTCTAAAAGGAAGGAAAGTGGGATGATGATTGTTTTGCTAGTATATGTGAAAGACATCATCGTCACAAGTGATGATCATGAAGAAATCAACAACTTGAAGGCTAGCTCGACAAGAACATTTGAGATCAAAGACTTGGGACCATTGAAGTATTTCTTGGGAATGGAAGTTGCAAGATCAAAAAAGGGGATTGTGGTAAGCCAACAAAAATATGTACTAGATCAGTTTTTTGATATAGGTATGACAGGCTATAAGCCAGCTGACACGCCTGTAGACCCCAATGAAAAACTTAGTGACATTGGAGGTGACCCAATTGATGTTGGGAGATATCAAAGATTGGTTGGGAAGTTAATCTATTTGTCTCATTCGAGACTAGATATTGCTTTCGCTGTCAAATTGATCAACTGATTTATGCACTCTCCTAAGAAGGTACAACTTACCGCATTCTGAGATACCTCAAGGGATCTCCAGGAAGGGGACTATTTTTTGAGAAGAAGGCTCAAAGAACTGTTGAAGTGTTTATTGATGCAAATTGGGCATGTCCGGTCATTGACAGAAGATCTACTAGTGGACATTGCTCATGTGTGTGAGAAAATCTAGTGACTTGGTGGAGTAAAAAATAAAATGTAGTGGCTCGTAGCAATGCTAAAGCAGAGTTCCGTGCTACAGCCAATGGAATTTGTGAGGCAATTTGGCTCAAACAAGTACTAGAGGAGCTCCAGCTACCATTGGATGGTCCTATGAAACTATACTATGACAACAAGGTTGCCATTAGCATTGTTAACAATCCCATGCAACATGATAAGACTAAACATGTGGAAATTGACCGTCACTTCATCAAAGAAAAGCTAGAAAATGAAGTGATTTGCATGTCGTATGTTCCAACACACAACAAGTAGCTGATATCCTTACAAAAGGATTGTTCAAGCCAAGCTTGTCGATTTAGATATAAAAGGAAAGGAAATATTCTGTAATTAGTGAGTAGATACAGTTGTAAATTAGTTTATTTAGTTTCCTAGTTTATAGTTTCCTAGTTAGTAGTTTCCTTCTTTAGGTGATTCCTACATTGTATTTATACTACAGCTCTGTAACCTTTTGATGATAAGCAGAAAATAATTTTATTCCTCAAAACTACAGAACTGAAAACCACTATATAGGGGATCATAATATTGATTCGTTACCATCAAGAAATTGATGATGGATTCAATGAAAATATTTCTACAGAAACGGTATCACTTGGCCAAAAGAAAGACATGCAAAAAGCAGTGAAATTTCTAATCACTAGCCAAACTTTGGAAACATAAGAACAACAAACTATAACAGGGGAAAAAAATAAAAGACTGTACAGTTGATAAGCTCCCACGCTGTGCCTCTGGCGGAATCTCAAAATCCAATTCTGGGATCTGAATGCATAAGGAGATAGAGAGATAATTACACCAAAACTACATTAATGCACAGAAAATATGGAGATATTTGACATTGCAAAGAAAATTCGAAATGAATTAGCGGTTTTTACATGACAAACTAAAGAAATAACAATTTTAACACTTGTTGCTTCAATACCAGTAATTATCTTATCTTTATTTACAGCTCTAAGCTCAACTTCAAACTCAACCAACCAACCAACATCATCCAAACCAAGTCTATCGAATGTTGTACATATAAACAAATCTACAAAATGATAGAAATTAAACAAAGGAAAAAAATGACATGTATGAGAGTCATAACTTCCTGATGAAGCTCAAGCTAATTGCAACAGAGCTTTACAAACTGCTTGCAATGTTTTGGAAATACACAAGAAACACATTTTAAAATGAATAACAACTAGAACCATAAGAAGCTTTGACCTCAGATGAAGTCTGAAAAACCATGCCATATAGTAAGGATTTGGAACTTTGGCTCAATGAGCATATACATTGTGAGTAACAGCAAGCCTTATATGAGGACTCAAATGTACTTATTCCAATCAAATTACCAACTTACCAACACAGTTATAGGAGAGGAATGAATAACAGAAATGCAATATAAACAGCTTAACCTTAAATGCATGTACGTGAAATAGGACATCATAATTATACCTTTATAGTGGCAGATTCAGATTTTACCACTTGACGATTAAGCATCTGCATTAACAAAACCGCATATTCGTTAATGGCACCATTAAAGCTTCTTAAAAAGTCCATTAAAAAAAATCCAGATCAGCAGGATAGAAGCATATGGAGGAGGAAAGAAAGAGAGTGAGCAAAATCAAAGGAAAGAGAAAAGAACGAAAGTATCAGTCACGAAAGTATACCTTCGGATCACCAGCTGGGATACGGCAATAATAGCAACAGCCCCGTGGTTGGATTTCACCAGCAAACTGAACTTCATTGTTTCTAAGATGAATAACAAAGATACTCAGATAAAGATTGAGCAAGGCAACCAATATCAAAAAGTGAGAAAAATTGGCAGTTATACCTCTCACCACAATGGGGACATTCAAAAGCAGATAATAAGATCTGCAAGAATACCAGCATTCTTTGAATAAAAATGAATAATCAAGCTCATGTTTCCAAAACTCAACATCAACATGTGGATTAGGCCAAGATAAAAAAGATATATAGAATAGAAGCAGGCAAGCAAGCAAGCAAGGTACCAGTACCTTTCGGAAGTGTGGAATTGAAGTCAACAGAAACCTTGTCACACCCTGCCACAAATTACAAGTAGAAATAATTCTCCCAGAAATAAAACCAATTAAATCAATTCAATTCAATCCAATAAAAGAGAAGGTTACATTGAGTTGGCAGCGCATGCAGAGACTTTCGACTTGATAAAGAGGAACGTCGATATCAGCATCAACGGAAATAGCTTCTACCACTGACCTCACGTCCTCAAATTGTTCTTCCTCTCTCTTGTTACCATTGCTATTATCGTTACTGTTATCGCTTCTTTCCATCTAGAAGATGATAGTATACCAGAGTGTTTTCCAACGATGGAGGAGTGACGGCGGCCAATTAACAGAATCGACTCCGACCAGACGAAGATGGAGGACTGACGACGGTGAGGTGGTGATAGCTTCAACACTGAGCAGAGGAGGATAAGAAAGTAAGTGAAAATGGAGAATTAGGGATTAAGAATGGAGGAGGGAAGAGGAGCCGATTTTGTTAATTTCAAATTTAGTCCTTAAATGGTTCAGAGTTAATTTTTATAATATGCTTTGCTTGATATAGTGGATAATTAAATATAAATTGTATTATTAATTTATAGAAAGCATTTCCAGAAGCATCGCATTCTTAAGGAGAGGATAGAAGAGAAAATGGGATCACGGAGAAGGAGAAGCAAAATCATGCAAACTGAACCTGCGTGTTCTTTTCTTCTCCTTTTACTTCCAGATCGAGAAACGCTTTATATATTCTTCCGAATCTCTTAATATCTAACACAGTCGCATGTAAGATTGACACATATCTAACTTTGAGCAGTACTGCCTTTTATAAATCTCCAGAACATACTATCAAATTACTTAAATACCCCTATATTCCAATTCATCGAATAAGGGTCTATGGAATTCTCCCGATTTAGGAGTGTCACCAGGCCCGAGCTGTCCAACCGGTCCGGGAGGCCCGCCCGAGTCACGGGCCGCCCGTCGGATATTAGTCAGTCCAGTTGTTTAATATATTTTTAAAATTTTTACATATTTATTTTAAGAAAATTTAAAAAAGTTGTAGCCTGTTTAATATATTTTTAAAATTTTATATATTTATTTTAAGAGAATTTTAAAAGAATTGTAGCTATATTTTTTAATATTCTTAAATTATATATATTTATCAAAAAATACGTAGAAATGATGATGTTATTATAATTATTCTCTACAAATAAGAGAATTTAATTTAATTTTGTAATTTTATAATAACAGTTAATTATAACGTAAATATAAAAATTTATTGTTTATTTCAAATATTATTTTTGCACGTTCAATAAATTATTATATTTCTTTTTAATATGATTTTTTAAAAATAAGTTTATAAGTTTATAATATAATATTTTCAAACTTTTAATGTTTTTATAAATTATGTATAAAACTCTTAATTGATGTAGTTATTGTTGATTTGTTTTACTTGTACAGTTGTATAAATATTATTGCCTTTTCATATTATATCTATTATTAAATACATTGTAAAATTTTATATTTTTATTACATATATTAAAAGAAATTAATTAATATCATGATTAATCTTAATGCATTTAAACTTTTTTATTTAAATTTTCATATTTACACAATATATACATTATGCATATATGTATTTATATTAATCTTAAAATGAATTAATCACTTTATTAATCCTAATGTATC
>JAOSBK010000007.1:400924-414349 GCA_027568895.1 Erythroxylum shatona | reverse complement strand
ATAATCTCATTACAATTAACATCCAACATATATAAATCTTGCAAGACCCCAACGATTAATCTAATCACGCTTAATCACATAAAAAAAATTCAGGGGCCAACACAAAACCATAAGAATTGAGTTGGCTCAAGACCTTTGGAGGAGGATTTCGTGTTTCGAGCTATCGAGTCAAAGCAATCGTCGACTTATACAGTCTAGGCTATCCATTGAACGAGTCTCTCTCACTCTTACTCTCTTTGTATCTAGTTCTTTAAAATTTAATTTATTTAAAAGTTTTTAAATTTTCAATTTAATTCTTTGTTTTGATAATTTAAGACAATCATTTTCAATTTAATTCTAACACTATAAGTATTTCAGTATTTGTGCAATGCTGGAGTTAATTTATTTACGATTCATGTTCTTATAGAATTAAGAGACGTCTTGATATATTTGAATGTGAATTAATTGCTATCACTTTCTCTTTATTCTGTAATTGCTATTAAGTTTAGTTAGTCGAGTAGCAACTATTAAATCATTAGTCGGTTAAAGGGATAAGATTTAATTATAGTGTCACATGATATAGTAATTTCGCTAATTGGTTGGTTGAAATTCTTAGGGCTAATGATATCTTATTAGAAAGAATTACATTAATCAATTTAGAGTTAGGCTGGTTCAGTTTTAAATTAGTAAAGGAAGATAGGGAGAACTCAACTGGTGAGCATCTCTATAGTTAGCCTACTTTATACCTCGGGATGTCGGTGATAAAATTCTAAACTTAAATGACTACATTTATAGGCTTAGTGTATGCTTGAGAACTTGTTAATATGCATGGTCAATTTTTGTTTATATTATGTTTTTAGTATTAAAAGTTTATGTTCTAATTAATTAGTTTTAGTTTTTGATTGAACCCCTTTCTCATCGTTATATGTGTGTGGTAGAGTTTGAGGTATACTTTGCTTTCCTATTAGATGAGGCCACAAGTTGAAGGATTTCAACAACTAAGATTTGCAATTAATAATTGGAGAACATCTTGATTGAAATAAGTAATTGAATATGGAATTTTAAAAGATATGTAGTAAAGTGATTGACGAGAAAACTTCCAGCTCCTACCTATTCTGCTTCTACTACGTTTAAGTGTTTACATGTGATTTTTCTGCATCTCATCATATATTTGCTGATTTTATAAGGTCAACGGTTAAAAGTTGAAGGCCTAAAACATCTTTCAAAAGAAGAAATACCAAAACTACTCAATCTAATTTATTATATAGATGGTTGTCTAGTATGTATAGTTTACATATTTACTAGACTATGATTAATCCATGCCATGGAACAAGTCATTTATATATATTTTTTGTTTGGTATATTTAGGAGTTTATTTATATGCTATAATGTGATTAGAAAACCTGCTAAAATTAATTTGTTAAAGTTGAATTTTTTTAGAAATATGCACCTTCAATATGAAATCGTTATTCTTAAACTGTTTATGCAATTAGATTTGAGAGCTGATTGTTTACTGCTAATTTCTTGATTTCTTAGCGTGATTTTAACATACATTTAAGTTTAATATGCTTAGAAATTCAAGTAACAGATGGTGAGATTAAATGAACTTGAAAGAAGCAATCTTGAATGTCCGAAGAAGCTGATTTTGCATTGTTTGATCTTTGTTTTTGAGCTGTACATTCTGTTATGATTTTTTGAAGTTTGAACATGATTTTAGCTTATTTTAAGTGCCTAAAACATGATAAATGACAGCTCATGTGTTAGGTTATTAAAGAGATTTAAGTATAATATAATCTTTAAAATTTAATGAGGCGAAACTAGAGAATTACATGTTGTTTTAGTGTGCAATTTCCATATCTGATTTGAAGGGTTTCATAATCATAATTTTCTGATTTAAGGGTCTGAAATTTGATAAATAACATGGGTATAAGTTGTGGACGAATTTGAGCTACATTAATCATCAAATTATAGGTGTTTCACCTTCTTTTAGGGGTTAATTTTTTTAAAACGAATTTTACTTTGTTTGGAATTTTAATTACGTACATTTACTTAATTAATACTCTCATTTGCATTCAAAATGAATTTTTAATAAACAACACTCTCCTTGTGGGATTGACTCTTATTTCACCCTATACTAAATTTGTTAATTAATTAATGGTAGAAATAAGATATTAATTTGTATATGTTTGACGACATATATCACTGCCTTATACCTAAAACCAATAATCCTACTCATTGGAAGGAATTAGACTTATTGGTTGCTATAACACTCTTTACAAGACTATAGCTAAACTCAATTCAAAATAATCATCCCTACAGTCATCAATCCTAATCAAGCTACATTCATTTAAGGAAGATCCATTAGAGACAACATTTACCTTATTTAGGGCCTTTTAAAAAACTATCACAAGAAAGGCTCAAGAAATAATTGCACCATGAAGATTGAACTTTAAAAAGCCTTTGACATGGTCTTTTAGGATTTTATCATTCACACTATAAAAGCTTTTGGTTATCCCCTACAATTTATCAATTGGATAAGACAACACATCTCTACACCTTCTTACAATGTTATTATCAATAGAGAATTGATAAAATTTATAAGGGGTACTAGAAGTATAAGGCAAGGGAACCCTCTGTCCCCTTATATGTTTATCCAAATCAACTTTAAATACCACAATGGATGTAAGAAACAAAGAATTACTAACTTGATGATTGCTAATTAATTTTAATCTTCTGTAGAGTTAATTCAAGTTCCCTATAGTCTATTATTACCTCTATTGACTTATTTTCCAAGATTTATATTGACTTATTTAATCTTTTGTAAAGTTAATTCAAGCTCTCTGGGGACTCATCTCTCTAAGCTCTTATCGTTGCTAATGTTGCCAATCTAAGCCTTAAAGAACCTCCTTTCATCTATTTAGGTATTCTTATCACTACAACTAAGGTCATATATAGACAATGAAAATTCTTAATTGACCAAATCAGGAATAGAGTTGAGCATTGATCTAATAAAACCATATCATATGCAGGAAAGGTTTAGTTGGAGTCCTTAATTCTTTCCATCCTCTATATATATTGGACTGCTTATACTATAAGATTTATAAGGGGATTGAAAAGATTAAAGAATTTCACATGGTCTAAAATAGCATATAAAAGGAACTATCCTAAGGTTAGCTAGAAGACTATGTGCGTACTTACAAATAAAGGAGGGTTAGGGCTACAATCAATCACAGTGGTAAGTAAGACATTACTTACTAAAAAAGTTTGGAGACTTCTTCAAGAAAAACGATCCCTCTAGTAAAAGTAGGTATATGAGCATTACATTAGAAATAGAAATTTCTAGATTTCTAAATGTAAACAGGTTTGCTCAAGGACCATGCATAAAATCCTTAAACAAAGAAAATGGATGCAGGCACTAATCAAATATCATATTGGAAATGAAGAAAATACCTAGATGTGGTTTGACATTTAGGGAAGTCAAGGTCCCCTTTACCTTGAACCTTAATATTAAACAATCATACATCTCTATCCTTTGGAAATAAGAGTTAGCACAAATGGTAGTTGGTTATACACTAACAGTGGTAGTACCTATATATTGTCTAATTTCCCAAGCTACAACCCTAATCCTAGCTTAGAGGGTAAAATTATGTGGATTTTACATCCACCAGGCTCCTTCACAAATGCCTTATATATATAGTTATTATTGTTGTTTGCTTTATTTTATTTTATTATATATTATTATAAAGTCAGTTTTAAACTCCTTATATGTTTATTAGTTAGCCCATATCTTTATCTTCAAGGGTATTATCAATTTAATGAAAAGATTGATGGCAAATTTTCTATAAGGAGGAAAGAGAGATGGAATAACAATGTCTCAAAAAAGATGGAAGGAAGTCAGTAAACTAGTTGATGCGGAAGAACTAGCTGGATAACCCCTATTAGTTTGACTGACAAGTTGCTTGTTGCTAAAAGACTATGGAGATTATTGGAAAACAAGAACAACTTGTAGATTAGATGGATACATATGTATTTCATGAAGGATAAAAGCTTACGATAAATACAATTAGGGCTAATATTCCTTTGTGTTCATTACTCAACTCATGAAGCTAAAAGACCATCTTTCAGATTCCTTTAAATGTAATATAGGGGATGGATAAAGAGCTTTCCTTCACCACGATAACTAGAGTAGAGTGGGACTATTACTCCATTCCAATCTCCATATACATTTACAAAACAAATTTCCTATCAATGCCACGGTTAAAGAATGGATAAGTAGGAATCAATGGACTAACTTCCCATATGAACTAGCTTTATCATTACCAGACTACAATCCTAATCTAGAGAACAAGGATAAAATGTTTACTAATAAGTCTTTTAGAGAAGTGATAAGAGGCGTTGGAGAAAAGGTGAGCTACTATGGAGTTGTGTGGAATAAGAACTTATTTCCCAACTTGCCTTTCTTAATGCGGTTAACCATCAAGCAAGACTTGTCAACTAAGGACAGACTAAGTTTTCTCAATTTTTTTAATTTATGTATTTTGTGTAAGGAGGCAAGAGAAACTACTGCTCACCTTTTCTTTAATTGTAGTTACACAAAGTGTGTACGGGAAAATGTGCAAGATTTATGCCTTATTCACAAAAAAATATTTTAGTTACATGGATATTCTAGGATGGCTGATGCAGGACAAAACTATCAAAAAGGGAGATATGGCAATGAATGTCATAAGTTTGGGAGCAAGTATATAGACGATCTGTGAAAAACACAACATTATCTGCTTTAAAGGCCTGAAAGCTCAAAGGAGAAAATCATTGGAAAAACCATGCAATGGGCTAGAAAGCAACTCATATTCAATTAAGAGGCAAGAAGCTCTCAACCAAGTATGGTAAGAAATTCTTAACCAAATACCTACTGAAAAAAAAATAAGTAAAACCTGACTTAGAAAATACTAAAGGCTGAAGCTAAAGTTAGAACATGGAGCTAATGAAGTGTTAATAGAACTTGATAAAACTTAATGGTTCTGGTGTTGTTAGAGGAGTTAACTTTCCCTATGAAACTTTGTGTTTTGAGCTCTTGGAAGTTTGAGATTCTTGATACATTATATTTTGGACTCCTTGAATTTTTATGAACAATATAATTCTTTATTTTCCCAAGAAAAACTTGGAACACAAAGTATATGAATAAGAAGGAGATTTTGTGAGTAGTAATTTAAAGCAGAGATACTCCTCACAAGAAAACAATAATACAAAAGACAAAACTTATGAGGGTTTTGCATCATAGTAATTTGAAGAACTCCTAGATGAGATTAAAAATTCCATTCCATGTTCGACTTATTTAATCATATAATTTTTTTTTGGTAAAACATTCACGATATACATAATTATATATTGTTTACGATCTTGTGTTTTCTTTCCTTTCAATTTAACATAAAATAAATGGCGAATTATATTTGAAATAGATTCAGATTTCATACATTTTATTAATATAACTTTTAGTTTCAGATTAATATTATAAAATTAATTAAATTTTTAAATTTTAAATATAGTTTATCCTTGAATTTAGAATATTTTTCATTATAGACGTTAAGAAAATGAGAGAAAGCTAATCGTTGAAATATAAAGAGTGGAAGTTTGTCTCTTATCGGAGAAAAAGAGGAAAGAAGACTAATATATAAGTTTAGTGGGTCATTTCTCCTATCACCAATTAATTTTAGGATGGAATCTCACTTAACCTTGTATGTGGTCTAACTTTCCTTCTCGTACGAACTCGTAAGCCCATTGTAAATTCTAATACGAATCTTTAATCATAATTATCATTCACATATGTAGACTATCAATCGCAAATTTTCACAAATAAACTAGTCAAAGGAAAATAGACAACAATCAACTGGTCCTGCGTAACAATCAACTCATGCATGTTCCACTGGTTAAACAATGGCAATTTGCATCGGATTTCGTCAATCAAACGGAAAACCAAATCCCACTAACATAAACTTTAAAACAAAACTTCAACATCGAGTACCAAATTCATTAATTCAAACTTATATCCAACATTTTCTTATGCATATTATGATTAACCTCAGAAAAGAGAATAAGGCAGCAGTGCTTATGAGAACTGTCATCTTCATCCCAAGCAAATTATGACTTGCTTTCAAATAACTTGAGGTAAAAGCATTTGAGTGAGCGAGTAGGTCATTTTTCCATTCAAGACCTAACTGCCTGAGTGACATGCTGCTTACCCATAACAATATCCCCAAAAAATAAAAACCATCCTCTAATCTAATGGGAACGAACTGTATGTTCTCTCTTGCTTAGATAACGGCTTTAACAAGAAAGATTTGGAAAGTGGGTGGTTAACTACTTGTTTTCGCTTTTTTGGGCAGTGATTGGCCTGCTCATAATCATATTGTCTTAATGTTGTTTAGGATCAAAAGACGACGTAGTTTCTTGAGTGTCATTTCTTAAGTATGACGCCTTCTACAGCTGTAGTTGCTGTTAGTCATTAGTATTACGTATGCTCCGTGAGGCTAGCTGCATTATTTAAGCTCTTATCTACATTTTCCGACCAAACTTTCAGATCGTGTCGTGAAAACTGGAGAGCATGTTTTTTCAAAAGAATGCTGTTAATTTTTGTTCCCTTTATGGTTTTCTTCTGTCTCTAGGTTTTTCATTTGACCAACAAAAATGGACTAGACAACACACTTAGCAAGGAATGTCATGTCATGTACCTAAACATATAATCATCACAATACTACAAGATAGTTTCCAATACATTCATACTTCCTAGTTTTTTTAAAGTTACCAGAGGCTATGAACTAGCTAGTCTCAACAGCAAGGCTATGAGTGCTGCGCTATACGACAGTTTTCGATGTAGGATGTAAAATGAATGTATATAACAATGGATCACATAATGAATAACTAGGTTTATCATAATCAAAGTTTGGTGCTCTTTTCTAAAAGGAAAACAGAAAACACATTGCTGTATTATTCAACAGATAGAGGAGAATTGAAGGAACATAAGCGGTTATGACTAATATGCATGCATTGAGAAGGAGATTTAATCAGAAAGTTTGGTGCAAGAGAGCATGCGAGCTTCTGAGCCTTGTTGGCGATGTTGCAACAGACTCTATATCAATTGTAAAGCAAAAGTTCTTAAGACAATTACTAATCTCCAACCTTTGATTCTTCCCCGCCTTATAAATTCACTTCACTCATTCACTTCGAGCATATGCTTATCAGCTAATTAAAGCATGGAAAAATCACTTACAAAAACTCCACTCAAGGTTGCTAATATATATGCTTTATATGTTCTTTGTATATATTTTTAATGTTGCCACAACGCTAATTGGTTTTTGGTCTGTTTCTTTCGTCATGCATGTTCAAAAAAGCTTGTTAAGGATAGCTCAATCTCCGCTGCCTCCTCGAGCAACACTGCTGCTAAAGGAATGGTGGGTACTTATTGAATTTCAAGAAAAAAGGAAACTCCCTTGTTAGATTGCTAAAAAGGGGTGACTGCCAAGTCAAAAATGAAGACCACACATTGTTTTTCTCTGGCTGAATGATATATTAAACAATAACTCTAGGTCGTCATGTGCTGCACCTATAAATAATGGGTTTTTATTTTCTTTATCGTTTCGGCTTTAATTTGCTACTATGTATAGTTTTCGTTATTGGCATATGATTAGTCTAGACTCTTAATTAAGCTTCAGTCTTTGTCATTGAATTATTAATCAAGTACATTGGCATCTGAGCAGAACAAAGATGAGATCAAGGATCGACTCCACCAGAAATCCAAGGTAATTAGAGTGAATGTTTAACTTCAGCCTCCCACCACCTTTTATCGCAAAACACAGAGTTTGAATGAAAGTACCTTTACTTGCATGGTACGTAGGCCACCTTGAAGCCTCCTGCAAAGGAAAACACAAAGCCCCAAGAATTCAAGCTCCACACTGAACAAAGAGCTTTAAAACGAGCTATGTTCAACTATTCGGTTAGTAACTCAACTTCCAGCCCAAGTCATTGTTTCATCTGCTGTCATTTTAATTTCTCTGAATTTAATTAGGTCGCAACCAAGCTATATCTCACGGAGATGCACAAGAAACAAGTGGAGAAATTGCACAAGGTTAACCATCAAGATCCAACGTAAACTAACTAGTTTTTGTCACCAATTTTTTAGTAACATCAAAATTGAAACAGATGATAGAAGAAGAAGAGGTTCGGATGATGAGGAAAGAGATGATTCCAAGGGCTCAGTTGATGCCCTTCTTTGACAGACCTTTCTTTCCACAAAGGTTCTGATAACAGATCCCTAAAGTTTGGCTCATACCCTCTGTTGCATTTGCTGCAAATAATTGTTTTTTTTTTCCTTATTAATGTACAGATCGAGTCGACCTTTGACAATCCCCCGGGAACCAAGTTTTATGTTGGACGGCAAGTGTGGAGACTTCTTTTCTGGCCACGAATTCTACTACTTGAACTATTCTCTATCGTCGAAGCCAGTGAAATAAATTAGATCGACATATCAGTATTAACATTCGTGCACTCTTTGTGTGGCTGGACTTCCATCCGAACTTATACAATCAAGTCATGGCTCATTTCGGATTTCGAGTGTTCTGTTATATAATATAGCCTAGTTAATTGCTAGGTACTAAGATCTTATAGATATTGAGGAGTGTGCACAGTTTCTGTAGTCACCTTTTCATTAACAAAGTCTCTGTAATGGAGTTTTGACTGTTCAGAGTCAAATAACTTCATCTAGTAGCACCAAGGTTTTGTTTTTTTCTTTACACAATTTATAATTCGTTGAATTGGAATGCATAGACATTGCGACCACCATTACTTGGTGTACCAATTTCTGTCCTATTTTGTGCTGCAGCCTAGTATATAAAGTCATTGTGAAATTGCTGGCGGATAAATTGAAAATGGGTACTAGCAGAAACTGTTGACATTACCCAAGGAGCATTTCTAACAGGAAGGAATATTGGGAATAATATTCTCCTTTTACAGGAATTACTCAAAGACTACTCATCTGGGAGGCAGGTTAGGAGTTGTATGCTGAAGATAGACTTCTACAAAGCTTATGATACGATAAATTGGAGTTTCATTAAAACATTCCTAAAAATTTTAGACATGCCTTTGATATTTGTGAATTGGATTATGGAATGTGTTCAAACTCCTAGGTTGAGTTTTCTGATTAATGGAGTACCTTCCAGTCCCTTCAAGAATGCTAAGGGACTTAGACAAGGGGACCCGTTTTCCCCTTATCTATTTACCTTAGTCATGGAAGGATTGTCCAGACTTCTCCGAGCCCTTACATCTTCCAACGAGCACTTTCAGTACCATCAAAAGTGTCAAGAGCTGCAACTCACATACCTTATTTTCGTTGAAGATCTTATGTTGTTTTGTGCTGTGAATCTTGCTTTTGTAAACATCCTATTGAACTTGTTGACAACCTTTTCTAAGTGGTTTGGCTTGTGAATCAATATGGAGAAGAGTAGCTTGATGTTATTTGTTGATGTACAAAACCCGAATGAATTTAGTCGAGTAATAGGCACTACAAGAAAAGTAGGAGTTAGTGACAAAAAATTACCGATGGAAACTAAACCGTCGGTAATTACTGACATAAACTCAAGTTCTATAGGTAACATTGATGGGAAAATTTTCATTTAACAATAGTATTAATATTCGTCGCTAAATATGGAGGAAAATCATCCTGGCAAAATTTGTGACAGAATTTAGCGACGATGTAAAATGCCTGTCGGTAACACTACAAGAAAATTACTAATGCTACGAGGGAAAATTACCGATGGAAATAATACTCGTCGGTAAAGATGGATGGGACATTATCTCACTGATTTTTATGATGGAATATAGCGACGAAATAGGAACCACCGTTGGTAAAGGAGATGTGTACCGATGGAATAAAGTTGAAAGTTAAACATTGTCGTTTGCTTTGACTGCAACGTATTTAATAAAATGTAGTCAAATTGGGGTGTGCCGAGAGAACTGGATTCCATCAAGGATTTACTGACGGAATAATCCTTCCATCGGTAAATTTAAATGTAGATTGTGGATTTATTTTCGAAAAATGATGGAGTTTCGATATTCAAAACCTAATCGACAAAACATTTCCGCTATCTTTGTTACTTTCTTTCGTTTCTCCCTCCCCTACCCTGTACTCTCTTCTCTTTCTCTCTCTCCCACGACTAAATGTCTGTCGGACTACCTCTGTCTGGTCCATCTTTCTAGTGGCCACCGTTACTGTCAAGTATCGTTTGTCAGCGTTCACAAACTCTGTCTCACGTTGTTTGTCTTCCTTTCTTGGTTCGTTCCTTTGTTTCCCTCTCTTTTCTATTAAGTTTGGTGTTATGCTTTTACTTAATGGAAATGGCATATGAATCCTAATATTAATTTGGATAATGATCTTCGATTTTATGCTTAATGTTTACAGTATACAAAATGGAAATTAGAAAAATCCATACCTAAAATAATGTTTATAGGATTTGGTTAAAACCCCAGTGTAATAATTGAAAAAAGAGGATGGATTGAAAAACTAAGAAATAAGGTAGATATGAGTTTTGCATAGTTTCTTTAATATAACTTTAGTAACTAAATCTCTTCTTTTTACTGTGTTTATGATGAATGTATCCTTTATCAGTACCATATCATATTTTACTTTCACAAATATATGTGCTCCTGTACCATTTGACCAACAGAATCAAAGTGATCCAATCATATGCTTGCTTGATAACACTCTTCAATTTCTTTATGTATGGGATAGATTTGTAATTTTTCTAGCTAAGATCTTATTGATTACTGCTTGGTTGTAAGAACTCATTGTTAACAATATTTCTATTTTCAACGAGATTGAAGAGAACATCACTTTGGTTAGTCTTAATTTTGCATTAAAAGAGTATTTGATTTGATGGAGGATGACTAACGAGTTTGGTGGTTATTTATTAATATGGATGTATGACGTGTAGCCTAAGAATCTTGTACTGATAATGGCTATTACACATTATTGAGGATAATTGACATAATTTTTAAAATTTGTGTTAACATTGGTATTATGGGATTTATGTTGACTAATTAGGTCTTATGAAAGTAGTTGATTGGTGAACTTTGATATGGATATTGTGAATTATAATGAAGTTATTAACATGATTTATTTTGTGATGAAGTATGGCTCCATGGTTAAAAATGGTGGCTAAGAGAAAAAGGAGTCATGTTGCTTCTTCTATAACGCCACCTCCTCTAAAGGAAATTACTAGGTTTATAAATTGGGAAGTTGAATAATGATATGGTAAGAGATCTAATAACAACATGGATTGGAAAAACCATAAGCATTGACGTAAAAAGATCCTTCAAGGTTCAAAACAAAGTATTTAATCAGTTATGACTATTTTTTGTGTTTTTTAGTTTTCTTTTTTGGTTTTGTGTTTAAGAACTCTTTAGTTTGATATCATCAGGTATGTATAATTCTTAGTTAAATTTGGTTGCTAAAGGTTAAGTTTATAATATGATTAACTCATTTTAATGTGAACTTGACATTGTGAATGCTAGGAAGATAATTATGTTAAGTGACAATATTTTGATTTGACCTAAGTGATCCTACAAGAAATAAGTGTGGTGATGTCTATAAAAAAGACAATGTAAAACAGTTATACTAACCACTATTGTAATTGTTTGATTATTTATTCGTATGTCAAGCTTTTTATGTAACAATTCCTTGAACTTTGCTTCTCCCATCTTCATTAACATTTCCTTTCCATTTCATACAACAACATTTTATGTAATTTCAATATTCAAATTGATGAATATTGATTGGATGCATTATGTTTTTGAGATTAAAAGAATTATATTAACTAAGCTTTAAGCTTATATTAGAATAAGGAATAGTGTACAATGGTCAAGCCCTTTAAAGGGGAGGGGTGGGGGATTCTACATACTAAATAGGAAAATTTGACTACTTAAAGTTTATATCAGCTCTATTTAAACACAAGATGAAGAAGATTATAATCAACAATCTAAATACCAACTAAGTTTCATTTTAGTATAGACTACCAAGTGAGCATAGTTTTTTATCGGGACTTCTCCAATTTAAAAGGTAGTATTAATTACCATTTCATATGTATCTAAAGCTAAGCCTTTATGAAGTGTATTGCTCCTTTCCCTCTGGATAGCATACATGTAGTATAGGAAAGTAGTTTTGAAGACACAAGCATTCTACTTTAAGTTTTTAACATTTTCATGCCCATTTAACAATGAGTGGCCATTCCCTTTCATTACAATATAGTTTGATCAAACGTTGAATTTTATACCAGACAACCTGAGAATATAAACATTGAAAAAAGAGATGGACATTAGTTTCAAGAACCAACTGGCATAATAAATATAGGACGTTATGAATTCCATTGCATATATCCCTTGTTTGCATTTTTTGCCTCACTACCAGCCAACTAATGAATGAAGAATTTAGGGGTAGTGATTTAGAGCAAATAAGATTAAACTAGTAGACTTTTAAGGAATGAGGCCTAAATATCTCATATAATTTTAGATGTTTCTTACGTGGAAAGAGTGAAATAATGACATTCATAGACAAACACATGCAAAACCAAAATTTCAATCATCGGACCTTATAACATGCCATCTTTTGTGATCTTGCCTGAGTGCCATGGCCAATTTGAATCTATGCTTAGAGAGTTATTATTAGGTATTGTTGTCATAATCTATGCTTGGAGAGTTAGAAGTTTTTCTTTGCACACTCCCTCGATTAAAAACTCAATTATCCTTAATTAAAATTATTGGTAGATAGTAAATGTGAATGACATGCAATATTCTGTGGTATGTTTTATATGGCTTCACTCATTCATCTTGAGTCAAACATGGCAGTAATTTAAGATCTCTTTCAATTACTTAAGGTTCTTGGCTAAGATCTTATTCATTGTCTTCTTTGCTTTGTTTTGGTTATCTTCTTTGGCCGTCAGCTCATTCTAGCTCTGTTACCTTCTTCCTTTATGTGCTTCAGTGACTTCTTCTACATGTCGGTTGAGGTGAGTGAGTTTTGTTATTTACTAGGTTTTTATGTACTTAGCTTAATTTGGGTACGTGTATGTGGTTTGAACCTTTGAATTGAACTTCCTGCATTTTTAATGTTAATGGCCTGCACCAACTGAAACTTGTTTGTGGTATGAACTTTAGTTTATCAATGAATTAATATAGGATGGTTTTAACTTATAGTTCCAAATATCTGAATTTTTTCAATGGTTTATTTCGTTAATGCTCTCTAAAATTATTTGGTTCTCTTTACTTTTTATATGTGAATCTTTACACACATCTTTTTTAATATAATAATAATTTTTTCTAAACATACTAGATAATTTGTATATGTTACAATAATTTATTAATCAAAGTATTCATATTTTTATCTTTACTTATTATATTTGTTAC
>JAOSBK010000007.1:339194-394564 GCA_027568895.1 Erythroxylum shatona | reverse complement strand
TGACGGCGGACAGGAGTTGACGACGGTTGAGATAACGGAGATGAGAAGGAATGCAAACAATGGCATAGCTCCCATATCTCACTTTCTTCTCTCTTTCTAATGCAGTCAATACTACGTGTTTATATGCTCTTACTACTACAATCACATGGCTTGGACTGAGCGTGAGACTGAGCTATTTATCCAGATCTCCTGTCTAATATTATGATGTCTTATTTTGTCCAATAAATCTCAATTATTAATTATGTAAGTCCTGCATAAATTATATGTGAATCCTACGTAAGTCTTACAAAATAAATAGCTGATATTTTATGAAACAAAATAAGACAAAATAATACTAAACAAAGGATCTTCTATCATTTATTTGTACCCATCTACCATGGTTATGGTTTGCAGACCCAAATCTGCTCTAAAGAAGTTAGGTATGGCAACAGCTCAGACTGGTGTCAGATCCTCGACAAATATGTGGAAGAGATCTTCTTGGATAAGGTCTAGAGGATCTCATCCCTTTACTGGGCTGACCCAAAGAATATGTGGTTTAGCAACTTGTAACATCGAGTAAACAGAGATAACAATGGACGGCCTGTTCATATTGAGGTGTTTTAATTGATCAATGTATGAGCTTGAGTTTAGGATCATATTAGTTCGAGTTATAATTTATATAAATTAAAATGATATCGTTTCATTTAGTTGGACAAACTTATATTTGATTTTATATTTTTAAAATATTTGTGCAGCACTGTTTAAAATAATAATTAAAAATTCCAAATTTATCAGGTTAAACAGTAAAAACTTTAACTCGTTAAATTTTTAAGTTCAGTTTTTAACTTTTTCATGTGATTTATTTTAATTATTTTAATATATTAATTAATCGGTCAATTTTTGTAAATTAATAATTTTTTATAAATTAAAATAAATAGATTAATTTTTATTTAATAATATTTTTAATTAAACTTCATTAATAAAAATAAACTTTTTTAATTTTATTTAATCTTTAACTGATTTTAAAACAGGTTACTTTTTAAACTTTAAATCCCTCTTTTTTTACTAATTTAAATTTCAATGCAATCTTTTAAACATCGGTAAAAAAATATGCAAATATCTTGAATTAATATTTTTTAAAGATTAAATTGAAATTGTTTGAAATGAAATTATTATGAATATTTTTAAAATTAAAATTTGAATAATATTAATTTAAATAAAATTATTTAAAATAAAATTATTTTAATTAAATGAAAAGGTTGTTCGAATCTCGAAGAAGACTTAAACCAAACCTACAAGCATCTACCTAGTTTGTTTCTTAAGATTGATAAGGGAAAAAAGTTCAATATGATTAAGGGGCGCTTAGTTTATTAAGGGTGAAGACAGTGAGAATAGAAATGAATATAATAAGAAATAAGAATAGAGTATAACCAATAATGAATCTCATTCTTTTATAGAGGATATAAATGAATATAGTAAGGAATGATAATAGAGTATAGCCAACAATAAATCTCATTCATTTACTAATCTAGATGAATGAAGTATTGCTGAAAATGAGGAAATGAAAGTATTACCTTTATCGATATCAAATATGAGTTTTTATTCCATACCCATACCTTTTTTCCCATTACCCCCAAACATACACACCTAAGGGTAGTTTGGTAATAATTATTTTAAATATATTTTATTAATATATTATAATAAATTAATATAATTTATGAAACTCAAATTTCCTATCAATAATGTTCACTTATTTATGATAGTTTGGTAATAATTATTTTAAATATATTTTAATTATTAAATCAAATTTTATTTTAAATTTATATATTTTGAAGATATTTTAAATTTAGTTATATTTATTAAATTAAATTTATGTAATTTAATTTTAAAATTAAATAAATTATTAAGTAAAATTACATTATTCATAATAATTATTAAAAATTAATATATTAAATAATTACTCACTTTTTATAAATTTTATAATTTTTTAAAATAGGAAGAAACAAAACCAAGAACAAAAATAAAAACATGATTTTTTAAATGATTTTAAATTTAAAAATAAAAATAACTCAGATAGCCTTATTAATACCAAATTCCAGTAAAGTCTAGTTATTTGCTGGTTAGCTTACACCAAGACGTGGTATATAATCGAGGAACGTACGCCTTTGAGCTTTGGCTTGAGAAAATATTTGTCGTTATTGAATTCCATCTCCGATTTGCTCTTAACGTCTCGGTGATCACGAATCGCCTGAAAGCATCCACGGCTCTGGATCGCTCTTTGGTTTAATTCGGTATATCTTTTTCAAGATTTCCACGGCTTTTGTTTCTTTGTTGTCAATTGAAATTTCGATTAGGGTTATATTGTTAGATGCAATTCAAATGCTTATTTAGCCGCTTCTAGGGCTTTGTGATTATGTTTGGTTGTGATTTTAGTTGAAAGTTTACGGTATTCTATGCTTGAAACGTGTTATGTATTTCGGGCACAACGTAGTTCGATTTTGGTTCTGCGAGAGTGGGTTCTGAGGTATTTTGCTACGTGAATAATATTATTGATTTTCTTTTCTTAAATTATACAGAAAAAGATTCCTTTTTCGAGATCCAATCTAATTGGTATACGTATGATGCAAAGATTTATTTAAGTGTCAGGGTTTGGGAGATGAGGAGTCAGGTAAACAAGTATGACGAGAAAAAGAACCAATTCACTTATCCTCTTTTGTGAGGTTGCTTATGTGGGAGATATGGAGACTATAGTTGTTCTGATTTGAAGGTTTTAGTATGTTGTGAATAATAAGCTGTCATAGGTTATTACAGGACCGTGGGTTATTCCGGTATCTTCATTATTGATTCTGTATTCACCAAAAAAAACCCCATAATTTCTTTATTATGAAGTGAGGAAGCTCGCAAGTGTTGAGATCGTGCCACAAGTCACATAATTGTGTTGGTATATTTAAAGCTTGCCTGTTAATCATTGACTTCCAGCTAGCTGCCTGTGCATACTGAACTCGTTGGCAATGGATAAAGGTGCTCCTTCTAGTCTTTTTGTTAATGATGGCTCTTTCATGGAGAGATTCAAGCAGCTTGAACAAGACAAGGGAAAGGACCAGGGTAAGTCCCAAGAGAAGGACAAGGGTGCTGGAGAAAAGGATTCTAAACCCAAGCCAATTGTTACAGGGACACCCAAGTCTTCTGCTGGTAAAATTAACATGCAATTGAAGCGTAATGATGCTAGTGGGAGCTCACAGGCAGCTTCAGGAGGCAAACTTGCCTTCAGCTTGAAACAGAAGTCAAAGCTTGTTGCACCTGCTGTTAGGCTGGGTGCTGATGAGGAGGATGAAGATGAATTAGACGCTGAAAATGTCCCAGTTGATGCAAAAAGGCAGAAGTTGGGTCAACCAGATGCCTATGAACTGCCGTCCAGACATACTGATGTTGGTAATTACTGCTTGTATAGATTTACTCTCATCTGGTTGGACTTCAATGGAAGTTCAATTGCTGATCTTGGGTACATGGTGTTTTGGGGTGACAAGATATTAATGAGGACGCCACTATTTAGTCATTATTTAAATCTGCATTCTTTCTGTAGTTTCATATCCCCTGTATGGCCATACACATGCAAGCAAAGCATGCCAAATAGCTTCATATGTAGTTCATGGATGTTTACTCTTATTGATTACCTAATGCATACTTATTGGAACTTGCTCCAAGTCATTAAGTTAAGCACTGTTTGTCTTACAAACTCTCTTTCCTTTATTTTTAACCATGATATCCCTCCCGGTTCAAAAGATGCTTGACAAGAAAACTTCAATTAAATGATATTTTCCCTTAATATCTTCCTCTTAAGTGATTCACCTAGTGGGGTTCTATACTATTGACTAAAACAGCTATACATTTCCTTTGCCTTTTAAAGCTTCAATATGACTGTGTCATACACTGATTCTTTATTTGATAAGTGTAATGTGTCCTAATCGTTATGTGCTCTGAGATTAAGATGAGCATCTCCTTTTCCTTTCCCTAATCTTGAACTAGAAATTGAAGAGTACAAAACATTCTTGAATATTTCCCGTCTCATGAATGCAGCTTTTGTATAATCAATCAACATTGGTGGAAAGAGATGTTCAATGAAAGATTTGGCATATGTGGCACGCCTGCTAAAAAGAGTAATTTGCATTCCATTGTTCATGCTCTCGGTATTAATCAGTTTTATAAGTGATGTGCAGCACCAGTGTTCCCAAGTGATCCCACAGTGAAGAATGTTGCAGACAAACTAGCAAGTTTTGTTGCAAAGAATGGGAGGCAGTTTGAGGATATCACACGACAGAAGAATCCGGGTGACACGCCTTTTAAGTACGCCCTCTATACTGCCATTTTTGTACACACGGATCTTATTGTTAATCTCATGCTCTGCATGTGGAAGCTTAATATTTTATTTCCATGCCGTCTTTTGAGCTGCTTCTAGATTTCTATTTGACAAGAACTGCTCAGACTATAAATATTATGAGCATCGACTTGCTGAGGAGGAAAAGTTCTTTTCAGAGACCAAAGATTCGAAAGTTTCAGCCAGTGGTTAGTCTGCTACCCTTCTATTCTAATTTACCTCCAGATGGAGCTGTCAGTGGTTCTCCTTCATAAAAATTTGAAACAAAGATATTTAAGGTCCATTAGATTTATTTATGGTTATCGTAGTGAATACAATTATATCTTAGTATTTTTTTACAATTTTTTGACTCTCATATACCCACCACTGTTGTTCAAGCTGCAAAAATTTGGTGACCCCACATTTTATGGATTTATGTTTTTCAATTGCTTTGGTGTTTATCCAACGTGGTTTTAGTTATACCTTAGGTCCTATTTTTATATAAGGCACTAAATTAATTAATTTGACAGTTTATGTATTTTTCTGCATTTTTTTAAGGGTCAAGTCTTCATGTCTGTTTTATTTTGTCTGATATTTCCCTTTCAATAGTCAATTTTCATCCATAGTGCAAAATATCATCATTCCAAGCTGTCTTTTCTAGGTGGGATCAGCGCATCGGCTCCTAAATCCGCAGATGTTTCTCAAAGGTCACATCAGCAAGCAAATTACCAAATTCCTGCTTCAGCTTTATATGAAGCCAGTGAAGAGCCCCATTCTGGGCCTTCTGCACAAACATCTACTGGAAGAACTGTTAATGGTATGTTGTGTGCACTTCCATTTCCAAAGAAATTGAGTTTATGTAGACACAGGGAAGTGAAACAAACATGTGGAATTTATAGTGTAAAAAGCCTTTGGATCTCTCTGCTCTTGTAAAGATTGCTGATTAATGAAAATCCTCTTTGAGAACCCACCCTGAAAAGTACTATTGTATGATTCTGCGTTTAGGAATTCTTTGTTTTTTGTTCAAGAGATTTGCTTTTACTGATGTCATGTTTCCTTTAGCTAAGATGGGATATATTTTGTTCAAGAATACTTTAACTGCTTGTCTAATATGTGATCACAATTAGGGATGGAGCCCATGGGCCAGCTGTGCCAATTTTTTTTTTTTAAATAATTTTTTTAAAAAATAATTTTTTAAAAAAATTAAAAGTATAAAACGTCTTTCTTTAATTAGGTGTGGACTTGGGCTGCCCATGCCCAGACTTATATGAGACCTAATTCTTCTAAGTAAAACAATGTCATTTTGCTTAGAATAGTTGGATCTATGGTCGGTCTGTTTTTGCATCGTTTTGCTTAGAATAGTTGAATCTCTGGTCGGTCTGAGCGAAAACACCTGAATTTGAGCCCATGGGCCAGCCCATTGTCATCTCTAATCGCAATTTCATCTCCTCTACGGTGCAGGTGACTCTAGTTCATCTGGTTCTGATCCAATAGCAATGATGGAGTTCTACATGAAGAAGGCTGCTCAGGAAGAGAGAAAGAGACAGCCTAAATACAACAATGATGAGATGCCTCCACCTGCTTCACTTCAAGGTTCTTTTTTTCTTCATCTGTGTTGTTTGTGTGCTGGAAAATGATCTCCATGTTTTCCCTTGTATGGTCACTAACTTCTAAATTTGGTCTCTTCACAGCTGCTTCTGCAAAAAGAGGTCATCACATGGGTGACTACATTCCGCAGGAGGAGCTTGAGAAGTTTATGTCTAGCTGTAATGATGCAGCGGCTCAAAAAGCTGCTAGAGAAGCTGCAGAGAAGGCTAGAATCCAGGCTGATAATGTTGGGCATAAACTTCTGTCAAAAATGGGTTGGAAGGAAGGCAAGAAACCCTACCCAAAAGGAAAAGAAAAATCAAAAGAAAAACTAGCATATATATGCTGCAATATATGGATTTACTTATTTTTCCAAAAAGTATATGGATTTAGTTATCCTTGTACAATATTATGCTTGCTTGTATTCTACTGACATAGTGGGTGATCCCCAGGTGAGGGTTTGGGGAGCTCAAGGAATGGTATATCAGATCCAATTGCAGCAGGTAATGTAAAGAAAGACAACTTGGGTGTTGGTGCTCAGAATCCCGGTGAGGTGGCCCCAGATGATGATATCTATGAGCAGTATAAAAAGCGGATGATGCTTGGCTATCGATATAGACCTAATCCTCTGGTATAATATCTTGTTCTTCCATCGATATGTTGTCTGAAGTTATCATGTGTTTACTGAAATGTTACAAGATTAAAGTTGTGCTAATGGTGTTCGGGTTCTCTTGCACAGAACAACCCTCGAAAAGCGTATTACTGAGTGCTTCTCATGCAATATTCAGCAATTCATCCTGCAAAGGTTTGTAATAGTCAGGAACGTCTTGAAGGATTCTATACCTTTCAAAGAATTTAGGATCCTCCTGAAACTGAACAATGGTGTAAAAGTTGGTTATTCTTTTCCATATGTTTTAGGATGAAGTTAAGTTATAACCGCAGTATGAGCAAAGGCTACAATGTTCGGAGTACCCCTTGAAGCTGATACCATGCAAGTCCTACTTTGAGTTTTAGTGTACGTGTAGATAAAAGTTTGTCTTGATTGCAACGGATTGATTGTTTCAAATGTGACAATGTTAGGAACAGAAATACAAATCGTTTCAACATTTTACATGTTCATTTTGAACAATCACAATGGCGATTGTTTCCAAGTCTGTGTTTGAATTTGTCTGATATGATGTGCAGAAAATCCAGTTTCTTAGCAAGAAGTATATTAAATACAAATTATGCTTCAGAAAATTATAATTATACATTGCTCTTGTTTTTACAAGGAAAAAAGAGAAGTAAATTCAGATGCTTTTAAGCAAGTAGACTAATCATGCAGGACTGGGCACCTGAAGGTAAGAATATGTGCGAGTCAGGCCATGAGTACTCGGCATATGTGCTGCTGGTGATGGATGACGGGTTTTTGCAAGCAGGAACATACCACACAAATTCACATTTACGGAAGTTTCACATCAGTCTTTCTTTTCGCCTTTAAACATAAAGTGAACAAATACAAATTGGATCCCAAACTTAAGTTAGTATGATAATACAAGTTTAAACAGCTTGGTGAACTTGGTTTCCATGTTTCATCAGAAATTGTATTTAGCATCATTCACAGAATAAAAAAGGACGCGTTTGTATGATTCTGTACTGCTTGTGACTCTTAAAGAGATTCTCGAGGATGGTAGAAAAAATGCCTCTGTCACTCTTTGGATTGGACTGGTTCTACAACTACAGATGCCTTTGCCTTGCATTATTCATGTTATTCCATATTCCCCATACCTAGATCAGTTCCTTTTCTACTATACAAATTTCATTAAGCTCAAGTAATTAGTGATTGGTATTGAAGTTTGAGGCTGATAAGCCAAGTGGGGATGGAAAGTTATACTTTTTTTTAGATTAGTCAGGAAAATCACTAATTGCATTAACATCTTAAACCTACAAATTTGGAAAAACGTTAGTAGCATGAGAAAAATAAGAACAAATCCTACAAACACAACCATGCAGAACAGCACTTGTAACCAACTTAGATGTAAGAGCGGTTAAGTTAGCAACTTGTTCAGCATTTTGTTTAAGTTGATCTTAAATAGAATTCATTTCAATATCATTAACTCTCTTAGCCCAACCTACTTCGTTCCTAGTTCTGAATTATTGTGAATTTTCAGCCATGTTAGAGATTAAAGTCTTAGCCGCTTTAGGTATTTTATCAACCAATGCCCCACCACTTGCAACATCTATCATGCTTCTATCATTTGAGCCTAAGTCGCCTAAGTCTTCCTAAAAATATTGAATCAATAGTTGGTATTTAATATGATGATTGGGCCATCTAGCACAAAGTCTCTTAAACCTTTCCCAATACTTATATAATGACTCATTAACATTTTGCCTAGTTCCACAAATTTCCTTCCTTACAGATCCATCCTACTTGCGAGAAAGAAGATTTGTGCAATTGAGCCTATATAGCAATGGATTGAGGCAGAATATATCACAACTAATCCTTAGCTAAGTCTTATAGAGAGAAAGGAAAAGCATGAAGTTTTACCTGTTCATTATTCTGCAACTATGATACTGTCATATTCGATAAAGAATTGCAGTTCCAAGGTAAAGGGAAGAGTATATAACAATGCATTCAAAACTTTATCAGCAAAACATTTTCAGGCATCAAATCTGCAACTAGGTCAATTCACCATACAACTGCTGATTAAAAGTTAAACTAACTGATCATGCCTATACATAGTAGCATGTATATCAAATAAGTGGTTCTGCTAGTTGGTTGATTCCAAAAGCTACTTAATAACAAGTGTCACAACATAGTGGACGAGAAGAATGAAACTTACCACAGAACACAATGTGATACTTGTGATATACAAAACACAAATATTTATGTTTAAATAGACAAAACACAACGCAACTAATAGCATTAACTATCTTTATGACCACAATCACCGTATAAAATTCATAAAACACAATGCAAACCCAAATTAATCAAAACAAACGACTAAGCAATCTTAAACCCAGATTAAATCGCAAAACTACTTCAATGACTTACCTCAATCAACACGCACATGCACTCCGACTGGTGATGATAGAGGGCCGACTGTAGAGCGACAAAAAATGAGAGAGGGAAGGTTAAAATGATGAAGAGGGAAGGGGAGAAACGCAGGCGTGGGAGACTGACGAAGATGAGAGAGGGAACAAGGTTGGATGATTTAGTATGGAACGCGGGAGACTGACGAAGATGACAGAGGGAGGCTTCGGTTTTCGTTTGGAAAATTGGGGGGAGGAGAAATTAATTACGTGGACTAGGCCTTTCCCGACGTCTATTTCTCCAAAACGACGTTTATTCTATTTTGGGACGTCTTCCTACCAAAACGACGTTAAACACTTCCTTTATCCCCGACGTCTTAATACAACGTCGAAGAATATTCCATCTTTTCTTGACGTTTTTCCAGACGTCGTGAAAGCCTCAGACCATTCACGACGTCTACATTATAAACGACGCTAAAGGTGTTGTTTTGTTGTAGTGAGAAAAAAAAAGTATGATACGAATTTTATATTACTATAGCTGTTTACATAAAATGTAATTTTCATGGCATGTAACAAAAAAAGTCTCTTAGTTCCTTATATGTTGTACTGTCAACCTAGTATTATTAAACTCTAACTCATGTACATGCACCTTTACAACTTGACACATTCATTAACAAAATCTATTGCCCTTTTGTTTTCCCAGTCTCCTCTTTATTGCTTTACAGATGCTTGAATTAGCAAATATATTCAGCTTCTTTGTACACTTCAATCATTGTTGTTAAAATGTCTCATCAAAAACTTAGCAATAGTATGAACCGAATTAGAGATGTTTGTAATTCATATTAATTTTAATTAACCTCCTAAACTGCAGTGACAAAAGGGGAAACGGGCACTGAAGAAGCCTCAACACTTCTAGATGCTACTGGAACACTAATGTTTTTTATTAGATGCTAACAGAGGCACCGTCAACCAAAAATTCAGACCGCTAGTTTGAAGGCAGAAGGAAATAAGCTAAGTATGTTTGGAATAGTGTTCCCCAACCGGAGCTTCCCTCTGGACATTTCCACTTTTTCCCAAATCGACACATTCCATTGGATTCTGGACATGAACACTTTCGTTGGTATCTCATCTCTCTTCCTCTTTGTTATGGTTACCATTTTAATTTATAA
This sequence comes from Erythroxylum shatona, assembly GCA_027568895.1. Lineage (NCBI taxonomy): Eukaryota > Viridiplantae > Streptophyta > Magnoliopsida > Malpighiales > Erythroxylaceae > Erythroxylum > Erythroxylum shatona. The sequence goes on along the minus strand of JAOSBK010000007.1, from coordinate 384,463 downwards.
ATTCATACTTTATTGTGTTGCAGGTGAGGCCTACGATCAAATCCGCGAGCTCTGCATATTTCTCTTGAACAACTTCACTCTCCCGCCTGACAAAGCCCTTGCCGTTTACATTCAATCCCCAGGCTCCCCCTTCCAGTACTGCGGCGCTGTCACCCTATCACGCCCCTCCGCCGTTCTCGCCCTCAACTGGCCCGAGCCCGGCGGAGGCCAATTGCAACTCCAGGCGCCCGGCGCCGCTCCTCTCTCCGCCAAAATTGGGGTCTCCGTCGAGGACTTGGCATCCTTGCCTTTGTTGGATGTGGCGGCTCAGAAAAGAATCGAGCGACTTGCCATGAAAATAGGTCAGAATTTGTTTAATTATATGCAGTCGTTTTGTGGGGTTGATGGGAGCAGGTTGGTTGTTCCCATGGATATATTAGATCGATGGTTCAACAAGTTTCAGGAAAGGGCTAAGCGTGACCCTGAATACTTAAAAGGCTTCGATTTGTAATATCCTTGACCCATAATTTGTATCTCAAGTCTCTAGCTAAAACAGCGTATGATAACTCCGAATGTGGTTCTGTTGCTTCATTTTAAGCATTTCCTGTCAAAGTCTCCTTTCCTTTCATCTTCTTGAGGATGTCTGTCCCAAGCTACTGTGCCTGATACCTGAGGCTTATGTTTAATGCGTACTTAGGTATGAGCTTAACCACGCTACTTTAGGAAGATGCTACTGTTGATATAGAACTTTCAGATTCAGTAGTTGTTATGGATTAGAATCGTCAGGATAATTTGGAACTTCTTATGGGTTAATTGTAACAAACGTTAACGCAAATGCTTTGTGTGTCGAAATATAAGAATTTCAATTTGCATTCACCTCATAAAATATCCCATTTTGGTACCCTATAGTGCCTAATCTAGGTGGTACCTGGTTTTGGCAATTAAAGTGAATCTTCAATTGGCATAAAGGGTACTAAGTTGGTAAAGGTTGGATATAGAATTTTGGCATGTCATTTCCCAGTTAAAACAAAAGTGGAGCTATGAGCATCAGTTTCTTTCTTCTTTTGGATGATTTGGTATCAATGAATTGAGGCTAACTAGGACGATAAAAAATTTGCTCTTTCCCACAAAGCTATTGATGAACTTTGTTTTAATAAAAGACAACCAAAAGAATGTACTCAATAGAGACTGGTAGTTGATATTTCTTGTCTGGAGACTATATTTTACGCTCTTGCAATATTTTACTTCCATTTGTACGACTTTTGGCATTGGGATATAGTTTTGAGTGTTATTTCTGCTTCTTCCTTCTCTTTTTTGGGTTCGAAGAATACATAAAGTTTGTAATGGGTAAAAGCTGAGGTGAAATCTTATCCTTGGCAATTGGTCGATGACAGATCTAAAATATTTACAATTTCAGCATAGTCACTGTTCTATATGGGATTCCTTATGTATGGTTAAAAAAGTGATTTTGGGTTTGCGGAGATCTCTTTAGAGAACATGTCTTGCTCGTTGTTGTGTAACATCTGAAAGAAAGGGTTATTATTATTCGATCATGCGCTATGGTATGGAGTTGTGTATTTCTCACTAGTTCATTGAACTAGTTATAAGATGATTGATGCAAAAAAAATACCATTACTCATGTTACTAAAATAATAAATAGAAGCAACGATGTATTCTGCTGGAAAATAATCGTTCTATGTTTGACAAATTTTCCTAAATTCCTTTTTTTTTTTAAAAATAAATGGCGTATTACTATATTAGAAACTAATTACAACATTGTAATGAATTCAAGGCTTAAAGCCTACTTACCAAAGGAGCAAAAAGGTGGAGAAAAATATAATAAGAGGACTAACTATGAGAAACCAAGAAAAAATTAAAGCTGCCATCTGGTCTTCATATCAATGGTAAGAGAGTGTTGAGCATTTTTGGCATAAATGTGTGCTCTAATCTTGTTTATAGGTCTATCCGCAATCATGTATTTGTCTTCGTTGTGATTCAAGAATTTTTTATGGTTTCTTTCTTTACAAATGTTGTAGACCGTAATAGTAAATTTTGCTTTGAGAAGAGTAGCATTGGGTTGCCATTTCTTTGTGACACATAATCCAACTCGTAACTTGATTCTAATTGTAGTTGCAATGATGAGTTGACAACAAATGTAAGATTCGGCTCTAGATAGCTATAGAGAAAAAATAAGTGATCTCTATCGTCGACTGCCCTGTCGCATAGTACACGTCTCATTCACCTTTCCTCTATGTTGACTTTTAGTTTGGAGCCTTTTTTTTTTTTAATTACATTAGGTATTTCGATTTAGTCGAACTAATCCTAAGCTCCTAAGACCCCACCTCAAGAGCTCTAGATGAGGTAAATCTGGAATTCCAAAATTTCTCAGGTTTCTATGTAGCCTGTATATTTCTGCGCACAAGAAGTCTTCACATATTTGATTATTCAGCTGATGATTGATCACTGGCCTCCCCCTGTTCAACATCAGGTTCCCATCAGCCCCCAAGTTTCCTAACAGCTTCAACTCCCACACAACCGTTAGAAACGAGGCATCCGTAATTAATCCGATCAAGAAGCTTTGCCTAGGGGACTAGCGGATCATCAATAGGAATAGTTCCTATTTCTCCTTCTTTGGCGTGACTCGAACTCAAGGCCTCCTGGAAGGGAGAATCTTAAGTAAGGAGCTGAAACTGTTTAGGCCACTCCTACTTGTCTTTGGAGCCTATTCTTAATAGCAAACTATGCAATAATAGACGCTTTAGGACAAATGGTGTATTTCCAATGGAGATTGTACCAAGGAACTACAACATAAGTAGAAGAAAATAGTTTATAACATGAGTGGTTAGTAAATTTACCACTCGAGTTAAGATCCCAAGAGATAGTATCCTCATTTTCAGTATGTTGGAGTAAATGGAAGTGAGCCACAAGACAATGGAAGCCTTTGAAATTTCCTTACCATTCACAATTCACAATTAAGAGACATTAGGATTTAATGGCATTCTATTTCTTAACCTTAGAAAATCCAAATGTTATATAAGAGGGTTGCCATCTAAGTAGTTATCAAATCATAGCCAAGTCTTATCCCCATTGTCAAATTTGTGTTTGATACAAGAATAAAAAATTACCCTCAGTTTCATCATTTGCTTTAGAATATAAGAACCCTCTTTAGAATAGTTAGTTTGCCAAAAAGTGGTATTCTTCAAAAAGTATTCGTGAATCCATTGGATTCATAATGCATTGTGGTTAGTACATAATCTCCACCTTCTATTTACTTATGTCTCCTACTTTAGTTGATTCTAATTCAATGGTTATTAATGTTATTTTAGTTTTTATCACTTAAGTGACTACATGTAAAATTATAACTTAAAGTATAGTTACAAGTGACACGTATATGAAAAGTTGGTTAAATTTTTTTTATACAGATTCCTAAATAATCTTTATGGTCGATGCTGGTTTTTGTGAATCGTGTTGATATAAGATCTGGTGATTTTTTATCAACTAAGACCCATGATCAAGTTGTTCATTCAACTTTTCGTTCAAGTAATTTTGAGACTCACATTATTCAAAGGAAGTTGAAGCAGCAACAGAGTGCAACAACACCCCCCATTTGGTAGATGAAGTATCATAATTCATCAATCCCTCTCGAAGGGAATTATTAAATATATAGAAGTCATAACCACTGGAGTGAAATTTCAAACTAAGATTATAAAAATAGAAGAAAAAGGAAAAGGTCTAAGAAAAAAAAGGATTTTCTGGTAAGATCCACAAAACTCATAAGCAAAGTTTCTAACTTTTTCTTTATATATAATGTTTGCTTCCTGCTAAGTGAAACGATGGTAGAAAAAGGTGAAATTAGAGCATGAAAGATTTAGATAATTGTACTTGTGCCTTATCTTTAAATAATTAAAGTCTCGCTGGGGATTTGTTTTTTTGGTGTAATAACTTATCTTTAAATAATTTAAGTCTCACTAGGGATTTGTTTACTTGGTGTAATAACAAGAAAATTACAGCCTTAATATTAAAAGAGGCTTGATAGGGTCCTCAAATGTCCTCATAGCTACTGAAATTACTTTATTCTTAGGTAGATTTTGTCTAACCTCTGACAGTGCATATTGAGTTTACTGCAAATTTTACCTGACTCTGCACATTAAAATTTTTAGTTATGGTGAGTCGGGATCGAATCTACAGGGAATGTTCGGTTAATTTTCGTAACGAAATTAATTGATGTAAGGAAAATATAAGGAGGGTTTTTGGATTTTAAGCAATTTAGAAATTAAAGTAAAAGTAAAATATCAAAAACAAATTAAAACAAGTAATCAAAAATGAGAAAAGTGTCGAATATAAGTAAGGTCTAGTTCTAGGGTCAATCTCGGCCTAAACATGATCAAGCATATTACATCATCTTAACGTTTTGACAACTCTTTTCGAATTATTAATCTGACACTCATAGAATGTTCTACCGATCTCGATTTTTTCTTAGGTTGTGTTTAATCAAGATACGATTGATAATTAAACCTAACTTAACACAACCAAGATATGATCGATAATTAAACCTAAATGACAGATAATTAAAACTAACTACTGAATAACCTAGGATACGATCTCTAGATTCAATTTGGCAACCACATTACGAATTGGAAAACGATTAATATAGGCAGTAAGCTCACATATTTGGGTTATCTAACCTAAGTTATGTTGTTTATAATAATTAACAATCATTATATGCTACTCACAAACATCAAAAGTAACGATTACAGATTACATCGATACTACAGTCCTCTATGTGCAGCTATCCACCATCCATTATATACCTTTGTTTTAAACTTAAAAAGCTATGTTAAGTGGACGAGTGGCGTGTGTGTGAGTGAGAAACCATGCAATCCCATGCACTAACGTTTTTACATCCATCCCACATTTTTGTATCAGCCATCACTCACACTTGTTTTCTTTATACCTTAAATGCTAATTTAAAAGTGGAATGGACAGCTAGGTTTCTCTCCACTACTCTTCACTCTCAGTTCTCCTTTCTTTGTCTAGCCAAAGCTAGGTTATTCATGTTAGAAATGGGCAACAAATGGAAAGCTTGCATGATTGACGTGAATGATTTCTTTTGTAACAATATTTACTCACGTTGCATGGCTATGAAATTTTCTGGATGCTAGTGAGCTATGTTGACAACATTTTCTTCATGTTCTTTTCATGTTCTTGCCTTCTTCTTGCTTTTAATTTTCATCTTCTTCATGCTCCATGAATCAATAGAGTATGTAAGTTGAGAAGATGGCTTCAATGGATATGCTTTTGGGCCACTTTAGTTACTTCACTTCCGAAATGTACCTAAGATCAAATATGAGCTAAAATGAATATCCTAAGCATTTTCGAGGCATTAATCACTAAGTGTAGTGTATCAAATAAACCAACATTTAAACACATATTAACTTTCCCCACACTTAGCTTTTGAACGTCCTCGGGCAAATCGATAAAATCAAAATCACAAACCAAAATTTTATTCATTTTCCATATTTCTTAATAATAGATAACCATAAGTAAAGATGAATGACTTTCAAAACCTATAACAAAAACTCAGTATTCAAAGCTTATGTTCTTGATCAATCAATTTTCACCACCCTTAGAAACTGAGTAATCTAGAGGTAGACTTGGGCAAAAAGTGTTTAAATAAGATATTTCTATTGGTACACTCAAACATCATTCATAATCAGAACAATCCATAACTTTGCATATAATTTCATTTCTCCACAACTAAAAGTCACATGCATAATTATGAACCAAAGGACTTTTCTAGTGTTGTAATGTGGGTAAGGATAAGGTGGGACGTATTTTGGATAATGTAGTATAAAATCCATCAATCTAGTGAAGCAAAAGTAACATTTAATGAGATATCAACCACGTAAGTTAACATTCATTCAAAACTAGGTACCGTCAGTCATGAAAAATGCAACAACTATGTTTCACAACTCAATTTAGCTCTTATACCATAAGCCACATTAATATAACATAAAAAGTTTCTCCATCCAAAACAACATCTGCCTCATATGCAATATATTCGAACACCCATTCAATACAATTTAAGGATGATAAAATATTAATTAACAACTTTTCACATCAATTATATTTCCTCCTTGATATTTTTTATTCAAACTCACTTTTTCCTTCTTTCTTTCTCTTTTTTTCTTACATTTTTCTTTCAAAAGTAGAAGTGATAGAAGCTACATCAACATAGTATTCATAACATGGAATTTTAACAAATATAACCAACTCCTATGTATGTAACCCCCACACTTAGGCTTTTGTACAATCACATTCATTAAGAATTACCAAATGCTCCACTAGCTTTAAAACTTGGGTAGGACATTTGGATAGGTGCATATAACATGGTTTATATAAAAGAAAAGGATAATAAAGCTCAAAGGGGGTTAGCAAAGGAGCATTCACATAGTTAGGTATGCTATTTAGCTATTGTAGCTCGTAATTAATAAAGAATGCCTAATCATTTTCATAAAAATGCATATGATAAAAATATGGTCTCGAATGGAAAATCAACACAAAGTAAGGATGTATATATCATGAAGGTCATATATAATAAACAAAATAGTGGGAATGATATAGATGTGTTAGTCTAATATGACTCAAAACCTCATTGGTTTTTGTCTACCACTAGTCACCACTCTTCTAAGAATAATGTATATTAACAAATCACAAGAGCAAAAGTATATGCCAAATTTTGCTATGAATTTTATTGCAATTCAAACTCTAATTATGACTAAATAATCTTGAAAGCAATAGAAAACAAGAAAATTTTCGATTTTGTTTATTTGATTTTGAAAACCACTTAGGAAGTCACATAAGCTACAATTAAGCTAAAAAACATGCATAAAAACTAATATACCCCACCCCCATATTTAAAACTTACATTGTCCTCAATATAAAATCAAATGCAAGAAGTGAAGCAGTTAACAAAAATAGCAAATGTGAAAATGTAAAAGACAGAAATTAACTCCACTTGAATTGCCTCCCAAGTAGCGCCTTTGTTTAACGTCGTTGGCTTGACCTCCAGTTGCATCTATCAAGTGATACCAATCACATCCTCCAACATCAACACCTCCAAATTCTCCTTTTAGAAGTCCTCATAATACGACTTTAAGCAATGACCATTCACTATGAATGTCTTGTTAGTTTTGAGGCTCCATATCTCTATTACACCAAAAGGAAAGAGATGAGTGATAACAAACAGACCAACGCAATAGGAATGTAACTTATCTGGAAAGAGTTTGAGTTTGGAATGGTATAGTAACACTTTCTGGCCCACTAAGAATCTTTTCTTTGAAATCATCTTATCATGAAAAGCTTTCATCATCTCCTTATATATCACTGCATTTTGATATGACTCATTCCTCATCTCTTCTAACTCTTGAAGCTGCAACTTCCTATTCACTCCCGCATAATCTAAGTTCATGTTGCATCTTCTGATAGCCCAATATGCCTTATGTAGTAATTCTACAAGAAGATGACATGGCTTCCCAAACACTAGCCTATATGGCAACATCCTAATTGGTGTTTTATAAGCTGTCCTATAGGCTCATAGTGCATCTTCCAGTCTTACACTCCAATCCTTCCTATTGGGCTGCACGGTTTTCTCCAAGATTAACTTGATTTCTCGATTTGAAATTTTAGTATTGCCCATAAGTTTGGGGATGGTAAGCATAGAAACATTATGTGTGATGTGATTTTTTTGAACATTGCTTCCATCACCCTGTTGCAAAAGTGGGTCCTTTTGTCGCTAACAATGGCTTTTGGTATCCCGAACCTAGAAAGAATGTTAGCCTTAACAAAATCAGTAATAACCTTTGCATCGTTAGTCCTAGTGGCTTTGGCTTCCACCCATTTAGAAACATAATCAACTGCAAGCAATATATAAGTAAAGCCAAAAGACGGAGAGAAAGGTCCCACAAAATCAATACCCAAAAAGTCAAAAAATTCACAGAAAAGCAAAGGACTTTGCGGCAATTGATCCTTACGAGACAGATTATGTAATCGTTGGCATCTATCACAGGATTTGCAGAAGGTATATGCATCTTTGAACAATATTGGCTAGTAAAAGCAGCTCTTCAAAACTTTATAAGATGTCTCACGAAAATGTCCTCCGCAAGTGTATAAATAGCAAAAAGATAAAATTGATGATGATTTATTTTTCGGTACACATCTCCTGATAACTTGATTTGCATAGTGCCTCCAAAAATATGGGTCATACATAATACTTTGTTTCACTCCATAGCTTATCCTTTTGAGCTTTTGACAAACCAATAGGTAATTCATTAGTAACTAAAAAATTAACAATGTTGGCATACCATGGTAGTGTTGCATCGATAGAAAACAATTGCTCATCCAGAAAGGTTTGTCATAGAGGGATATCATCTTTTTCCTTAATTAGTTGGCTGAGATGGTCTGCCATCACGTTTTCTACCCCCTTTTTATCTCTAATTTCCAAGTCGAATTCTTGAAGGAGGAGAATCCCTCTTATTCGCCTCGATTTTGCTTCCTTCTTCGTGAGCAAGTATCGTAAACTTGCATGGTCAAAATAAACAATCACTTTAGCACCAAGCAAATTCATTCAAAACTTTTCCAAAACAAAAACCACAAAAAGAGTTCTTTTTCAGTAGTGGAATAATTCAATTGTGCTTGGTTTAGAGTCTTAGAAGCATAGTAAATGGCATGTAAAGCTTTTCCCACTCTTTATCCTAGAACTGCCCCCATTGCATAATCATGTGCATTACATATGATCTCGAAAGGAAGGTTCCAATCTGGTGGTTGAATCATCGATGAGGATGTCAAAAGCTCCTTAACTTTGTTGAATGCTTCCTTTCACTTCTCATCAAACTCAAAGGAGACATCTTGTTGAAGAAGTTTGCATAGTAATATGGCTATATTCAAAAAGTCCTTAATGAATATTCGATAAAAACCTTCATGTCCATGAAAAAGAACTCACTTCCCTTACAGTAAACGGGTAAGGTAAAGAAGAAATAAGATCAACTTTAGACTTGTCTACTTTAATACCCTTAACAGATATCACATAGCATAAAACTATACCTTGATCCATTATAAAATAACATTTTTTCCAGTTCAACACAAGGCTAATTTTTATAAATCGTTCCAAGATAACGATAAGATTCTCAAGAGATTCATCAAAAGAAGATCCATACACAATAAAATCATCCATGAATACCTTAATAATCTTCTCAACATATTAAAAAATTCTTACAATACACTTTTGGAATGTGGCGGGTGTGTTACATAATCGGAATGGCATCCTTTGGTAGGCAAACATACCAAATGGGCATGTAAATATGGTCTTCTCTTGATCTTCCGGTGTGATCGAAATCTGAAGATAACCTAAAAAGCCATCTAAAAAGCAATAATAGTCATAACTAACCAATCTCTCAAGCATCTAATCAATAAAAGGAAGGGGAAAGTGGTCTTTACAAGTAGCAGAATTTAACTTTCTATAATCAATACATACTCGCCACCCGGTTTGCACTCGGGTGGGAGCCAACTCACCTTTTTGGTTTATCAAAATGGTGATTCCAGACTTCTTTGTAACCACCTGGATAGGACTTACCCACTTAATGTCAGAAATTGGGTAGATAGCCTCAACATCGAGAAGCTTCAACACCTCCTTCTTCACAACTTCCATTATTGGAGGATTCAACCTATGCTGAGCTTGCATTATGGATTTTGCTTCTTCCTCCAACAAAATGTGGTGCATGCATATGGAAGGACTTATCCCTTGGATATTTGCGATAGTCCAACCAATGGCCATATTATGTTTTCTCAACATTCGAACCGATCTCTCCTTTTGATTTGAAGTCAACTTTGTCGAAATGATAACTAGGAGAGTCTGCTTATCTCCCAAATAGGTGTACTTCAGATGTGTAGGGAGTGGCTTCAATTTCAATTCTGGTGCCTGCACATCAAAATGTAACAACTTTTGGTGAGCTTCAGGTAGTTGTATAGAAGCTAAATTATACCTTTTTGGAGAGCTTTCCAATGAGTCCAAAGGGGCTATCATTTCGATAAGCTCTTCTCCCATCTCAACATTAGTGATGGCTTCTACTTCCATATCCTCAGTTAAAACCATTTTCAAATGATCCCTGCAACTTAATTTAAACAATCCCTACACCAAAGGATCAATCACATCAACAGAAAAAATATAGTGATCATCAGGAGGATGTTTATGGCATAAAAAATATTAAAATTAATCACTTTCCCATCAAATTCCATTATGAGGGTGCCCTCACGAACATCTATCTTAGTTCGAGTCGTATTAAGAAACTGTCTCTCCAATAAGATAGGTATCAGATTACATAAGGTGTCATCAATCATATCCATAACATAGAAATTTGTAGGAAAATTTAACTTATTCACCCATACCTAAACATCCTTAACCACACCAACAAGATAAGCATTAGTGTGGTCAGCCAGTTGTATGATTACACTTGTTTCTTTCAATGGACCCAAATTAGAAAAAGTATAAATTGAACGAGGCATCACATTAATAGAAATACCCAAATCTAACATAGCTCTATTGGTCACAGTATTCTCAATTTTGCAAGGAATGGTAAACATGCTTGGACCCCATCATTTTGGAGGCATCTTCTTTCTGAATACCATCGACACATTCTCACCCATCATTACTTTCTCGTCACCCCTTAGTTTCCTTTTATATGTACAGAGTTCTTTTAGTAATTTGACATACCTTGGTACTTGCTTAATTGTCTCAACGAAAGATATATTAACTTCCACCTTTCAAGAAGTCTCCAATATCTCTTTGTCTTTCTCCTCCTTGTTTGGTCTTATCAATCTGCTAGGAAAAGGTGGAGGGTTAGTTTTAATAATATTGGGACCTTTGAAATTTTCCTTCGTACTCGATGAAGAATTTTCTTCCTTTCCCAATTCCTTCTCAATCTCTTCCTTGGTAGCAATCTTTGGTGGAGTTCTTTTGGGACCATAAATCTCCTTTCCGTTCCTTAGGGTGATAACACTAACATTCTTCCGGTTTACCTCGGGTTGGGATGACAAGTTTTTATTTTGCGATTCTAGGAGATTGAGTCTTACTACCATCTGACCCCATTTAGTTTTCCAAATTTTTTATGCTTGTTTTTGATTCCTGACATATTTGTTGTACACTCTAATTAAGTTGATGTATACTTTATTGTAATTGTTGTGTATTATATTAAAATTGTAGATTGTTAGCAGCAAGATTCTTAACAAGTTCTTTTGAAGATGTACTTGAACTGGAAGAAGAAGCTCCTTGTGCTCTTTATTGCCTTGGTTGAAATCCTCGTGCTCTTTGAGTCCAATTTTGGAAGAAATTTTGATGTCGGTTTCCTTCATAACTTAAGTTAGGGTGATCCCTCCAACTTGGGTTATAAGCCTACGAGTACGGGTTATATTGGTTTGGGAGGTTCCCTCCTCTAACATTCATGTACTCCATACTTCCATCTTGTAATGTAGGGCACTCATCAATTGGATAGCTCGTGTTTGAGCATATTCCATATACTTTCATTTGTGCCTGTCCAACTATAATTTGTATTACAAAAAGTGTTAGTTCATCTAAGTGATGATCAATAGATGAAGTACTTACCTCATTTACTCGTCGAACATCATTGCGAGTGTGAAATTGTTGCATGTTAGCGGTCATCCACTCAAGTAAGATCCTGGCCTCAAAGGAAGTATTCTCATAAAGTGCCCCACTGCTTGCTATATCAACCAAACTCCTCTCCATCAGTAATAGTTCTTTATAGAAATATTGGATGAGAAGTTGTTCCAGTATTTGTGGTGTGGACAACTGACACATAACGTCTTGAATCGCTCCCAATACCAGTAAAGTGATTCTCTATTATGCTACTTGATGCCACATATCTCCTTCCGAATACTTGCCATCTTTGAGGTCAGAAAATATTTTTCCAAGAACAACCTTTTCATCTCTAACCAAGTATTTATGCTTCCCATTGGTAAATCAAAAACTCAATCATTTGCTGCATCCTTGAGTGAAAACGGGAAAACCCTTAATATGATCTACTTGTCCATCACCCTAGGAGGCTTACTGCTCAAACAAACCACATCGAGCTCCTTGAGATGTTTGTGTGCATCCTCACCTGCAAGACCATGAAAGTTAGGCAATAAATGAATTAATCCAGATTTTAACTCAAAGGTAACATGTTTAACGAAATTTGGAAATGTTATACATAATGGTCTTTGAGTTAATTCAGGTGCAACCAATTCCTTTAAAGTTCTTGAATTTGCCAATGTGTCTTCAAACTCTGGTTCCAATTTTTCTACCAAAGTTGACTTTCCTTCCCTACTCAATCTCCGTAATGTTCTCTCGATCTCCTGAACAAGTTGCTCAATTTTTCTATGAGGAGATCTATTCACCACCATGCACCAACACTAACAAATAATTAAAAATTAACAAGTATCAAAAAGAATGATTATAAACAAATATATTCACAAAAAGCCAACTATAATAAAATACAAAAATTAAACTACCATACTCCTCAGCAACGACGCAAAAATTTGACAGTGTGTGTTGAGTGCACTGTAAAATTTACCTGAATTTTGTACACTAAAATTTGTAGTTATAGTGAGTCGGTATCAAATCCACAGGAGAATGTTCGATTAATTTTTGTAACAAAATTAATTGATGCAAGGAAAATATTAAAAACAAATCAAAACAAGCAATTGAAAATGAGAAAAGTGTCGAATATAAGTAATGTCCAATGTTAGGGTCAATCTCGGCCTAAACATAATCAAGCATATTCCATCATCCTAACGTCTTTACAACTATCTTCAAACTATTAATCTGAGACTAATAGGACGCTCTACTAATCCTGATTTTTCCTTAGGTTGTGTTTAATCAAGATACAATCATTAATTAAACATAACTACTAAATAACTTAGTATATGATCTCTTGATTTAATTTGACAGCTGCACTATGAATTGTAAAATGATCAATATAGGCAGTAACCTCACACGTTCGAGTTATTTAACCTAAGTTATGTTGTTCCTAATAATTAACGATCATTATATGCTAATCACAAATATTAAAAGTAATGACTAAGAATTACATTTAATGTTTTAAAAATAGGTTCGAAATAAAACAATCAAAATAATGTATTAAGATCATTCATCCTAAAACCCAATCAAATTAACACCAACAACATAACAATTCGAAAAGCAATTATAACCTTAAAATGATAAAAATAGCTTAACCATGACTTGGCGTTGATATGCTCATTAAATCGGTGTGAGGAAGCTAGCCTTCCTTCTCCATTTTTATGCTCCAAGATTCATCCTTTGTAGCATCCATTGGTGCTGAAAATTGAAGAGAGAGTGGAGTAGAATAACTGTTGTCCCAACTGCAGCTGATAGAGAAGTGTTCTAAAGGCAATCACCTTTAGCATGTATTGTACAAATTATTTTATGATTAATAAAGACGTTTATCATTATTTCGATGTTCATATGCTTATGGATTTGATGTTGATCTTAAATTGATTTAATAAAGTCCTTGATACAAAATATAGTATGGAGGAAATCATGATGAGATCATGATAATAAGATTCCTGTCATGTGTAATTATGTTAGTATCTAAAATTTCCTTAGTCATAGGATTAATGAGATGGGATATCATTAATTCAAATAGACTAGCATATGTCATACTCCTTGATTGGATCAAGCAGTAGATCTCATAAGATGTAGACATGAATTATTTAGAGTTAACATGTGGATGCTTACTAAAGGTAGTAAATACATTGGATTGACTTACTGTGAAACAATTATATGGATATTCTACTCAAATGTCAATGTTAGTCTCATCATAGCAATGATATGAGTATCTTTTGACTTGAGGTGCTCAAGGATACCTTGGATACTGATCTTGTACTTTGACTCCATTCATCGGTGCCTTTCAAGGGTTACTCATGGGTGGTGACTGGGTATAGCTTGAGGTATTCAGAGGTAATTGAGTAGCTAATAAAGGATTCACCACTTCTAACATAAGGAGTTGATACCCACAACCTCTTGTCGAAGTCATTACTCGGGAGTCTCTGGCTAGAACAGATATATGTTATGAAAAGAGTCTTTAATGATACATAGAGTAATGAGATCCTTAGGATAAGATCTAATGACACTTGGACTAGATGTGACATAGTTAATCTAGTGGGAGTTGACACTTCAACCATACTCTAAACTAAGTGGAGTATAGATGGTGAAAGGATGAATTACATGGCAACATTGTGTATGGAATCGTAATCAAACCACTGACTTTCCGTTCAATTGGGGTTCATGACATATTGCTAACTACCACTCTTGACTTACTTAAATCAAGTGTTAATTCAAGTGGCCAACATAACTGGGAACCTAATGGGTCACACACATAGGAGATCCGAAAGATAAGTAAAATGGTCTTGAATGGTGATTTATGATATGAGAGAGTATTTCGGGATTGTATCGAGATGTGATCGTGGTTAAAAACATTGCATGGAATGGATTACAAAAAGTGTTGATGGCTTCCAATTTAGTCATTAACTTCCCAGAACTTCCATTAATGCATGTTATTCATGGTCATTAAATTTCCATAACTTCCAGTAATGCATGCTATTCATGGTCATTAACTTCTCATAGCTTCTGTTAATGCATGCTATTCATGATTATTAACTTCCCATAACTCTCCATTGGTGATGGGAGTTATGGAAGGGCAAATGGTGCAAAAATTAGAGATGATTTCCATGCATCTTATGTAAGATAAAAGCGAAAGAAAGGTTCTTTCTAACACGCACACTCTTTTTCTCTCTATTCCTCACAAGAGTTCTTGTCTTTGCTAGCACAAAGAAAGAATTCTAGCTATCTCCTAAAGAGGTTTCATCCTCCTATCTTCGTGTGGACTTTCATTAGAGACGGTCTATGTTAATCATTATGGTTTATGACAACCCAATGTGGAGAAGATTAAAGAACGAAGAAGATCGTCGGAAAGGTATGTAAACATCTTACATCTTACATTTTATGTTTTTATTTTCTATATTTGTATGCATGAGTAGATCTAGTTTTGAAGTTCCGTTTTATTTTACGTTGCATATATTTGATATATATTATGTATGAGATGCATTATCAGAACCTTACAGTAATATCAAAGACATCTTGTGCCTTGTTAGATGTAGAATACATGACATGTGAAATTTGTTTTCTTGGTTGTGACAACCTAGGGTCGTGTAATGTTTTATTCAAAATTAATTATAGAAAAATGGTTTTCACAATTTTCTTTCACCAATCTATTCATAAGATGTATATGAATGATTCAATGTTATTGAAAATATTTTTAATGTGATTAAAATATTTAATTTTGAATTTACAAGAACATACATGAAATCTATCTTTCTGCTAGGCATGTGATGTGTATTAACTAAACTGATGAGGTTACAAATGATTTGCATGAAATTTGATTTTGAAAAAATTATGTGAACATATTTGGGATGTTTTTTATGCCTCTGTAACCTTTTTAGAATTATTAAAAGTTTTTAAATAATTTTATTAAACAATTTTCAGATCTAGATAGTTTTTCAGAAATTGTAGGATCTATTTTGTTTGATATTTTTGTATGTTTATATTTCGATTCCAGAACCTTAGTGCTCTTATCTCGTTCCTATTTTTGGCCGAAGATGGAGAATGACGTTGAAAGTTACGTCAAGACATGCCTTATTTGTCAGTTGGATAAGCCAAAGAAAAAGAAGGAAGCTAGTTTGCTACAAACCTTATCCATCCTTAAGAGATCGTAGATGTCAATCTCAATGAATTCCATTAGTGGGTTTCTAAAGGTAAACAACATGGTATCAATCATGGTGGCGGTTGACAAATTTTTCAAGTATGCAATTTTCGTGCCAACTCCTATAACTTGTCCCTTGGATGTTGCGGCCGAGTTGTTCTACAAGAATGTGGTTAAGTATTTTAGAGTTCCAATGGATATTGTGAGCAATCGTGACGCCAAATTTATAGGACGATTATAGACGTCCCTTTTTGATATGATGAGTTGCGATTTGAAGTTTTCAACGACAAATCACCCAAAAACAGATGGCTAAATAGAAAGAATCAATAGTTTGTTGGAGGAGTACACAACATTATGTAAATGCAAGTCAATGTAATTGGTTGAATTTACTTGATACCTCACAATTTTGCTATAACTTGCATAGATCTTCAGTTACGGAGAAAAGTCTCTTTGAGATTGTGTTGGGACAACAACCTCTCACACCACTAGAGATTGCTCAATAAAGGACAAGTGACAAATGTCCTGTGGTGCATAAGTTTGCGATGAAGAAGCAAGAATTGCTTAATGAGGTGAGGGACAATCTTTGAAAATTTTCTTGAATGAAGAAGCAAGTGGATCTTCGGAGGAGATGGTTAGAATTTGACGTGCGAGATAAAGTTTTGTGAAAACTAACCCCACAGATTTGGAAGAAGATCTAGAATAAGCAAGTTCATAGGAGATTAGTGTCAAAGTACGATGGATCGTTTGAAGCGCTGCACAAAGTGGGGAACGTGGCATACAGATTAAAGTTGCCCGAGCAGTTAAAGATACACTCTATTTTTCATGTTAGTTTTATCAAGCTTTACTTTGAGGATGCATCAAATTCGAGTAGGAATCAGGTGAAGCGAGCTCCACCGGTTGTGAGGAAACAGTTCGAGGATCAAGTAGAGAAAATCCTAGATTATCGAACAATGGGTCAACACAAGAAGAATCGACAAGCAGAGTTCTTGATTCAGTGGAAAGGCAAACTTGTCGTGGAAGTTACGTAGGAGAAAGATATGACCTTGTGGCAATTCGAGGATCAGGTAAACACCTACCTTTAGATTAATTCGATAAGGGCGTCAAATCCATCTGGTGGGGGTGGTTTGTTAAACCCTTAAACTTCGGAGCACTTCTCAGCGATCTTCACAATGCGCACGAGGGAGGCATGCAAAAACACTAATGCAAACATGGGTGACTAGGATCAGATTTAGTGTGAATTTTAGTAGAGTCTCGAACTTTGTAAGGATTGACTTGATCCAAGCAATGTATTAATATATTTTTTTCTCATATGAATTTCTACAACTTTTTTCCTCAAGTCCTAATAAACAACTTCTTGTTTTATAGATTTCATAATAAATGTTAAAGTACTTAGTACACAAGACTCTCTGCAAGTGAGAGTCTAAGGAGGGTTATATTGTACGTAGTCTTCTCTTTGTATTTTCATAAAAAAAGTTGTTTATGTGACTTAAAACTGTAACTTTAAACATCTCTACAAAAAGTTGTCTTGCATAAATGTCTATTCAATAGTTGTCACCTGTATGGACATAATTCTTCTTCAATATCAAACGTATTTACCTCACAACGAAGGCAAATAATTTATATATGTGATTGCTTACTCATTTTTTGTATACTAAGAGGTTGAGATACGTTTGCTGATGGGACTAAGTGTGAAGATGGTGGAATTTAGTGGCGTCAGTCTTCAGACACGATTGGAAGCTAGAAGTCGCAAAATCGGGAAGAGAATGGCAAAGAATCACATGTACCGTTTAACTTGTTCCAAGTTTGTGCTATTAATTTTTAACTACATATTTGCGTAAAATTTACATAAATATATGAATAAAAATCAACAGAACAGGAATAGAATAGATTTTTGGAAACACAAGATCTGTTCTAAAGTGAACAACATAGTTAACCTCTAAAACTAGACCCCAACTTAAAAGAGGCAAGAAAAGTTTCATGAATAGTTTGTTTCTTGACTAGATACTCAAAAAATTCTTTCCGACACACTGAAACCTGAGTGAAACAGGTAAGCATGGAGTTACGTGTGTACGCTACTCAAGTTGGTATAATGTGTACATGCCTAATGTATGTATTATACTGCATATATTCCTCATAAGTACTGGTTTATTGTATTATTTGTCGGCAATAAACAAAAATAAATATGTCGCCAACAGCTCATGTGCCTGCTTCTCTACTGGAAGTGGGAAAGGAGATGAGTGTCGGACAAGCCTCATCGGACTCTGTACTATCCCTCCCTTTGCTGGCCAATAAGACATGTATGAAATTACGTTTTCTTGCAGCTTTATACCTTTGGATCACAGGGTTATTAACAACGCTTTTACCCAAAAGTGAACAAGTAGCGATCTAAAAAAGAATCTAACTCAGATATGGCATTTTTGAGTTTCTGTTCACCAAACTAATATATTACCCTTGATTAATTATGCACACCGATACAGTAAAATTAACTTATCTTAACATACCTAAGCTAAGAAAATTAACCATATCTTAAAAAGTTGATACATAGCTAATCTAAGTCAGCAGATGACAAATTTCTCGTACATGACCGATTAGGTCATCTTCGTCAACATATTGACCAATAGACGAAATGAAGTCGCCCCAACCTTGAAAATCTTATCAGTGTAAAGAACATCTTGCTAACTCTTTGGATGGTGAGGTAGAACTAGGCTTGATTCGTTTCAGATGTTTGCTGCCAATGGTTGCTGCTGAATTTACAAGTGAACACAAAGTAATGACTCAGTAACCATCATAATCATACTCGAGTGTTTCATCCATCATATCGTCATTAATTTGATCCTCAGCCTCGTTCCCATCTTCAAGTTCTGCGTTCACACTGCGATCGTTTTGGTTCTTGTCCTCAAACTTATTTTCTCCGCCCAAACTTTTATCCTCATCCATTCGCTTTTTCTTGGCAACAACGTTGTTATCCTGCCAAAAACTTGAATGTAAGAGAACCTGCTGAATGAGTATACATCGAAATACCATAATATCAGCAGTTTTTGACAGATGGATTTATAGATGTTTTGCAACGGATTGGGCATATGTCCATGAATAAATCAGGAGATGCCTAGACAAAAATTTAGGAGGTGGATGAGAGGAACAATTCAACCAGTTTAAAATAAAGATAAGACTGATATTCATAAAAGCTAGAACTGGGTGTATGCTTATTTATTATCCCTCACACATTTTGTTTTACTGGACTCTAGGTATCGTTATCCTAATAATTTACATTTGAATCTTCAACAACAAAAAATATTGATAAAATACCCATCAATTTTTTCTTATAAAATTTACTAATTATGTCATAATAATACAAATAAAATTATAAGCTCCCTTATTATTTAAGATTGAATAAGCAGATGTATTGAAAACTGACAAGGAGTTAACTGAAACATCCATTAGGTGACGTCAGAACGTTCATAATCCCTGACACAGTGATTTTAGGATTTGAATCAAACTAGAAAATCATATCTGTAGACTTGCAGTTTACATATAAAGATAAATTTGCCAAATTTTTGAGCTTGATAGATAGACTATGATAAATAAACGAAAAACGATAGTCCTGACTCGAACTGTGAAGGCACAAATCAAACCACCACCCGCAAATTACCTTTCATTATCAACCGTAAGCCACGACACGTGTGTAGGTTTTTACTAAATATATGTAGGATAGGTAAAGGGAAACGAGAATATGTATATCATAGAATTAGGAAGGACCAAGATGAAAAGGTTGAATTGCAAACTTACAGGTTCATCAAAAAGTTTGTCTAATACATCATAGTTGATTTTGGAACCAAGTCTCTGCAAAAAAAAAAGATACATTTTTTTGTAAAGGAACTAAAACAACCTTATTCATATATGTCGACAGAAAAATTACAACAACAAAATGAAAACCTGAATACAAGACCAAGTAGCATTGTTCTAAAATTTTCTTTAATTTTGAATTATCCAAGTGTTTCTCCCTCGGGTGATGTGTCATTTAATACTACCAAAGAATCACCGACCGGTCATTTTGCCTATCCTAGGATGTGACATGGCACTAAAACGTCTCACTAGGAGGAAGTTCAAGGATATTATAACTTTAGAATATCTGTCCCAGGACTGTTTTGGTGGAAACTTGACAGAGGACATTCTATGTATATATGATCATCCTACGTCATCCAGTTCTATAGTCCCTTCCAATCAGAAAGAAAGGCCCAATCTAATATACAAAAACCACAAGCTCAGGGCTATTACTCTATACATGAACAGATAAGAAACCTCTGCTACAACATGTAAAGAGTAACCAGCCAATAATCAGAAAGATATACATGGCTGATTCATTCACAAGAGCCGTCAATGTAAATAACACTATTTAGCTGCCACTTTGGCCAAGTGAGAGACCGTAATCATGGATTTCCTAATGACCTTAAAACTCCAAAGAGAAAATATTGATAAACAGTCAGAACTCTGTTTAGAATATCTAAAAATGCAGAATAATATGTCCCTACTGTTGTACCTTCTTGTTCAGCATTTGGCGAGCAGCTTCTGAAGCAGATTGAGCAGGGGCTAAATTTCTTGCTTCTGCAGCTCGTTTTTGCTGCCTTTCCTGCCAGGGAAAATCCAAAGAACTAACTGAGCATACGGGGGGATCAAGAAGCAACACAAGAAGATATTAAAAGAAAATAATTGTAATGGAAAACATAACCAGAAAGAGAATTATAATATCAATACAGGCCAACAACATGGATTCAACCATGAACATCATTATATGAGACTAATTTTAGAGCAACCTACAGGGATCCCATCCTATGTTCTTTTTCATGTCACACTGCAAAAGAAGAAAGTGCAAGACTTCATCAATGTAAAACATATAATCTAATATGTTGTCAATTATTCCTGTTTACCCTTTCCTTTATTTTTGTTTCTTTGAATGTCTCTCAGTGAATTGTGATAAGAGAGAAATGTAAAACACAGACACACACACAGAGACGGAGTTGTTATTGTTGAAATAATGGGTCTTATTTTTCAAGTATTATAAAGAAGATGGGATATGTCTTCTAAATTTCTAGTGTGTTGAATGTAAAAGAAATTAGAGTTTATAAAAGAAATAAAAAATGGTAAATCACTCAACCACAAGCATTAATTTGGCAGAATAAAGAGTGAGAATTGAGATGAAAGTAAGGGCACAAGCTGCAATCTACTTTATGCTAAGTTTTTCCTTATTAGATGAGGAATAATAATTAGATACATTATTCAACTTTGTTCAGGACTTAGGCTTATTTAAGAATAAAGAATTCATACTGGAGTAGGATTCAATTCTATTTTAGATATTTTAGTTTAAAATATCTTTACTAATAGAATAAAAGTTCTGAAAACTTTTATATATGTATGTACGTGTGTATGTGTGTATACTCAATCCTACAATAAAATAAAATAAAAAGGAATTTTCTCTATGAATATGAATTTTATTTAAAAGGCGTGATTCTTTCTTTTAAAAGTAATTGTTTGACTTTAGGAGTGATTTCTATTTTCTTATCCTCCATTGCTTGTTTACCTTACTAAAATTTCAACACTTCTAATCTAAATTTCAGCAACCAAACCCAAAAATTCCAGCTATTCCAAACCTGAAATTCCAGCAACCTAAGATGAAATCTCAAACCTCAAATTCAATTCTAGCAATAAGATTTTGTAAATTTTGTGAGTTCTAACTTGTATTTGATATTACTTCCTACTCTTCCTACATCAATTTGGTATCAAAACTATAGTACATAATAATGACACATAGCATAATAGCATGTAGAAGACTACTCAGCAACAAAGACCAAGATATAATACTATTGAAAATTATGAAAAGAGTTGAACTTTGATGACTCTCGATCACAAATTGCTCTAAGAACTAGTCCAAAAAGACACCTAACAACAATCTACATTTGATGTTGAAGGTGGAGAAAGCGAAATTCAAGTTAAAGAGGATGAAACTAATCAATAATAAGTGGGTTTAGAGAAAAAGCCTATCAAGATATCCAAGTCAAAGAAACCAACCAGTAATACGTGAAGAATGCATGCAAGACTTCAGACGCCATGATAAAGCTGAAACACATAACATGCCTGATGATATTACTAAGCAAATTCATGTTCAAGCACCTAAGTTCATAGGAAATATGGATTCACAACTACTCTTGGACTAGACAGCAACAGTGGAAGATTTCTTTGACTGGTACAACGTGTTAGAATAATGAAAAGTCTAATTTACAAAGATAAAACTGGTTGAATATGATAAAATGTGATAAAACATCGATGACAAACTTAGAAAGACAGGCCAGCCAACAACTGTTAATTAGGAAGGGATGATGCAGAAGTTATCGTTAAAAATACTTACCATTTCATTACTGTTAGAGTATTCCATATTGACTAAACATGAAAATGTTATAGAGTTTATAAGTGGTAAGGGTTAACTATCCAAATGACTAGTTCTAGTCATTTTGACAATCCCAATTCTTGTTAGTGGACTCTATACTCTGCCCATATTAAAATTTTTAATATGGTATCAAAGTAAGTATGGTCTGAATTATTAATTTCCCGATTGTCTGTTTGGATGTGCAGTCCCAGCGGCCCGGTCCGATTACTACTATGTTTATTTTAAGTGACAACTAGATGTCCAATCCTAGTTGCACTTGCGAGGGAGTGTTAGAGTATCTCATATTGATTAAACATGAAAATGTTAAAGGGTTTATAAGCGTTAAGGGTCAACTATCCAAATGACTAGTTCTAGTCATTTTGGCAATAGTTGATCCAAGCCCAATTCTTGTTAGTGGACTCCACACTCTACCCATATTAAAAATTCTAATAATTACCAAGAAGATCTCCAAAATTAACTCAACATTTGGATAAGTAATTATTCCTATACTAGATTACATAAAAACATTTGATGAACTTTCCACCCATGATGAAAGAATGGAACTTGAATAGCAATTTATATATCTCACTACAAAAATAGCTTAAGGGCAAAACTTTGCAAAAAATGTCTAGGACAACAAATAACAAAGTTTAGAAATCCATTCGAGGAGTTCAACATAAAGAGAACTACGACTATGCAAAATTTAAAGCCAACAGATCAAATTTGCAAAACAAAATAACTATAAAGCTTATTAAGGAGTTGAACCTGAAGGTGAAGCTATAGTTTGAGACTAGGACAAAAGGAGGTAGCATCAGCAAGGAGTGCTTGATGTAATAGGATGGGCCACTTTGCTTATGAATTTACTAACAAATATTTATACATGAAGGAAGAAGAAGAGGTAGAATCTAATGAATCTGTGTGTGAACATGACATTGAGGAAGAGTTGAAAATCTATGCACATTAGTACTCAACTCTTTCATAAAAGAAACCTTAATGTTCTCTATGAACTTGAATTTTTAATTAAAAGGTGTGATTCTTTCTTCTTAGATTATAAGAGTAATTCTTAGATTCTATGAGAGATTCCTAGTTCCCTAACTGATAGAAGTACAATTTTAAAAGGGAACAGAATGTAAAACACAGTGAAAACTGAAAATATTTAATAGCTATAATAGTCTAATTTGAGAGTACCAAACTCCATTCTGAAGTTCAATTTGTCATTTCAAATATTTCTACCAAATATAATTCCTATGATACTTATAGTAGCTTCCTTGACTATTGTTTGATAACAAATCTAACTAAATTCCTAAAACATAGTATTCAAAGGATGTACTTATTTCGAGGATAAGTCCCCCATAATTAGGAGCTAAGGGATGGAGTTAATTCTCTCCAGCAACATTTAGATATTGTTGATCAAATGCTTTCCACTCTTCATCAAATAGGTTAGCAAGGGAGGTGAGATGGCAAACCTGACTTGTCCTCAAAGTGAAAAGATAGAAATTGATCAACAAGAATGTCAAAGTATTCCCAAGTAAAAGTGATCAATTTTCCCATTGAACTAACAACTCCAAAGTAAGAACCCTTGCTTCAACAACTCCAAAGTAAGAACCCTTGCTTCTTTAACACAAAAATAAGACAATATTTTGGCAAGAGAAAGAGTAATCTCCCAATAAGAAATAATTGGTAAGGGAGCTAGTGGACAAGCTAGCATCTAACCCAAAGTTGAGCATAGTAGTGACACATAGAAGATAGGATGCACTCCAGAATATGCCAATTAGCAACTGGTCTAATATGTCGAGTAACTTTGTATGGGCCAAAAATCTAGGGGAAAGTTTCTCACACCGTCATTTAGCAAGTGAATGTTGACGATGAGGTTTGATTCTTAAAATTCAAAGTCACCATTATTAAAACTTAGCTCTCTTCTCTTAGAATCAACTTGTGCTTTCATGCATGTCTGAGCCTTCAAGAGATTTGCTCTCAAGAGATTCAACATGTCCTCACGAAGAATAAGTTGTTCTTCTAGCTCATCAAGGTGCGTTTCTCCCATAACAAATGGATGGAGTGGCTTAGGATCTCACCCATGGACAACTTTGAAAGGTATAGTTCTGTGGAGGTGTGAATGTCGGTAATGAAAGAGTATTCAACCCAAAGGCAAATGTACTCCATCCAATAGCTTGTTCACGGAGAAAGTAATATAAGAGGGTTTCTAAACACTGGTTTACCACCTTGGTTTGGCCATCAGATTAAGGGTGGAAAGAAATTCCAATTCTCAAGCACATTTTACTCAATCTGAAAATTTTCATCCATATTGTTGAGGAAAATGACTTCTCTATCCAAAAGGATCGACCTTGGGATGCCGTGAAGGTAAACAATCTCCCTACAAAAATTTTAAGTAACTTTTTGCATAGTAAATGGATGAACTAAAGGAATAAAATAAGCATATTTACTAAGGCGATCAACTACCACCAGAATAGTATCAAAATTCTAGATCTACGAAGACTAAGGATGAAGTCTGAAGATATATCCTCCCATATCCTCTTCCATATAGGTACGGGTTGCAAGAGACTAGTAGGAGCTAAGGTTTAACATGTTGAACAGTTTTGAACATAATGCTTAATGTCTTACTTCAATCCTAACCATAAAAAATTGGAAGAAAGCCTGTTAAGTCTTCAAATATCTGCCATGACCTGCAAATAAAGAGTCATGGGATTCAATTACAAGATGCATTGTCTAGCATTACCAAAGGATTCTCGTAATATAATTTTTAGTCGACCACCTGAAATTCCATATAAGAAGAGTCTTTGGAGAGTCCCTTCAAAATTTTATCAGTGTAAGGATCAATTTGAAGGGCTTCATCCATAAAGTCCAAGGCGAGAGAGAGAGCCAAAGTTAGAAAATCAACATGTTGTGGAAGTTGATAAAGTGCCTTTACTCCCTTGTTTTCTTTTCTAGCCTTATAAATGATGGAAAAGCCTTTTTTGTTCATTGGTAGTAATAAGCTGCTCCTGTTGGGCCCCGATTTTTTTTTTTGACTCCCGAATGTTGAGCTTCGGGAACGGGGCCCAACAGCTCCGATAAGAATTTAAGGCTGAAATGATTGGTCTTGATAAAGAAATGTTGATCTAAGAGATAATGCCTCCATTCTATAAAGTTAAAGCAAAATAGGTACCAAATTTAGAATACTTTTTAAATTGTTGGACGCCTTGTCAATTGCTAAGAACCACCAAAATGCATTTTCTTTGTGAGATCAATGAATGGTCTAGCAATAATACAATAATTTTGCATAAATATGTTGTAGTACCCTCTTAATCCCAAAAATTCTCATAACTGCTTCACATTAGTTGGCACATAGCAACCTAGGACAGCCTAAATCTTTCCTTGATCTACTTCAATACCCTTTGGCAGAGTATATTCGGGTCTAGCAAAATAAGCACCTAGAGACTTCAGTAAAAAATAGATTGTCACAAAGACACTCGAAAGTAATCCATAGACGCTCTAAGTGTTGCTTAACTGATGGACTATAAATTAGGATGTCATCAAAGAATACCAAAACAAGTCTTCTTAGGTGTGGCCTGAAAAGGTCGTTCATAACAACTTGGAAACTTGATGGATCGTTAGTAAGACCTAATGACATAATTATGAACTCATAATGGCCAGAGTGAGTATGCAAGGTTGTTCTGGCAATATCAACTAGACTGACACGAATTTGATGATATCCTGATCATAGGACAATCTTGGAAAAAAATTGCAGCATCATGTAACTCATTGATAATCTTATCTATATTCGGTATTGGGAATTGGTCAAGGATGGTAATATGGCTTAGTGATCGATAATCAACACACATTTTCCAATTAATCATCCGTTTTATTGACTGAAAGAATAGAGCTAGCAAAATGGTTGGAGCTAAGGCGTATAAAACCTAAGCAAAGCAAATCCACTTCTTGTTTTTCAATTTCAAAATTTTGAAAACATGGATATTAGTAAGGCCTAATGTTTGGGGTTGGAATTTGGGATGAGATGTATGGAATGGGTGTGTGATTGGAAGGGTGGCATAGAATTAGGAAAAAAAATAGATTTAAATTTGTGAAGTAAAGCATGAATTTCAAAATTCTAAATATGAGGAATACCTAAGCTAGAATTCTCTTTTACCAAATATTAGAATGTCACGATGAGGGACCCCCTGTAACTAGGCAAGGAAATTGTGTCCAGGCCCAGCCCGAAGTCAGTATATTAGGCCTAGGTTGACCAGAGCTCTGGTCCTGGTATCTAAGCCTGACCGGTCAAGCCCAGGCAACCAAGAGTGACAAAACAATGTCATTTTTTGAAAAAAAATTTAAAAATAATAAATTCGGCCGGGCCAACCCAGTCTCTTTGGGTGCATTGGGCTCGAGCCAGGCCCAAGCCCGAGATATACCCATTGTCATCCCTACCTACAACTTGTACTTTTGGCCATTCAAATTCAAAATAAAAAACATCTAATTCCAAATAGCTTGAATTGTGTTGAGCAATGCGAGCCATTGAATACCCAGCACAAGATCAACTCTTGTGATTAAGAATGGGAAGAATGGAAAATAATTTTGTATTAGTTTCAAACCTCCCAATTGTACGTCAATATTCTAGCAACTTTGATTGCAGCTAATCATATCCCTATTTCCCATTTGGCTCCGAAGGAAGGAATAAACTACATTGGTAGTTTGAGGTCTTCGACGATAGTCTCAGCCATGAAATTGTGAGCTGAGCTACTGTCCATAAGTATGAGGACTTCCCTACTATCGAGCAGTCCTTGGAGCTTCATGGTGGTACTAGCTAACTTTCCCAAAATCACATTGAAACTAATTTCAACAATGTCAACTTGTGCATCACCATTGGGATTGTCTTCGTGGCTAGCGTCGTCTTCTCTACCAGCTCCGTTGTCACTATTTGTGAGCCCCAAGAGACAAAAGCATCTATTTTGCTTCGGTGATCAAGAGCAAATTTCTCATTATACCAAAAGCACAAACCTTTAGCAATCTGATTTTGACATTTAGCATCCCATAGGCTACATGGAGTTGAGTGGGCAGCTGAGTAGGTGGTCGATGGAAAAGTACACGTGATTGTCAAGGAAGAGTCAAATGGGCCAATTAGGTCTCTTGGGCATGCAAATTGGGCCTAATTTAGACTCAAATTACATGATCCATACATCTATTTTAATATCCTCACTTAAGCTATGGAGAAAAACACCCCATAAGTAGTGATTTGGCCAATTCATTTACTCTGGTTGATCAATTCGCGAACAATTAAAGGTATTCCAAAGTTGTCAAGTTTTGGCATATACTACATAAGTATTCATCTCGATTCTAAAACTCAATTGGACCATAATTTTCCTATAGCGACTTAATGAGTTCATCCAAATAGACAAGAATTCGTTCATTGTTGAGCCATGAAAATAAATCCAGTGTGTCTCCTTGAAGGTATATAGCTACAATACCATGACCAAAATGTACACCTACTTCGAGCATTATTAACAATAAGTTCTTCTAGTGTTTGGTATTAGCAAAAATATTTACCTTCAAATCTCGAAAATTCCATCTTTGTGTGTGGACACAAAGTCGGACTCCACAACCACAAACTATCAGCCTCTTCTTCTTTGAGTTTTGACCAAATAGATCGTCACAGTTCCAAAAGCTTTAGGACAAATCCTTTGCCTTGCCCTGGTTGGTTGCCATTAGAATGGATTCGGTTGGCAGAGCACCACTAGCAATGGTCTTAAATGCTGCCATTTCTACTACTAGTGTATCTATAGCTTCAAGTTACGATGCAATGGAAGCGAGTTGTATTGTTATAGGATCAACATTTGGTGATAGGGTTCATGGGGTGGTGTTTTGTGAGTTGGAAGGGTGACATAAGTGGTTTTGCATTTTGTGTTGGTGGCAGAAGAACATGTAAAAACCATTATGGATTGAGCTGCTCTATTACCAAATTGATAGAAGAAAGATTTTAAAAGGCAATAGAATGTAAACTGAGTGAACATGGGAATATTTAATAGTTGTAATGTTCCAATTCGAGAAGCAAATCTCCAATTTGAAATTCAATTTGTCATTTCAAATATCTCTACCCAATACAATGTCTACGAGGCTTGATAGCTATCCTTAACTATTATTTGATAATAAACCTAACTAAATTCCTTAAAGGCAGTAGATAAAGGGTAAGTACTTATTCCCAGGATAAGTTCTTAGAAATTAGGAGATAAAGAATGGAGTTAAAATCTTCTCCAGTAGCATTTAGATAATGCAAATCAAGCATAAAGTTAGAATTGATGAAGTTAATCGTGCTTTTCACTTTTTCCTCGTATAGGTTAGCAAGGGAGGTGAGATCATATTACTACCCTTAATTGCTTTTTTACCTCAGAAAAGTTCTAACACTTCTAGTCTAAATTTCCAGCAACTAAATCTTAAAATTCTAGCTATTCCATGAAATTCCAACAACCTATGCTGAAATCTCAAACCTAAAACTCAAATTTCAAAAGTTTCATGGATTCTAGCTACTAGTTTAATATCTCTTCTACATGTCCTACATTAGCTTCAGCTTATATGACAATGCTATAATTATCTTAAATCAAATGGGTGTCCTGGGATTTTGCATGTAGACATGATTTTAAACAAGTTCTTAGAGTAGAATCTTCACTTCTCCTAGATCAATCATTGCATTGCACAAACCTTCATGTAATTAGGATGAAATTTGTAGCAAGAATTATACATATTTCACCAAACTAATCCAATTAGTAGTATTATTTTGTGAATATAAGTAGTCAAATGCCAATAACATTCAGTTAAGCAACATAATGTAAGGGGCATATCTAGCTATTGCAGTGAAAAGATAAGACACATTTTACAAGAAATTGAAACCAAACCATATCTACTAAAAAAAAACAAGAGCTAAATGCATAGTAGTAGGAATCCCAAAATTACCTTTTTACTTTTTGCTACAGCTGCTGCAACAGCTGCATCAAGCTCCCTGGCAGCTTTCAAATCCTCGGGACAATTCTGGAAATTTGCCTCCCAAGCTTCCTTAGCAGCTGCAGCAGCAGCCTCTTTAGCTGCCTGTTCCTGCAAATAGTCGCAATGTTGAAGAGTCAGATATTAACTACAATCTCTTACACACAAGAATAAAAATTCATTAACAAACATTATGTCATTATCCAAAACCTGAAAACATACTAGTTGAATCTTCTCTAGATCACAGACATCATAAGTCATGTATAAACATCAAATGATAAAAAGAAAATGTTGAGACTAGGTTTCAGCAGAAATATAGCAAGAGGAGGAATACGAATGCAGGGAATATTTGAGGGGTTTGTGAGGGTAAAGTGGGGAATTAGAGAGAGAGAGAGGTGAGTCATGTGGAAGTTAGTTAGAGGAAGGGAATAAAAGGTTGTTAGAGGAAATGGGTTAGGCATTCGGTTATGATAGCTTGATTGATGATTGTATGGAGATTCAGCTAGCTCTCTAAGTCTAGCTAGGGAATAACAATTTCTCAATACCTCCTTCATCTCTATTCCATCATTGTTCCTGTTCTATTGTTATCGTGTGTTTGCTAGAAGTGAAGGTCTCTGTTATTTGAGTGGGTGGGTTCACTGTTAGAGCAGGTGGTCTCTAACAAAAAACAAACAATTACAGGAAAGTATGTGGGTTGCACAAATAATCTGATTGCATACTCACGTTATTCTTACGCTACGTTATTATATACCAAAAGAATGCTAATGTTTTCTTATGTTCCCTTCATGGTCTTACAAAGGAGTTGGTAAAGTTCTGACTGAAGTTCAAGGCAAGAACCTAATAATACGAACAAATAATACGAGTTAAATCTTGAAGTTTATTACCTCAAGATACTCTCGGTTCATTTCTTCCCATATGATTTTCTTGTACTGCTTTTCTTCCTCATTATGAAGGTAGCCATCAACCTACAAAAAAAGAGTCCTAAATGTCACATGATGCCATTAATACAAAATATAAAACCAAACATGCTCATCACAATGTGCCAGGCAACAGTAATCTGAACAGCAGGGTTTAAAAGCACCACTCAGCATGTGCTGCACTAGATAAGGAAGCATTATTAGAACCTCAAAAGTTAACACTTTCATTTTCTTAATGATGGTAATATAGGAGAGGAAGAGAACAGAAGTAATCAATGTCATAAATCAGGTATGAGGGGAACCCACAATTCCAAAAGAACTCTCGTGAGATGAGAGAAAGATTACATTTTGGTTTTTTACTATATTAAGTCCTCAGTGGTCCTTTTGTGTGAGGGAGAGAGAGGGGAACAATGGAGAAGTCAAACAGTTACCGCAATGAATAAATTTAATGTTTAAATATGGAGCTTACAAGTATTCTTTACATTTTAAAAGGCACCAAAGATTGAAATTGTCAAAGATGGACCGCAAACTGGTGCAAAGTCTGAGGATCAGACTTTGGTTAGGCAAGTGTAGCCATTACACTGACAGAAATTCCTCTAGACAATATTTGGCTCTTTACCTCAGCATCATCAATATCAGAAAAGTTGTCTGATTCATCATGACCCATAGAACTTGTGTCATCAACTCTGTGTTCATTGGAACTACCACCATTGGAAGCATCAGCACCTGCAACATTAGGTTCAAAATACATGTCTTGTATCAACAGACTACAGTAAATACCAAGAAGAAATATAGCTTTGCAAAGATAAAACATGACTTACCAACATTTTCAGGCACTGTTGATTGTTGTTTTTTATTTTTGTTCACAAATTGTTCGCTTGGATGTTTTTCAAACTATACAAGTAACAAGTAAATGAGCCACAAGATAGAATGTGGACGTCTAAATATTTCATTAAGATAGAAAATGGAAGTTTAAATAACTCATTCAGAACATTCGGTTAAATTTGGAAACTAAACAAATTAGATCGTCTTCGTAATTTCTGTCAGATTTGCTTAATTTGATAGACAGTTTTTGTTAGTGGGTTATGACTTCATTGTGTTCAGAACATCTTCCCATTGGTACTGATTTCTGTCAATATATAGTGCTGCTATGGAGTTTTATCCTTAACAAGTTGGGTTACATCAAATTATAGCATGGAAAGAATATAACATAAACTTTTTAGACATGATAAGTAAGGCAGCATTTAAGAATCATTCATGTAATTTTGGCATAAAGAAATTTCTTTCCAATCCTGATTTTCCAGAACGACTACATCCACAGGAAATATAACAGCAATGATAATGCCAAGAAAGTAATCCCAAGAACAAGGATTAACACTCTCCAAAAAGTCCACTCATGCATCCATAAGTCCTCCCAAACAGAACACTCTCAGAGTGCAGCTGCGAATATTCCCAGTGGATGCCATCAACTTTAAAAGAATTAAAATAAAAATGAACTTTATCCTTTTCTCACATAATATAAATAAAATTATCTACATGTAAACTAAACAACAATCAAATGAATGAATTTTAGTTTTTCTTTATTAAAATGATATCAAATTCCTAGATCTTGTGTCCTCAATGAGAGAAATTAGACGAGTGTCTTAAGGATTGTGAACTTCTTATATGTTGTAGAACTTTAAAAATTATACAGATAAAGAAACATAAGGATTTATGCTATTAGATAATGTTTCGAGAAAAGGATAATATTGGGTTGACAACATTAGATTTTCAGAAGCTATAATAAGATATGATTTCCTTTTTACTTAGAGCAAAATGCTTGAGTTATTAAAGTAAGATAATATTGGGTTGACAACACTAGATTTTCAGAAGCTATAATAAGATATGATTTCCTTTTTGCTTAGAGCAAAATGCTTGAGTTATTAAAGTAAAACAATACTATAATCAAATTGTTTCATTTTTTTATTCTAACAAATTTCATTTGTTGTACTAAACAAAGAGTAGTTTGTTATTCTTTCATTTTATGAGCGAAATATCTTGTTTATCCCTAAATATTTCAGTGGGGTCAAAATCAAGCACCATCCATGCACACTCTTTAAGGTTACTTCCGAAAGAAAATTTAATAAATTTTAACTTCTTATTAACTAAATTATTATTCTTCCAAATGCAATCCTATAAAAACGAACTAAAGAGGATGGTAGATCAACTAAAACAGGCTACTGGACAACTCGTAATGTGAGACAGAGTTTCAAACTTGACAAAATTTTATCAAGCAATGACATGAATTTTTTTGGGCCAAATTTTTTGTTTTGAGGTAAAGGACAGATTCTATCTACAAATGCCTCAGTCTGTACTATGCCAACAACCAAACATTTGATTGTTCAGAGGTAGGCATAGAAAACTTTTGAAGCCAAGTGACAGCAAATAAGAACAGAATCATGCACCCAAAGCAAAATATTTCCACATTGACTTCCTACAAGAAATGTCTTACAAGTGAGATTCGTCCACAATAAGGAAATCCTATCCTGAAAAGTTGACAAGAAAACCAAGATAGCAAGCAAAAGAAGTACGCTAAAGTTGAAAATTTTTTGGCTTATGAAATTTGTACCAACCAAATCTGAGTGATCAGCCTTATCAGTACTTGATGAATTTTCCATTCTTTGCTTCTCAGCTTCCATTCTTTGCCTCTCAGCAACTTGGAAAGCTGGAGGATCTGATCCCCCTTCAAATCCTATGAACTGCAATGTAACAGGATCATTAACACTACTTCAAACCATTCAAAATTAAACACCTAGGCACATACTTATTTATAAACCACATAATGAACAACAAGAAATTAGGGTAGGACACCAGAAGCATGTCCCCAAAAGGATGAGAACTCACGTATGCATAACAATCTTTACAAAGTCCAAATCCAAAAGGAGGTTTATTAGTACCCTTGTGCTGACAAAGTAATCCTTTTGAGTTCGTTCCATTCAGCCCAATATTTGGTTGTTCTGTTGCATAATCTTTAAGTTCTTCTGCCTTTGCATTTAGTTCCTCGATCTAATTGCCACAGAGGAAGAATTAATAAATAGATGCTAACGCACAAGAATTTTTGTAAGAATTGAAGGACAATGTCCATGTGAAAAAATGAAATAAAAATAAGATCAGATCACCAGTAAGATGAAAAAATGTTCACATACTTCGAAGATTAACATGCAAATACTTCTTCACAAATTCAAGGAATGATAGAAACACCACCAACAACCACAATTTTCTGAATTCCACTAGTATGCTTTCCACATTTACAGCCTCTATGAGAACTTAGGGGTTAGAGATTCATTAAACCACAATCTCTTGACTAAAACTTCCGCAAACATTTTGTAGAAAGTGCAGAAACATAACCAAGAACTATAATCACAACAATTTGACTTCCATAATATATGCAGAACTAATGTATTGGGTGCCGATGATTATGCTCTTTGAAGGTAACAACTATAACTATGTAACATCCCAGTAGTCACCGGTTGTCAATCATCCAAATGAGACGCATTAAATTACATTAGAGCAAATTCAGTCATATTCAATAGTTAAAAATGAGATGTGTTATTCTTAGAAAATATCCAGACTCTATGATCCAACAGCTGCAGTGCAAACCCGAAGGCTAAAAACCAACAAAAGATGCTTAGGTGCACAATTTCGTTGAGGAAAGACATTACAAACAAAACCCTTTGAGTTGCAGAGTTCATCAAAAGATTACATATTAACAAGATCTACAAATTCCTTCCTCCAGTGTCTTGTCACATATCAAATTGTGAGCAGGTACACCTCAACTTGGAACACAGAATGACGTAAATTCCCTTCACCCAAGTGCACTATGCTTTGATCTCACTTTGCAAATCACATAAATTTGTTAAAAATTGGAAGATTCTATGAGGAAATGGTCACGTTCATGGCCATAAACAATGTGCTTTTGTTTGTGGACCCACTTGCTGAACACAAGGATCACCTAGATTCTATATTCATGACTTAATCATTATCCATTATAAGAATGTATATTTAGAATTACAGTATTAGAATCATACTAGACTTTCTAAATCTAAGATTTTTTAATTTATCAATCTAAATCTAACTAGATATAGATAAAAATAAATAATAGGCTACATTTCAAAAAAATAAATAATAGGTTAAATAATAGATATAAATAACAAAAATAAATAAATCTAAATTAAATAAATAACTAGAAATAAAACCAAACATTTTAATAATAAATAATTAGAATATATTACAATTAGATATAACAAATTTAGATCTTGCACTTCAACCGTTGTTCCATCAGTAATATACATACAAAAATGTAAATATAACATATTCCATTTTGAGCGCTGACATGACAATGCTTTCTGTTGCATATACTTTCAAGAAACATACCGTCAAGCTTCCAGATTCCGTATTCTCAAACTCAACCAATCGCTTTGTCAGGGTGGCTTCACAAACGTGAACCATTCTTAGCTATGACAGGAAAAGTATGCGTCACATAACCAGTATGAAGAATAATATCATAAACTGCAAAAACTAAATCTATGATGAATTTAGAGAAAGCATAAATTAATGACGCTATGAAAAGGAATTGTGATGGCACAATTCACAAAAATTTGACAATAAATCAATTTGGAATGTAACATAACTTTGCAGCAATTATCATGAGTCATCAAGAAATAACAGAAACAGTTGGTAACAAAAATCATTTGAGTGTTGTTTGAAATCATCTTATAAGGCAATAATTAATGCTTATCAGCCATCATTTTAACTAATATGTATTGCAAAGCTATAAAAGATAGTTGACAACCAAAAACCATCATAGTAAAAAGCGCATGGCCAGAACCATTGATGACCCTTGGCCAAAATCAATGTGGCCATCCACCAAATGCAAATCTTGTACTACCTATTTCTAATTGCCTAAAAGATGATGTAACAGAGATGAAAATAGCCTAAAAGATGATGTTGCAGAGATGAAAATAAAATAGCCTAAAAGATGATGTTGCAGAGATGAAAATAAGTAAATTAAGAATATATTCGCATGAAATTATAATTCCTTTGTCTTAATAATCTTAATCTCCGAGACATATTAGTGCGACTTTGATTTCACACTGATCTCATGCAATGCCACATAACACATTTGCAGCAGTCAAGTAATAATGTCAAACAATCTAGGAGGTCAATTAGTGTAACTGGTTACTGAAATTGAAATTGATTAATGCATACATAGCATTTACTTGTTCCAATTGTCTACTTGAGAACTTCAGATCACCAACAATGCACAAATGACTTACAATGTCAGATTTGGAGCAGTTCAGATCATGTGACAGTGCAGCTATGTATAAGGCCGCACCCCATAACCCACTAGGCCTTCTTCCTGTCTGTAAAAAAATTGAGTTCAAACTTTAGAACGTTAAATACACCACTAACAGATACCAAATATAAAGGAAACAAAAGCCAAACCTGCATCCAATCACGATTCATGCTAGCTATAATTGTCAACGCTAATTCAGAAATATCCTTATTTTTTTCTCCTGCTAAACCTACAAAAGTAGCTCTCATTGCATTCTCTTCTTAAACATAGTGATGATAAGACATGTTAATTTAGCCCAAACCTCATACATAGGTTAACGGACAATGGATTGCTTGAATAAGTTAACAAGGAAAATATAAAATAACAATTTATCACTGCAATGGATAGACGTCAAATTGTTTTATAAAGCAAATCAAACAGCAAAGAATCTCAAAATTAAAGTATAAGCTGCTACCGAAAATTGATTACTCAAACAGATACTTACAAGCTGTATACTTATGAATAAAAATGGATGGATCAAGAAGTTTCTGACAAATGGGGTGCTCGGTAAGATTCAATACTTTGCAGAGCTGCAAAAATACAGCACCTAGTACATAGCTGCAAATAATTTTGATACAAGTTAAATTGAAACATCCATAAAAAAGCTGGTTGATGAAGAATAAAAATTAATTTTAGTTTCTTATTAATCTTCCTTATTAAAAGGAAATTTTATATTTTAGCTTATCTTCATTAGTTCTTTTAAGTCTATTAAGATAATATAAGATCCTTATTTGAGGTAGGATCCTATTTTTATGTTGGAAATTTAGGTAGAATTTTAATTCCATTAAGATTAGGGTTCAAAGGGTTTGACTATATAAATATGTTTGGATTTCAATGCTTTAAGGGACATAGAAGATTGATGTTTCATTTGTAAAGCTTTCTTTCCTTAAGAGTGATACTTGGACAATTAAAAGTGATTTCTAAACTATAACCGTGAGTTTTAGAAACTTATTGATATGTATCCTTTTTTTTTTGTTGTTTCAACACGACCAGTGATTCCTGGTTCTTGATACAAACCCTAGGAATGATTCCTAACCTATCCTTCTTAGAAATTCTTTACTTTATAAATTCCAGGCTTTAAAACCCTAGATTCCAGCACAAGTAAAAACTTCCAGTAATTTTAAATTTTACAAATATTGTTTTATCAAAACTTCAGAATGACCTTTATTCATCCTACATCACTAGTGGCTACCAAAACAACAGAAAAGTAGAAACTATCGTTAAAAGAGAGGTTTCTTACATATTTATTCTCAAATAGTTTGAAAAATCAATAAGAAGGTATGGTCTTCTATTCTCCCTGCACAGAAGAAAAATTAAAGAACATAAAATCAAGTTGTTGAATTAAGCCTGACCATATCAACAAGTAATCATCAGCATCTCACAGGGAGGTCAATCTAAGCAACGTTAATATGCCAGAAACCATGGGTGTTGATTACTATGTTCAAGATGATACTTTCGCATTCACAAATAGACTTATTGACAATATCTAACATTAAAATTCAACCCTAGCAAGCAACGTCAAATGAAGTCATCTGTCTATCACTTGAGATGCATGCTGACAATGAATTAGGAAAAGAAGAAATTGCACTTGGGAGTCAAAAGTAACATTGTACAGCAAGTTAACCGTGCAATAGTATTTATTTGCCTCCTATACCATCAGAAGTTTTTCACTTAGCTCATCGTTTTTATTCACTATCTGAAATGTTTATAACAGACTTTTGAAGCTATTGGAGAGCAGAGGATAAAAGCAATCACAGAAGACTTACGTCCCTATCTTTAAAATTGGAGGTATTCATGTTGCTTTACCATGTCTTTTGAAATATTTGACCACATAATAAGAGAATCTTAGAGGTAAATTCATGTTCTTCAGATATTGTAGAAGCAGATTCCCTGTACTCTTAACTTATTCAAGTACATTCTCCTGTTAATAAATTGGAAAAGATCTCACTCCACTAGGAATGACAATCTTGAATTTGGAATCAAAACAGACAGATCATAAATGATTTAACCTTTCAATTTTCAGAAAGTCTCAAAATCTGTCTCCTTAACATCCCATTTATATAATCATTTGTACCACTACAAATTCACCCTTTATTATAACAGCTAGAAACAAACAATGATTTATATGACAGAGTTAAGTGAGCTTTGAATTCTCTAATGAATTTGAAGTAACCTACATTATAGATACCTTAGGTGTTATGTGAACCATGAAAAAAGATCACACAAAGACAAAATTCATGCAAGAAACAAACGAAGTGGTTTAGTATAAGTTTTTTTAATTACCTAAGTCGATGTAGCTACCAACTATATAGGCCATGCTCGTTTCATGTAAGATCTTAGAGGCCTAAATTATTGTAAGAAGTGATAGCTAGAATATAATATATAAAAAAGTGTTCTTAAATTCTCTCACAATACCCTTTCTCTCTCGCTCTTCACAACATTCTTGTCGTAACCACTATGTCGTACATAACAATTCGCGCCTCTAGCGAATTCTTGTAGCAACCTAGTATCAAAGTATTCGGGCCTTGGACTAATCATTGCAGAAGGGACGCTAGTCACTAAGCTACGAAGGATTGAAGAGAATCTAAAGATTTTACTAGAAACCAAGCTAGGAATGAAAAACTTTTGATTGAAAATCAAAACATAACCAAGAGATAAGAAAAGGAACTCAGGGAACTTAAAAGTATGTTCCACTAATTCATGTGAATCATAGCCAAAGCCATCGAACAAAACTCACAGGAAAAGAATATGTGATGAATACAACAGAAGCCCCCCAAGGGAAGGAGGTGTACACTACCCCCACAAGATTCAAAAAAAAAGAGTTTCTTGTATTTGCAAGCAATGAAGTGAGCAATTGGATACATAGCGAGCAATTCTTTTTGTTGGATTTCACACTTATGGAGATGAAGGTAGGAATTGTGGCCATGCACTTAGGAAGAAGAAGCCCAAGAATGGTAACAATTGGTCAATCAATGACGAACCATAGGTTACCCTTGAAGATGAGAGGAATTGAAGGAAGCCATCCAACAAAGATTTGACAAGGAAGTGTTTGAAGACATCATGTAATTTCGCTTCGACTAGTAAAAGCAAACAAAACACCACTATTCCAATTTTCGCAACTTCTTGAAATGGCCCATAATATTTCAGAGACAACATGTGAAAATACTTCTTAGTTAAAGAGCGCTGCCTGTAAGGATGCAAGCGTAGCCACATCCAATCGCCCACCTCATAACTAACTTCATGAAATATTTCGGCCATTCCTTTGAAAGTTTATACTCATCTTTTTTTACGACATTTTAGTTTACAACATGAGTGCCATTTGAGAGAGAACCTTGGAGTTTTGCAAACCCACCAATTGCACTTGAATCAAGCTAAATGCATATTTGGGGCCAAAAAAATTGGAGTATTTAGGTCATACAATCTCCTGTGAGGTGGTGGTGACAGATGGAAGGAAGCTAGAGACGGTTAAAAACTGACCATATCGAGATACCTCAAGGAACTGCTAGATTTCTTGGGCTCACAGACTACTATAGGTGTTTCATTTGTCAGTATGCACACTTGGGCCGACGTCTACAAGACCTATTCAAAGCCTCAACAATGAGTGAGTGGGCTTGGGGAGAGCCACAATGGTTGGCCTTTAATGCATTAAAAGAGGCCCTCTCTTCTGCCTCGGTCTTGGCCTTACCCGACTCCTCCAAAACCATTCGTTCTGGAAGTAGATGCAAGTGAGATGGGAATTGGAACTGTGTTATAATAACAAAAACATCCCATAGCATACCTGAGCAAAACATTAGCGGACAAACATCGAGGTTTATCAACTTACAAGAAAGATTACTTAGCCATTGTTAAGGCAGTAAATAATGGCATCACTATCTATGCAGTTGAAGGTTCCAAATACAGACTGACCACCGAAGCCTTAAGTTTCTATTAGAACAGAGAATCAAAACACCCTTCCAACAACCATGGCTTCTGAAGCTTTTCGGATATGATTTCCAAGTAGTGTACTGTAACAAGAAAGAGAACCAAGCGGTCGATGAACTATCCCGCATAAATAGTACTGAATTACTTGCTCTTTCTGCTTCACAGGTGCACACAAGACTCTGGGAGGAAATCCAAAATAGTTGGAGGAAGGACAAAAAATTTACGAATATAATCCAACTAGTTGAGAAAGGGACCTTGAACTTTGGTAGCTATGAATGGAGGGAAGATCTATTGTGATGAAGGAGAAGGGTGGTAGTTGACTTCAACAAGGAACTTCGTCGGAAATTAATTTTAATGAGCCGTGATGATCCTCTCAAGGGGCATTCCGAAGTGCCTACAACAACAAAAAGACTACAAAATATTTTCCACCGAAAGGGAATGAGAAGAGATGTACGAAACTATATCAAGAATTGTATCATTTGTTAAAGGAATAAAAACGAGAATGCGCAATATTCAAGGAAGTTACAACCACAGTCGATTCCGGAAGGATGTGTGCATGGATTTTATAGGACTTATACCCTCACATGGAAAAAAGGAATCATGGTGGCCATCGATCGCTTTTGTAAGTACGGCCACTTCATCCCCATCAAGCATACAATAACCACAACAGACGTAGCGAGGTTATTCTTGGACCACATCTTCAAATTACATTGCACACTCAAGTGGATCATGAGTGACTAAGATCCCATTTTTTAAGCAAGTTTTAGAGGGAGTTCTTTAGGCTACAAAGGGTTGATCTTCGATTTCCAAAGCATATCACCTAAAGACGAACGGACAAGCCATAGATGTTAACTGCACCTTGAAGACCTACCTTCGATGCTTTAGTAGCAACGCTCTTGCAAGATTGGCTGAGTGGATCACTTTGGTAGAATGATGGTACAACACCACATTCCACAAGGCTACCTACTCCATGCCACTGAAACTGTTGTATGGGTACCCACCTCCCGTATACGTACCATATCTGGCGAATGACTCCAAGAACCTGGTAGTTGACAAAATTATGCAAGATTGGAAGCAGCCCTAGCATTTGCCAAGTTTCACATGCGGCAGGCTCAGAACCTGATGAAGCAACAGGTAGAAAAGAAAGGTACAAGAAGGGAATTCAAGGTGGGAGATACCGTATTCCCAAAATTACAACCTTATCATCAACATTCATTGCAAAGGAAGAGTTGTCAAAAACTCTCTCCCTTGTTCTACAGGCCACACCTAGTGGAGGAGCAAATTGGAGCAGTAGCCTATTGACTAAAGTTGCCAATAGAAGCCAACATTCACTCCACATTCCATGTTTCTCAATTAAAGAAGTATGCTTCCTAAAGACTGCTCATCTCCATCTTAAGGACTACCCATCTCCACTTGATTACCTATTGTGGTTCATCTAGTGGATAAGCAACCTAAAGCTATTTTAGATTGTCGGATTGTGAATCGTCACAATCAGCCTTTGACCCAAGTATTGGTTCAATGGGTTGTACGGTCAGAGAAGGACACAACATGGGAATCCCTTTACGAGCTCCATCAAAGATACCCAAACGCCGACCTTGTGGACAAGGTTCCAGGAGAGGGGAACGTTGTTATATAAACCATGAAGAAAATCATGCAAAGACAAAATCAATGCAAGGAACAAACAAGGTCGTTTAGTATAAGTTCCTTTAATTCCCTAAGCCGATGTAGCCACTAGCTACATGAGCTACGCATGATTTCCTGTAAGGCCTTAGAGGCCTATATTGCTTTAAGAAGCGACAACTAGAATATAATATATGGAAAACCATCCTTTGTTTCTCTCGCAATACCCTTTGTAACCAATCTATCATACATAACAATTCACACTCCTGCAAATTGTTGTAACATTAGGAGAGCAAAAGAATTGGAGTTAAAAAGTGGATTCCTTACCGACAAGCAATATAAAGACATGTAGCCTGGACCTGATCTGTCCTGCGCCCTCTGGTGAAATTTCTCTCAACAGCTATCTTTTAAAAGATTATATATATATATATATATGAGAATTTGGTTGAACAACATGTACATGGAAATGAAGCTAAGTGTTGAAGAACATACTCGATAATACTCCATAGCTTGATTAACTATAGCGACGTTTTCACCCATGCCTAAACCATTCTTCAAGTAAATTAAATCATCATAAGCTGCAATAACAAAAAATAAGAATTTTAAACACCCATTTAACAAAGTTTGAAGTTAAAGTTCTACCACCATCCAGTATATTATTGCAAGGTCAAACTGTGCAATTGCAAAACTTCAAAAAATTCTGAAAGCTCTCACCACCAAGCATTAACCAAGGGTCTAATACTTACTAATGTTATGAAACATGAAAGAGACTACGACTACTACAAAACACTAAACAATTACTAAGAAGTAAATAGAACTAATGCTTGTTTTGCTACAAAAAGCCATGGTGAACTTTTTCTAATTCGTATAAAATGAAGAAGACATCCATCAAATAATGTTTGGCTCAAAATGTAATTTACATGCTTACTTGTTTTGGAAGAAAAGGCAGTAAGTAAGACACCAACTAAGGGAGAAAGCAATGAAGAGATTAGGCAAAATAGTTCTCCAAATATAAATAATCATGAACAACATGTCCACTAAAATTGGAAATGAAAATGGTAAGAACCATAAAATATTATTGAATTGGCTCATTAAAATGACGGGTAGAGTCCAAATTACAGATGTGAAGCGAAAGATATAATAAGAATATTTATTGATTGTTTAGTATGGTTAAAAATATTCAATGGTAAGGAAAGAGGAAAATTCCTTAGTTAGGAGTACTTCATAGAAACAAAGCAATGAAAAGGAAAACACTTAATTACATTTACAAATATCTTTCATCCTTCTTCAATTGGAACATATTTCTCCCCTTCTCAATATGGACATTGTCTTGCTACAACATGAAAAATGTCAAACTAAGAAGGGTTGGAAGATGTTTGAAGATCATTGAAGTTTGGAAAAGTTGTTTACATGATTACGCAGCTAGCCACCTTTTTCTGGCTGACTACAATATGCTTCTCGCAATAGATCAGCACATAATGATAAATTCCATTTTGAGACTCCAACAACCATATCTTGTAGCCAACAACTAGTTTAGACCATAGGACTATAAAAGAATTCTTGGAAAGAAAAACATGGAGAAAGTTGGGGTCCAAGAAACTAATTTTTGCTTCATTGTGATAAATTGAGTGAACTGCTAATAACTTGTTCTATTATCAAAAAAGAGTTTGGTTAAGGGCAGTATACTTGATGTACAAGTTTATCTTCACCTATTGAAGAAGTTATAAAGGTTATGCTTCATCCAAGAGAAAGTAAGATGCTTTGGTGTTGTACAAAGACTTTTTCACCCCAATTGAAGAGCCAAGGTGCTTAGGGAGTGGACACAGGCTTATAAAGGGAATCAAACTACTACAAAATCACATTTTAATACCTCTTCACTTTACTCCTCCATCATTTTGCTTTACTACATTGTTTAATTGTGTGATTTGAGTTATATTTGCATAATCACTCATCAAATAGGATATCCACAAGCACGTAAGTCTTTCAAAGTTCGAAAGATTGTATTAATAACTCTCCAATCTATAAACTCCTACTTTATTGCCGCTTGGATGCCTTTAACGCCAACAAAAGAGATCACATTTGACATATTTAATGGAATATCACATAGTCAAAAAGATTTTTTTTTTATTACCACATTGGATGATCCTAAAGGAAATGTAACTTGCTCAACATAACTAAATTCCTGAACTTCATTCAGCACATAAGTGAAATACCATTGTATGAATTGTAGTCCAAATCATAATAAGCACAAATAAGCATACCTTTGTCATATAATCTTTGTCGTGACAAGTTTTCGACTTCAACACTCTTTACAAAGCTTCCTGATATTTGGCTCTACAAAATAATGGGAAGATACGTGAAAGAGGACTTGAAGGGGAAAAAAAAATCTAGGAATGGCATGAATACAAATAAAGAATGCCTCTTGGATATATTTAGTTCCAAATTACATTGACTAAATCAAACTGCTGTTTCTCTATACATATATGAACTTTGGTGTCACAAGGAAGTTAAATCTAATACTTTCTCGTATTTCCACAACAATTCTTAAGTGCCTATTGATAGCAGGAAAGTGGCAAACTTCGAGCTCTACAATATCGTACAAGCAAATGATAAGCTATTTTCTCGAGAACAGAAGCAACTTCGAAACAAGTATTTAAGCTCAACTTACACAACCAAATTTTATGCACAAAGATAACCCTTTATACTGTGCAATATAAAATAGTGAAAAAGAGGCAACATACCAGGCCTGATGCATTCTTCACAAATGTAACCTCCGTCGAGAAATTATCAAACTTAAGAACTTTACCACATCTGCTACATGACCTTCACAACCCCAAAATCACACCAAAATTGACTTACAATAAAAGCACAGAGAGATGAATCTGTGATAACCAAACAAAACGAAATACAAGACATACAAGAGGCCGTCACCGTCTCGAAATCCGGGAACATCTCTAGCGCAGGCTTTACAGAACACCATTGTAGGAGGGATAGTAGAGTTTAGAAGAGATTATACAGTTCCGGCCTCACGTCAATCAGAGTTTCTGGTATCAAGTTCTTGCCCAGTTAGGAGTTTCAAGTCCAAAGATATACGAGAGAGGGGGAGATATAATTTGTCGGCTTCTTTGGGGATTTTGAGTCGGATCAATCGCGCAACTATTACATTAGAACATTGAAAGTTCTGACGACTTTCGACTTTCAACCACAATGACACTGTGATGCTCGGGGAGGGGACTGAACGTCTCGAATTCATCGCCGATTGCGCCGTAATAAATAAAAGGATGTGAACTGGACTGGACTTGACGGCAGCTTCCATTTCTTGTTCTTGCTTGGTTCAATTAAGGTATCC
This sequence comes from Erythroxylum shatona, assembly GCA_027568895.1. NCBI lineage: Eukaryota > Viridiplantae > Streptophyta > Magnoliopsida > Malpighiales > Erythroxylaceae > Erythroxylum > Erythroxylum shatona. The sequence continues at coordinate 340,083 of JAOSBK010000007.1, read as the reverse complement.
GAAAGCCCATTTATAAAATGGGCTTCTATATGATTGATTCCCCTCACAAACAGTCCAATGCCCACCCACCTCATGAACACAAAATCTTGTAAAGGTAAGGTTTTGTACAAGTTTATGATTAATGCTTTGGTGATTACACTAGATGAACTATATATGATGTTAGGTATCCAATGGATGTCTTTATCAAATGATGTTATCTACAATTATAAGAGGAGCACAATGAGTTTTTGAGTGATAAAGAGAATGGATTGAACAATAGAGTGGAAAGAGGAAAGGAATGACTTCCCTTTCTAAAGGAAAATTTGTGAAGTTATTGTAAGGTGTGAAATATACTTATCCATTTTATATGCTGTAAGAAAATTAACTGGTGAATTGGATGGTGTCACCTCATTGTTCTTAGATCATGATTTACGTTGTTTTAGGGACGATCGATCAAGAACAAAAGGAGTTAGCAAATTTGCTTGAGGAATTCCATGATGTGTTTACATTACTTACAAGCTTACCCTTAATCAAATTTACAATCTTATGATGTTTCTTAACGAAGGAGTTTGTCCTAAAGAGTATCAGAAGTATTGAGAAAGCATTCATTTTTTGTTAAGTCTATAAGATGCACATTTGGAACTTATAGAATGGAGTAATTAGGATATGTCATCAGTAATATAAAGAGGGTGTGTCTACTGTTTCAAGGAAGATTGATATATCACATACTATTGTTAGTGATGAAAATCTAATTTTCACTAGTATTGTTTGGTATGAGTTTTTTTAAAATTCAAGAAGTGGCCTTGCATTCATCAACTGCCCATCATTCTCAATTTGATGGGCAAGCACAAATAGGTAATAAGAGTGTGGAAACTTATCTTAGATGCATGGCCAGCGACTCTTCTAAGCA
>JAOSBK010000007.1:308068-325429 GCA_027568895.1 Erythroxylum shatona | reverse complement strand
GAAAAGAAAAAAGAGTAAGAGGAGCTCTGAAAACTTAAAGGAAAAAGAAAAGTGTACTTGTGGTTGCTTTCTCGTATCCTAGTTAACATTTGATTGCATGTTTGCTGCTTTTCTTTTCTAATACCGCATCAAACTCCAATCTCTCATGTCAGCAAAAGAAGATCTTATTAAAGCAAAAAAGAAAGAAAGAAACCAGAAAAAAGAAAGAAAAGAGAAAGCTGTCATCCTAAGGCATCTCTTTTATTCTCAATAAATGGGGGTAGTACTGGTGGGTTTGCACTGCATTTCTGAGCTAGGACAATTTCTTACCATTGCCAATATTATACATGTAATTATGATTAGGAACTCACAGTAGAGACGAAGAGAGTTCCCGACTTCTTTTTTCTTTTTCACTAATATAATATAAATAGCTACGAGAGAAAGAAAAAGAAAAGATACAAAAGAAGAGAGTCCTGACGTGACATTAATTGCTATACATACCTCGAAGAATTGCTCCAGAGAGTAGCACTGAGAGCGTAGTCCACATCCTGTTGCGTTGACCCGTCTGATGGCCCTCTTATATCCGTAAATCGTGGGAGGGTATGGTCATTGGCGCTTTCCACTGTCGACATGTCTTCCTCTCCGGATCCATCTGATTGGCCTTCAAGAAATGTTTGTAACAACAGTTCATGTTCAATTATGAGTGAATTAAAAACATGCAAGTCAAGACACTACATTTATATTATATATAATGAACTAACCTAGTAATTTATGCGAGATTTAGATAGTAAAGAATATATTTATCCATATTATATAGAAGCTAATTAGGCTGCCAAATACATAGGCTGAAATGAAGACTAAGTAAGCAATACGAATTACCTGAGGAGGCTGCAGGTTTGTCAGTAGACTTAATAGTTCTGTACATCTGAAAAGTCAAAAAGAAACCATGACTATTGGAGAGGTAAAAACATAATACTAAATCAATGGGAACTGTTGTTACAAAACTTGGTTAGATGTATTCTGGATTTTCTTGGATGTTGTCATTAATCACGAGGTTGATGTTTCATAACGTGGTAAGCCTGAAGTGTATTATTGAGAAATGATGACTACTTTTGTCTCGTATCATTCTTATTTCTCTTTCTCTCTCTTGAGAAGCAGGAACGGAAACCTGTCTGCCTGAGTTCAGAAGTTTCAGACTCATTTGCTCTTTCTATACTGTTTCTCTAATACATCCCTCTATCACTGCCTTGCCTTCTGACCCATCAATAATACTGATATTAATAGCACAGAGGGAGTGAGAGAAGAAGATCTACTTCTTCATATGTGTTTTACCTGTAAATGGCTTTTCACATGAGCTAATGTAAGATCTTTGACATCCATGAGTTCCAGAACTGACTTTGGAGTAGCTCCTAACCCATTCCATCAAAGCAATACATATATATATATAATTAAGAATCATAAAATACAAAGAAACTGTAACCTAATCGTAAATAACTACATACGCATATAACCAAAAAGAACCAGAAGGGCAAGAACTTGTCTTTACTTTCATGTCCACCAAGTAGCTCAACCGCATGAACAAATCGAGCGTGAAGGCTGCTTGTCCATCTCATTCTTGGTGCTCTCACGTTTCTCTTTGTTGAAAGCCTAGGCAAAAATCTTGATCTAATCAATCCAAGGGAAGCATCAGCTGGTCCAACCCCATACTGACTGTTGTGATGATGGTGGTGCAGCTGGTACGATTTTAAAGCATCCATTGAAAGCCCGTTAAACCTTGTTGTTGATGCTAACCTGTTGTGTCCAGAAAGAGACTGATTTGAACCTGAGTTTACCATAGGCATGGGATCGAAACATTCACCAATATTATATGCTGATGATGGAGAGTGAGGGAGATTCGGAGAGCACAAAGACGAAGAGGGATAGGGCATTTGGTAGAAGCACATCTTGGTATCTCTCTTGTCTCTTGAATGATCAAAGGGCATAAAAGGAAGTGGACGGTTGTGATAGACTGGAACCCCTTTTATGGGTCTTAAACTATCGGATACATCGAGCTGAGAAACCCCATGATTTATGTGAGCTAGGTGAGTGTTAGAATAGTGGTGAAGTTGATGGTAATTTTGCTGCTGGTAAGTAGTGTGTGTTGGTTCTTCGTTTCTGTTTCCACCACCTGTGAAATTCTCGTTGCTTAGATTTTCTTCGGTGAGGGCGTTCGTTGATGGATGAGCTAAAGAGAGCTCTGTATGAGCCTGAGAATCTGTTGGGAAGGAACTAAAAATATTGGATTTGTGTGATGAGTCCTGTCTTCCAGTACGATTGAAGCAAGTATATGCTTTGTCATTGATGTTACTACATGTTGAAGAGGGGGAAGAACTATTGGGTGGACTGATGTGCAAAGAAAGATCAGGAACTGAGTTGGAGGAGCCTTCAACAGAAACCCCTTCCAAGGACATCTTTCACTACGTAGGTTAACGTCTTTACCAGAGTTGCCTTTACAAGGCTAAAACTAAAGCTATCTTGGCAGATTGATTGAGGGGGCAAAAAAAAAAAAAGAAAAGAGAAGAAGAAAAGGTTGAAGTGTAGATGACGACTCGGCAAGCAGCTCTAGATTGATCTTTTTCTCTTCTCTTCCAAGCGTGTACGTGAGTAAGAGATAGATTTGGTGCTGGTTCAAGAATATATGAAAAGCATATAAAGAAAATCTCGGCTTATGCTTTAAGGAATAAAGGGGTTGGATAGGTAAGAACTTAAAGGGAAGCAAAATGAACACAAAATCTTCTTCAACAAACAAACAAACACGGTGGAGAAAGAGAGGGAGAGGGAGACTGAAAGGTGGATGGACAGAGAAACTTAAGAAACTATGTGTTCCTAAGCAAACCAGGAAAAAAAAAAAAAAATTCAGAAAGTGCATACAAAGAGAGAGAGAGAGAGAGGATTTGGTTGTGGTGCAGCTCGAGAGTATATCTTGGAAAATGACACTAGCTAAAGCTAAGCCAGAGATGAAATACACAAGTTCCTCCTATCTCTCTTTCTGTCACTCTTAGTCAAAACTACTCATCCTAAAAATGCACCACAGATACTTATTAAAAAAAAACACCTTGATTTTCCTTCTCCGACGAGCCGCGTGATATATAATTATGATACAGTCTTTTGATTCCATTATCCCCCACCTTCTTCTTCGCCAAATACCCTTTTGACCTTGGTGAGAGGCCCAGTACTCTAAAGTCAGGGGTTCATTTTGTTGATCCTTACAAGCAATGCACATTATTTTACCTTCTAAAATTCATTTTAATTCCTCTACCACGTTCCCAATAATTCCCCTTCTAATCTTCAACAACCTTGTCTGGCGCACTGGATTTGATTATGTCATCTTGCTCATTCAATATGCTAGGGTTTCCAAAACCCTAAGCTAAATCATGGATCAGTTTACCTTTTTATTACTCTTTTATTGGGAACAAACCCGTTTCTTTAAATGATGTCGCTGAAGATAACAAACATGGTCTCGATAGGCAAACTATTTGGTGTCATTTTCTATTGGGGTTTTTCATAGTTACTATACATGCCACCTCCCCAATGTCACCAATGAGATCACTCTTTCACAGATGGAATCTGGAATGGATGGTGCATTAAATGCAAAATTGGGGACAGTAAACGTTGTCCTTTTTCTTCCTTTTATTTTTATCTTTACTGCTAATCAAAATTCGATTTTTGTCTACATAAAAGAATTTCCATTTTTTATATATACACACACACACACTCCTTAGTTTCTTTTAAAATAATTAAATAACGAATTTAGGAAATAATTTAATTAGTGATGATTCTCTTTTTCAAGATTAAATTCTTAATCCTTCTGTGTGTTGAAAAGTAAATGTCACCGAAGATTTCTTTTGACGCAAAACCTATAAAGTTAAGTCAATTGCAATTCTAAAAGCGTTATTTCGTAAATGTTGATATGCATGCCTCTCTTTGAGAAAAAGCAGTTCATTATACATTGAAAGTGGCAAATCTAGAGGGTAAAGAGTTACACAGACGTCACCTAATCTTATACTCTAAAGAGAAGGATGAGAGTATGGTCAATAATGCTTAGTCATATCAAATGATAGAGAGTTAGAACATGCTCGTCATTCAATATAAGATAGTTGGATATAGAGAAATATTAAAGAAAAATTAACAATTAAAAGTTAAAATTGATCTAATTCTAATTAATTATAATCATGTCAATATATTAAGAATCTAAACAGTTACATATAAAAGAGAAGCTGAAAAAAATTTAAATTAAGTTGAACTTAGTTATAAAGTTTGAACATTTTTAGAAACCAAATAAAAGCTATTTGATTTAATTAAAGTAAGTTATAATTATAATTATAGTTAGACTTTAATTATAATTAGAATATTTTATTTTACAATGAAAGAATCTGTTTTATCATTCTTTTATAAATAAAAGGAAGGCATAAGGAAACTAACACTTCTACCTTTTCTTCTCTAAGTGTTAAGTTCTTTTTCTCTAAAGCTTTATAGATATTGTTAATAGTTGACTACTTTAGACAACTTAGGGTTTGAATTATTAAAAAATGAGGCAACAATAAAGAAAGAAGCCTTTGACTAAAGGAGAGTTTAAAAGTAAAAAAAAAAAAAAAAAGTGAGAAGCCATTCACAATAGTTAGAGATCATGGGAAAAAAAGTCAATACTAGAAGAAGAACAAGGATTTCAACAAGATTCATCAAGAATTCAGAATTCAAAATTCAAAATTCATGATGACTTATTTATCTTTTGTTCTTTTTTATGATTTTATTTCTTGTTTATTTATAAACTAATTATGATATAGATTTAGATGGGATAGACCCTAAGATATTATATTTTTATTTGATCTTTTGATTTAATGAAATATCTAATTTTCTTGAGATTTATCCATGTTCTTATATTTGATTGAATTGAAGAAAAGAAAGTTGAAGGTTCAATTTTTTGATCCGTATATTGAGATCAAGAGATAGTGTTTATAGTTAGATTACACCATGGGTAATGAGAGTTAAGTGATTTAACTAAGAGGGAACTATACAATCTTTCTAGGTTAGGTTAAAACGTATCATAAGAATTCACATATTAGATTAATGCACTCTTAATAAGTCTTGATTAGAATGAGATTTTAGTGAAAGGGTATAAGTGTAACCTAGAAATTCTTATTGTTCTAAAAAGATGGTCATTTATTAAATCAGAGTAAAGTCATAAGAGATATCTTACCATAAATCTAGCTTACTCGTGGATTTTTTTTCTTTTTGATTGTTACTTTGTTTCGGTGTTTTAAATTGTAATTTGTTTCTTTTTCAATCAATTGTATTTGATAATCTAGATAATTAGGTATACAAATAATTATTAATTAATACTTAGTCCTCGTCGGATCAACTAGTACTTGTTAGTGTTAGTTACAACTACACTGTGGGCAAGTGGTATAAAACACATAATTAGATTTTTAACCTTATTGTTGAAGACAAAGCATAGTTAATATTAATTTAAATTACAAATTAATTAGACTAATTTTTTGTTTTTTTGTTTTATTATTGTATAGTGAATTTTCACTATTTTTTCTCTTTTTGCAGTTCACTTCTTATATATGACAGTCCAAAAATCTTGGGAATCTTATTAAAATGGACAATGAGATTTAAAGAGATCATTAAAGGATTTTTCCATACTAAGTGCTCAAGGCAACACCTCTATCATTATGATGCCTAGTATCGAAGCCAATAATTTCGAGCTAAAAACCTCTTTTTCTTTTTATAATGTATGATAATCAATTTGGAGGTCTCCCTATTAATGATACAAACCTGCAATTATCTCTATTTTTGGAGTGCAGTGACACACTGAAGCTTAATGGTGTCTCACTTAATACCATCAAGCTAAGCTAAGGTTATTCCTTTTCTTATTAAGGGATAAAGTGAGAGCATTCTTATAAGCCTTGTCAACATGGTCCATTACTACTTAAGATCAATTGTCTAAATATTCCTTACAAGTACTTTCCTCTAAGAAAAATTGTTTAGATTAGGAATCAAATTATAACATTTTCTCAAAGTGAAGGAGAATCATTATACGAAGCTTGGGAGAGGTACAAGGATTTGTTGAGGTCATGCCACCATTATGAGCTAGAGAAGTGGTTTATTATTCAGACATTCTTGAATGAGTTGATCTACAACTTTAAAAACTTAGTTGATAAAACTAATGGTAATGCTCTTATTAATAAGACCATGAATGAAGTATATCATCTGATTGAGGACATGTCTTAAAACCATTACCAATGTTCGAGTGAAATAGTCATCACAAAGAAGGTTCTAGGTAAGTCTGATATTGATAGCTTAAGTTTTCTCACTGCTAAAGTGAATGCTTTATCATAAAAAATCAATCTTATTGTAGTTAATTTTGTTGGAACACCTAATGTTTCTTGTGATATTTGAGGATCTCTAGGAAATTTAGCTATTGATTGTTAATTAGAGAATTCATTTTTTTAAGACTCATCTTAAACAAGTTAGCTACATAAATAATGTTATCCGGAAGAACTATCCCTTTTTTGATATCTATAACCCTGATTGAGGAAACTATCCCAATTTCTCATATAGAAACAAGTTCAATCATGTCCCTCAAAATAACAATAGGCAACCCCTTGATTTCTAATCAAGATCTTTTAACCTCCCTATCAAAAATTCCAACTTGGAGTCTTTACTAGAGAACTTCCTAATAACCTAGATAAACAAAATAAGGAGTTTAAGAGGTGATTTGGCAAGTCAATTCTAAAGTCAATTCTATATTAACTTATACCAAAATGTTACAAACTTGTGTTTTTTGTATGCTAGAACATACCCTATATATGGTACTGTGTATATGCCATGTTTCTAAAAATATAAAAGGCATTTCTGAACCATGTTCCCTCATTTTTCACCATCTCTTCACTAATTTTCTTTCAATTTCTAGCTTTCTTAAAATTTTTAACAGAGATTTTCACTCACCCAAACCTCCCCTTACTATATTTTACAACCCACAACCATACATATAGAGCTTATGATTTTTGGAGCACTTTAGTAATTCTTTTTATACTCTCTTCATCAATTTTTGAGCATCATTTAAGTATTTATCATACTTAACTTTTACTTTCAATATTTCAAACCATTGTGGATTGTTTAGAGTTATGAATTATGTTTGTGTTTTAATTACCCATTTTGCATGACTTTATGGCAGCTAAATTAGATGAATTGCAAATTGTATGTGCAAATTATGTTTGAATATTGTTAGTGTCTTTAATTTATTCATTGTTTTCGTTTGTTGAGTTTCTAGATTAGGCCAAAGAGAGAGTGAAATTACATTGAATTACCTATTCTTTACTTGAATTCATTTGCCACTTACCTCAACATCCTTATACATGTGTTTAGGATATGGTTTAATGAATACATGCCTTTTAGGAAATTATGATGAAATAAAAATAAAATAAAATCAAAGAAATACAAAAGCAAAATTAAAATAAAATAAAATAAAAACAAAGATAAAATAAAATGAAATGAAAATGAATATAGTAATAGCATTCAGGCTTTCCTAATATCACCGTCCCCAATAACGGTACCAAAAACTTGATTGGCCTATTTTAAGATAGTTAATATTGTAATAGCCGTAAGTGTATGACATAACTATAGCTAGCAAATACGGGTCGATCCCATGAAGATAATGAATACTAGTGATTACCCTTCCCTTATTATATAGCCTAAGATTAATTTTATGTTTTTAATGAAAAGAAACTAAAACTAAGGCAAGAACATAGAATTAAGGAAACTTAAGAAATTATCGATATCAAGAATCAATATCTAGGTTTTTAATCCCTCTAATCATTTAACAAATTGATTTTTTATTATGTAATTATTTTATTGATTTATTGGACCATGGAGACTCCTATGATATGCTAGTAGCTGACCTTGAGTCTATTAAACACTAATCTTAAGGTTTCTAACCGAATTACTTAGGTTAAATTTTATAGGATTACGTTATCGTTTTATAAATCTCTTTATTAGGTTTGACCCTAATTCAGAAGATTTATGTCATTCTATCTCTAAGATTGCAATTAACTTGTTCCAATTATTATGGATCTATTTGTCCTAAGATTTCTTGATTGCTATGTATGAAATCAGATTATGGTCTAATATGATTACTAGAACATAAATAAAATAAGTAACTATCATATCAAACTATTAACATAAGGTTCACCTAACCTAAATGCTAATTAGATGTTTCGTTACATCTTATCGAACACGAAATCAAACATACATTGAAAGAAAAATGAATTCAAAATAATGGGTTGATAATTCTAAATCTCCCTAATTGTCTTTTATCGAATATTCTCGCAATGTAGAGGCTTGAGTCTTTCGATGAAATCTTCATGTTTCCTACTTTTCTAGACCAAAATTGCCTTTGGAGAATGAAACCCATGTCTGGATATCACATCCTAACGTCTCCTCTTGATTGCTACCTCCCATTTCCTTCAAACATGTCATTTATATTGAAATATAAGGTTCTGGGGAGATGCATGTGCATAATGAAAAATTACAAGAATTGTGAAGATGCATGGGCTTGGGGAAGTGCACAATCATGTACATGGCCATACATCCTTTCTATTATTCAAATATTCAATTTCTATCATGATCTCATTCAAATTCTTCTACTTTTAGTCCATAAAGGCAATTATGCTATATAAACACACTTGGAGAGGATTAAATACCAAATATACAACAAAAGTATCAAGTATCAAGCAAAAATACATAAAATATGAGGTAAAATTATGATCAATTATACATTTATCAAAACCCTTATAAATCTTATTCCAGGTTAAGAGGAACCCTTATAAAGTGTACTCTAAGTAATTTATTCAATTATATAACCATACAACTTAAAATGTCCCTCTCTTTCTCATACTAATGAATAAATACTCAATACATATTATGTAACACACATATGCACTCTCTAGCCTCTTTAAGAACTTAGCAACTCTTTAGTTTGTCAAATGTGTTCTCTATCACTTATTTGTATATTGTTTATATTCAAAATAAACAAATATGTCTATTAGAGGCATAAATTAGTCGTTGTAATGGCTTGTTACTAGGCATGTTTGACTAATCAATTATGTAACTTTGGCTAGCTGGGCATCCATTAGTCAATGTATCAACTAGCTAGACCCCTAACTAAAGACAAGGTTACCTTTTTGTAACCTCTAAAATACACAATAGGCTAGCAAGTTGATCACTAGATACACCATTGGCTATTTGATGGTTTAGTCAATTGCATACTACACATTCTTTAGCTTTTTGTTTCACTTTCTATAGAAGTTATCCAAACCTTTAAGCTAGCAAAAACAATCATAGAAATTAAGTTAAAAAAATTAAACTTCCAAGCCATATACTCTTTTTGTATAAAACTTATGCAAATCTATTATAAAAGTTATTTAGAGTTTTTTTAAAAAATTAAAAAGTTTTCGTTAAAGATCAAAATGTGTTTTCTCTTGATTATGAATGGGCTTATGTATTATACCATATATGCAAACGATTATACAATGAATGATACCCTAATTTGTTTAAAGTGATTAAGATAAAGTTACAAGAAGAATTTTATCATTTGTTAACATTGAATGTGCTTGATTCCTCTTTGACATACTAGAGAGTTATTATAGCCCTATAAGGTAAAAAGAATACAATTAAGTGTATGTAAGCATTTCATAAACTATATTTAGCCCATCATTAATGTGACCAAAAGAAAGGAGGTTTTGAATCTTATATTCTCGTGTTAGTGTAGCAGTTGAGAAGAAGTACTTGGGCTATATATTATAAGGGCCTTTTGATCTTACATGAAAGTTGTGAAGGATTCCTCTTTACCCATAGAAAGGGAAGAAGATTGTAATTTTTCCTCTTCACTTATGAAAAAGAAGATACTATTTAAAGGCTTCTTTGTCATCTTTTAAGGGAAAAGAAAAAGTGAAATTCTCAAGCATAGCTTAAGGAATCGATGTAGTTTAATAGTTTTCTGGGCAAATCAATGTATATCAATTTTGTGTCTTTTATTGTACTCTCTATATTATTATTGTATTTTCTATTCAAATTATAGTTTCTTGCAGCTACTTGAATATTTTAAATAAAATATTCATATTCTTGGGAAATTCTTTCATTAATTCTAAAATATGGAAAAAATACAAATATATACAATTCACTCCCCTCTTATGAGTCATCTAAGAAATAATAATTGGTATTAGAGACAATCCACTTCATTGCATATAAATTTCTAATAAAATTTACGTAAAAATTACTATAACATAATTTAATTTATTTTTAACTAAGATAGTCAATCTATAATTAAACTACCATTCCTTAAAGATGAAAATATTTTAAATTAAAAATAGAATAAAATACTTCCTCTTGATTGAAAGAGTTGATCTTTAAGGGTTTTAATCCATACATTGCTTTTCTTTCACTTATAAATGATAAATCCATACATTTGCATACCCTATTTAAACTTTTATTTTTCTTGAAGATATAACTTCATAGTTATAAAAGTTTAATTAGCAATTAAGGGAATCTAAGGTCTTTCTTAAGTGAAGGAGCAGTAGAGGTTGAATAACATCATAGTCAGATTGGTCTATCGACCTAACCAATTGGTTGAAGATGCAAACCTAGTTAAGCAAATAAAAAGTTGGAAACCACTTTGTCCAGCTTATTAAAAGTGATACTATATGAACTGTGCAATTAGGAAAGACATATTATAGCTGATTGTTTCTAGTGGAGAGTAATAATATGGAGAAACTAAATCTCATAAGAGCATAACTAGTTCAAGATGGTGATAATCCCTACTCTAATACCTATAAACCTAGGTGGAAAAACCAACCAAAATTTTCTTGGTCTAAGAATGCAAGAAACTAAATGAGAGCATAAGGCCCACTAGGATTTTAGCAAAATAGGCTCAATTAATTAGAATCAAATATGGAAAAGCTAATGGATGTGCTGAATTCTAAGTTTAAGAGCTAAGATGAGAGCTAGAAGAGGATGGAAACTAAGTTAGACCAAATTGCAAAAAAGCATATGTCTTCCATCCATAATTTAAAGGTTTAAGTGAGCCAACTTGCAAACGTATTGTCTATATAAAGTATGGGGAGTCTCCAAGGAAATATGGAGTAAAACTAACTAAGAAGAAGATTAAACCTCACCAAAAAGGAAGCCAAGAGAGGAGGATAAGAAGAAGAAAGATAAGAGAGAGGAACCACTATATGTCCCTTACCCTCCATATGTTCCCAACAACATATTTCGACAAAGGCTAAAGAAGAATCAAATGGACATGCAATTTGCAAATATGAAGTAATCATAAATTAAATTATCCCTTATGGAAGCTTTGGAGAACATATCCAAGTACATAAATTTTCTTAAATGGTATCCTCAACAGAGAGTTATAACTCTTTAATTACTAACCATATACCCTCAAAATTGAAAGATTCAAGGTTTTTACTATACCATATGTAGTTAATCTTATGCCTATGTCTATTTTTCAAGAAATTAGGCCTAGAAAATGTGAAGTCAACATTGATGCCCATTTAGTGGATAGATCAATTAATAAAGACATCATTTGGTGTGGTAGAAGACGCGCTAGTTGAAGTGGAAAAATTTGTTATTCCTATGGATTTCTTAGTAGACTTTGGAAAGGATTGAAAATTTATATTAATTCTTGGTAAACCATTCATGAGTACTATGAGAGAATTGATGGATGTACATGAAGGAAAATTAATTCTTCAAATTGGTGATGAACAGGTTAAGTTCAACATGAGTAAGGTATTGAATAATTTAAAGGAGGGAAAATCTTACATGAAAATTGATATAACAGCTGAGTGTGTAAAAGAGAAAAAGGAGAATCACAAAGAAGACATTGATGTTGATGATATGGAAGATGATGAGGAGTTAGAAAAGGAGGAGTTGGGTGAAAAATTAAAGCAAGAAATCTTAGTAAGGATGGAAGCACCCATACACCCTCCATTGAGAAACCACCTACTCTAAATTTGAAATCCTTACCCACACAGCTTAGACATATTTTTCTAGGTGAGGGTCATACTCTACCCATCATAATTTCAAAAAATTTGGATGGGGAATAAGAAAGTAGAGTGGTAGAGATAAATAAAAAAATGTTAAGAGCCATGGGATGGAAAATTTCAGATATAAGAGGCATAAGTCCCAATATAGTGATTCATAGGATTAACTTTGATGAAGGTTGTGAGGTTGTGAGGGAAAGACAAAGAAGACTAAACCCTCATATAAAAGAAGTGGTCAAGAAAGAAGTAGTAAAGCTCTTAGATGTGGGTATTATTTACCCTATTCTAAATAGTGAATGAGTTAGTCCAGTACAACATATGCCTAAAAAGGGAGGGATGATAATGATGGAAAGTGAAAAAGGTGAGTTGATCTTTACTCAAGCAATCACAGGTTAGAGGGTATACATCGAGTATAAGAAGCTTAACGCACTCAAATATATGACAGTTTCTCGACTTTTTGAGCGCTATTTTAAACCAATTATTTTTTTTATTTGGAGGTTAAAGTAGGTTTTGAGTTAGTAAGGAAAGTGTAATAGAGGATAAAGAAATGGATTGGAGGGAGGCGGGGGCGAATGCAGAATAGAAGATTCGGGTTCGACTCCTAAGTTTGCATATGAAAAAGGGTAAGAAAAAGGCAAAAACTCTTTTTTTATAAGGTTAGGATATTTTGATATGATGGTGACCTCACTCTCTATGTTGATGTTGAAACCAGTTAGCACCAATTCCCCCCATGGAAGGATTAGCTCTCGCAAATTGGATTCGGGAAAGGGAAAGCCGAACCAACCTCTGTAAGAAAGATCACTTTCCTTTACCATTCTTGGATCAAATGATTAACAAAGTGGATGGACACACATTCTATTATTTCCTTGATAGATATTTAGGATATAATTAGATCTTTATCTATCTAAAAGATCAAGAGAAGACCACTTTCACATGTTCTTATGGAACATTTTCTTATAGATAGATACCATTTGGGCTCTGCAATGTACTAGTAAATTTTCAAAGGTATATGATGTTTATCTTTGTAAATATGATTAAGGACATTATGGAAATTTTTATGGATGATTTTTTGGTCTTTGGAGACTCTTTTGATCGTTTTCTTTTGAAAAATTTGGATAGAGATATTCAAAGAGTGAGGAATCGCATTTGGTTCTAAAATAGGAGAAATGTCATGTCATGGTGCACGAGGTATAGTTTTGGGACATAAAATATTGTGCCAAGGTATAAAAGTGAATAGAGCCAAAATAAAGGTCATTAAGAAGCTTCCACCACTGACCAATGTCAAAGATGTGTGTGCTTTTCCTGGACACTCAAGTTTCTACTGTCTATTTAATAAGGATTTCTTTCTTATTACTAGACCTTTAACTAATTTATTAGTTAAGTTTTTTTTTTAATTTTGATGAAAAATGTTTTATTGTTTTCAATATATTAAAGGAGGCACTCGCTTTAGCACCCAAATTGATGTTACCAAAATTTTCTTTACCATTTGAGGTTTTGTGTGATGCTAGTGATCAGGCGGTAGGATATGTTGTAAAGCAGTGGAAAGACAAAAGATTGCATGCTATCTACTATGTAAGCAAGACTTTATTAGGAGCCTAATTGAATTACCTAAATACTACAAAGTAGTTGATAGTAGTGATATTCGCTTATGACAAGTTTTAGTCTTATCTTTTAGGGCTAAAGAGATAATTTATATAGATCATACAACATTGATATATCTTTTCACCAAGAAAGATGTGAAGTCGAAACTTATCTAAGAAGGTGCTACTTTTATAAGAATTTAGCTTAGAGCTTAGATGTCATGACCCGGTACCACATCAGGTACACGTCAACCACCGCATACCTGGGCTAAGCCTTGTCAACATGGTCCATTACTACCTAAGATCAATTGTCTAAATGTTCCTTACAAGTACTTTCCTCTAAGAAAAATTGTTTAGATTAGGAATCAAATTATAACATTTTATCAAAGTGAAGGAGAATCATTATACGAAGCTTGGGAGAGATACAAGGATTTGTAGAGGTCATGCCACCATTATGAGCTGGAGAAGTGGTTTATTATTCAGACATTCTAAAATGAGTTGACCTACAACTCTAAAAACTTAGTTGATAAAACTAATGGTAATGCTCTTATTAATAAGACCATGAATTAAGTATATCATCTAATTAAGGACATTTCTTAAAACCATTACCAATGTTCGAGTGAAATAGTCATAACAAAGAAGGTTCTAGGTAAGTTTGACATTGACAGCTTAAGTTTTCTCACTGCCAAAGTGAATGCTTTATCATAAAAATTAATCTTATTGTAGTTAATTTTGTTGGAAAACCTAATGTTTCTTGTGATATTTAAGGATCTCTAGGAAATTTAGCTATTGATCGTCAATTGGAGAATTCATTTTTCAAGACTCATCTTAAACAAGTTAGCTACGTAAATAATGTTAACCGGAAGAACTATCCCTTTTATGATATCTATAACCCTGATTAAGGAAACTATCCCAATTTCTCATATAGAAACAAGTTCATTCATGTCCCTCAAAATAACAATAGCCAACCCCCTGGTTTCTAATCAAGACCTTTTAACCTCCCTATTAAAAATTCCAACTTAATCTCTTTACTAGAGAACTTCCTAATAACCTAGATAAACAAAATAAGGAGTTTAAGATATTATCACCAATTTTTCGATTGCAGATGAATGCCCCCAAAGTTTCACTGATGAGAGGAGCTAAAACTGTTTTCATTCTTGTTGCAAGGATCTTTGAGATGATTTTATAAAGAAAATTTGTACAAGGTATGGATATGATGTCATTGAAGCATTTTGGAGGAAAGGTTTTTGCTATTAAAAATAGGAATGTTTTGTTTATTTCCTTGAGAAGCATCCCTTTGAAAGAGAAATATTTCACTGCATTTTTAACAAAGGTAACTGTGATATCCCATGTTCTTTGATAGAGAAGGCCATTCAGTCTACCAGAACTAGGGGCTTTTGTGCCCTCCATCTTGAAAACAACTTCCTATATTTGCTTATCCTTCACTTTTTTGATAAGCATGCTATAGACCAAAGGGTTTATTTTAAGTAGATTAAGTACATTGAGGATTGTAGTTGAAGTAGATACAAAATTTGGAGTTCCAAGTAAATTGCTGAAGTAGGCTACAACCTTATCCCTAATATCCTTTAAACTTTGAAGGATCAATCCCTCATGATTAGTGATGGATGAGATTCTATTTTTTTTTTTGTGAGATGGAATGGAGTTAAAGAAGAACTTTGAACATTTATCTCCATCCTTAAGCCAATTGATCCAAGATCTTTGTTGATGCAAGGAACAATAATGGTTGACTGGAAGCATATAATTTGAGAGAGCCAATTTTTCTTTTACAATAAGTGAAGGATGTTGTGGTGAAAGAGAAAAGAGTTACTGGATATTAGTGAGTTCATTCCTTGCTTTCAATATAACTTCTTCAGTTGAGCCTCGTGAAGTATATAAAGATTCAAGCTCTTACTTGATTGCTTTCAACTTTTGCACATATATAACTTGTTTGATTCCGCTAAAAAAATCAAACAACACCTGTCTTACAAGCATCAGTGAACCCCGATACATGAATCAAGTAGTTGTTAAATATGAAGGGGTGATGCTTGGTAGCCCTTTGAAAGTGATTCATAACTTTAATAAGGATATCGTCTGAGATGAGAGGGTCTTAAAATATGACATAGCTATTGGGAAATTGTGTAAGCCATTGGGCATTAATTAATGCTATATCTAGCTTCTTTTGAATAAACTAGTAGGAGGATTGTTTATTTGACCAAGTGAACTTATGGTCAAAAGAATTCAGGTCTATTACCCTTAGCGTGTCTGCACATTGCCTGAAGTTATCTGAGTAGTTTTGAAAGTTGCAATTGCTTTGAGCCTCAGAATGATATAATATGGAGTTGAAGTCTCCACATAATAACCAAGGCAAGCTGGATGCTCTATTGAAATCAAAGCGATTGCTCCAAAGAGTAGTTCTTTCGAACCCAAAATTACTGGCATAGATAAAAGATGCAAGAATTTCAATTTTCTCATGCATAAACAAGATTTTAAGATGCATAAGTTGATCAGTTGAGTTGAGGAGCTCCACTAGAATTTCATTAGGCCTATGGCATAAGATGATTCTAGCATTCATCTGTTGTGAGTGATTAGATATCTATTGCCAATATGGTCCCAAAATAGATAGCTAACTAATTCTCTAGTTTTATTTTTGTTTTAAGTAATCCTATAATTAAAGGCATCTCTCTCTTGACAAAATCCCTTAACGATGCTTGTTTTATTGAGCAATTTAATCCTCTAACATTCCACACAATGAGGGACATACTAAAAAAGTTTGTTTTTGGAGCTTTTACTCTTGCTCCTTTGAGATTTCCTCCTCTTAACTGTTTGAAATGGCATTTTCAATTCTTCTTGTTTATTATCTTCATCATTTCTAGCTTGAGGACTTGGTGAATGTGTTTCTTCTGCTATACTAATTCTTGCGGTGTGAATAATTGATGAAGAGATCAATTTGATTTTTTTTATTAGCTAAATTAGTCCTAGTGTTATCAAAAGATGGAGAATGTATAGATGTGGGGGTTATAAGTGGTGAAGGTTGGTTAACTTAAGAAGGCTCTTAATCCATGATAGATGTCTTAGCATAGGAGTGAATAATAGCATTAAAAGCATTCTCATCAACTGATATTGTAACACTCCACTCCCGCATGACCCGAACTCGACATCGATGGTGATATCCGAGTCCGTGCCCCACGAGGGTGGCATGCTACATCACTTAGTTCATCAAAAACTCAGTATAAAACTTTTTTTTTGTTTCAAGCGTACATAAAAATCAATAATCGTAAATTCGGGCCCACTTTTGTTCAGAAATATTTTCATTTACAAGATAATCAATCGGAAAGTTATACACAACAAATATACTCAAATACACAAGATACATAATTTGCATAAATTATAATTCAGTGCGAAAATAAAGGGACACAATGCAGATGCGAACTGATCCCGACATCTTCTTTCACTCACATGCAATAGATATACTCCCATTGCCTAACGGGGTATTCTTCTGAGTCCTGAAAAATAATTACATATTTTGGGTGAGTTTTGTGAACTCAGTGAGTGACCATCATCGATGGCTCACCCAGTCACACAACACATAATTTACAATTCACTCTATTTCACATTTCACATTATTTCACATTCACATTATTGCACATTCGATACACTTAATCAGTCATATTATGCATATGCAATGCACATGAGACTCACTTTTCATTTGTTATTTTGTT
>JAOSBK010000007.1:271350-287910 GCA_027568895.1 Erythroxylum shatona | reverse complement strand
ATCTGCGTCTGCTTTTGCTATTTGCGTCTGTCTTTCTTAGCGTCTGCGTCTGCGTCTGCTTTGCTAATTGCGTCTGTCTTTCTTAGCGTCTGCGTCTGCGTCTGCTTTGCTAATTGCGTCTGTTGTTCTTAGCGTCTGCATCTGCGTCTGCTTTGCTAATTGCGTCTGTTGTTCTTAGCATCTGCATCTGCGTCTGCTTTGACTTCGTCTATCTTGCTTCGTCTGTCTGACTTCCTTTTTATCGATTCTCTTTGTTATACATCAAAATCATATCTTAAGTAAAGTCATTTGGACTTAACAACTTCATTGTAATCCTTTTATGTATAAAGGCTCGGGAACTTTGAATCAAGGAGTTCATACCGAGAATTTTTGAAGTCAAGGGAGTGTACACCTTCTTTTGAGGTGAGTTGGGGAAACCATATTTCTCAAATAGGATTAGAACATCCTAAGACAAGTATGATGACTTATATGTGAATTTGGAACCTAGGCAACGTATGTTAGAATTGAATTTCAAATGGATGCTGATATGCTTAGGTATTTAATAAATGACATTGTTTTGAACAACTTTTTGCACAGTGCAACTGATGTTTTTATTCCGTATTTTGAGAAATGATATTGCTTTTAACAAACCTACAACTAAAATGCAATGGACAATGTCTTATTTTTCTGAAACTACATTTGTGAGCAACTTTGCACTTGGAATACAAAAGATGACTTTTATTTCATGAAATAATATTTTGGAACTTTCATATGCATAACTGAGTCATATATGCTACGTGTATGTCTTCTTTTTTGGCTTAGAACTATGACAAGGTTTCATTTTATCGATTGCACCGATAAATAAAGGCATGATGTCTTCCTTGATTTTGTACTTAATTGTTGTATATGATTTTTGTGATCAGTAAGGAAACGATTGGCCAATCGTGTGCTAGGCATAACTGATTAAGCGATCCCTGTACCCTTGACACTAGTACGTAAAAGTCGAGTCCTCGTATTAACACCTTTCTACGGGACTTGAGGGTGATTCCACACCTAGGGTTTGGTCACCGACGAGGTCATCACCTAAGGTCATGACGCTCTTGTTGATTATAGTCCGGACTCACCACGGATGAAAGTTAAGCCAACACCGAGGATCTATGGGTGTGCACACTAGTTTGGCCAACTAGTGGTGTCACACATGATTGTTTTGGCTTATTTTAGGATTTATTTTCTAACAAGTTTTCATTTATATATGTGATGTTTTTCTACTTTTGTATACTGGAACTGGAACCTATGTTTATTGGATGAGTGATTAATAGGCTAGGCCTATATGGTTCCTAACCAACTTACGTTGAGTCATAGGCTAGGCCTACGTGTTTCTATGTGATGTATGTTCACTTCATAGGTTAGGTGCACCGTCTTGGTATGTATCGAGTTCTATTTGTGATATATGTTTTTCCTACTCACTAAGTACATAGTGTACTCATCCCTTTCGCTTTCCAACCATGCAGGGTAATTTAGTAAGCTTGAAGCTCTAAGTGGATCGTGCGGTCTTTGAACATTTCGGGGTATTACTACACATGAGTAGTTTCTATTTTGGACTTCAGTTGCATAGTGGCTCATGAACTATTTTACTGCTTTTATTAGATTGGTTATGTTGATATGCTTTATGATTATATAAATTTAACCCTTGGTTTTTTTGTTACTGTAAAAGACTTTATGTATGAACTTTTGATATTATTGTTGAGATATTCAGTTAGCCTTGCATAGTCAGATTAAGGATATTGTGAGTGTTCTTAGCCTAGGTAGGTGGTGGTTGTCATGGGCCCGATGTGATACCAGGTCATGACATGCCCTCATACACTAGACAAAGACAACCACATTTTCAATACTTGCATATGATGCGAATAAGTTATTGTTTATTTATGGAGAATCATGTTTTGTAGTCAATGTTAGAAAAATAGAAAGATTTTACATTTGAAGAGGATTTTACAAAGTAAACCCATTAAATTATGGGTAAAGAAAAACTCCAAAACTAACTTATAAATATAAAATGTATTTATATTTTACTAAGTTTTTTGTTGTGTTGTGCTTTAGGTTATTTTTTAAGATGAATCCATGGAATTATATTTATCAACAATTATAGAGAATTACAAGTAAAAATATAAAAAAAATCATAATTTTTGGTTGAATAAAGCCTTACATGTAGTCATACGCCATCCTATGTCCATCATTAAGACACAATATAGAACATGACCTATAGGGAGATTGTGTGATATTGAAAAAAATTCATAAAACATATCCTAATCCTCAAACGAGTTATAGACCTCGTATTAATCACAAGAGAAATATTAGGATTCATAGACTATGAGCACGTGTGTGTTAGAGACTATGTCCTTCCATGGAGAAAGGAGAGATAGGACATAGGCATATTAGAGTCGTATCCCTCTTTAGAAAGATTTCCTAGACAACTTAAGCATTACTTCTTAAATTAGTCATATTTTTCTTATCCAAACTCTAATTGAGATAATTTAAGAGGATATGTAAATTTTAGAGAGAGATCTACAATTTTTTTTCTTTTTGATTGTAACAAGTTTTAAAAATATCCATATTTAGGACATGACCATATCCCAGACCATGGATCTAAAGTGGAAATCTTATAAATAGAGTCAAAAAAACCCTAAATTAAAAGAAATTTTCATGTTCTTTTAATCCAAACATTGGGTTAGCTACTAAAAAGGAGAGAAACGCTTATGAGGAGTTTCAAACAACCATTCTCAAGGAAAAAGAAGATCAAAATTATCCCAATAACTAAGAAATTTGCCTTAGAATATTAAAATAAATTATAGAACTCCTATTTTTATTTCTTTTTGTTTCCTTGTTATGTGTATTAATTAAAACATAATGCATGGATGATTATTTCATATGCCTTAATAGGGGAACCCTATTGTTAATTGATTTATTTTGATTTATGAATATTATATATTATATGAATTGTATTTGATTGGGTTTAATGTATGATTTAGTTACTCCAACTTCTAAATTTTACTATGATTTACTTGTGGAATCCTCGAGAGACTTTTCTTATAAATGGATCATACATTAAGTAACAGGGGTTAAATGGGGTACTTAAGAGTGACCTGCATGATCTTTCTAGTATTAGGGTGAAACCTTTCATGAGAGTTCACATATCTTAATCATTCAAAGGGGTGATACTTTGATAAAGATATAGGTTAACTATTTTGAGAGTTACTAGTTTTAGCTTGAGAGAGTGGAAATTTAGTTTCTAGGAGGTCTTATTTGTCCAAATTAATATATCCATTTATTTTGATGATATTTGTATCTAATTTTTTCATATTATTGCATGCTTTTTTTTCTCTATCTCTAGTAGTTCTTTCCACTTGGGTTTAAGTTTAGCTTTAGATTTAATTTTCCATCATAAAAATAAATTATGTTGTTTTAACTGACTAGGTAGAAGCTCGAGAGTTTACATAATTACTATTGCTTCCTTTTGAGATTAATACTCTCTTCACTACTATATTACTCCCAAACAATGGGTTCACTTTCCTTAGGTTATAAGTGATTAAAATATATCTATAAGTATACAGAATCAATTATAGTAAGTAGTAAAATCTAGAGTATTCTAGAGTATTAATCTCATGAGGAATATTATTACTATGTTTATTATTCCTTGCCAACAATACAATTTACCAAATCAAAGTTTAGAAAAAGTAAATCAAATTACTAAACTAATAAAAAAAAGGATAATTCAAGTTTTAGTTAAAGTTCAAGATAATGAAACGCTAGGGATTTTAGGTTCAATTATGTGAAATTTCAATTATCATGCAAGATTGTTTATCAAAGTAGAAATAATAATTAAACTAATGTATATATACCTTCTCCCTAGGCACACATGTATATTCTATCTGGTTACAACCCTATAATGCATAATTCAATCTAATCAAACTTATTAAATATAATTAATCCTTTTAGTTATCATAAAAATCTAGAATACCCTTATCTCTTAATCTAAAGTGTTTGCCTCTTACTGTATAGATTATACTTCATCTCCTAGTCCTTTGTATAATCCTTAAGATTAAATCTATAATGGCCATCCAAAAATCAAACAATTAAGATCTAAGAGAATAAATAAAACCAAGTGATATCAAGTCATCCATTAATAATTAAAATATCCATCACAAACTACATCCCTAACTAGGATTTAGCTACTAAACATAATGAAAATAAAACTAAAATAAATCATTTTTAATATAGAAGAAAAGAAGAAAAATAAACAAGATATCCTAGTCTCTAAAAGAACTCTCTAAGTTAAGCATAATAAGAGTATTTATAACTATGATTACATAATAGAGTCTTAAATTGAAATAGTGTCTTTTGCCCCTAAATTATGCTACAAGAATCAAAACCAAACTACATTATAAACTGTGCCAGTTAACTTTTAGAACATTTCATGCAAAACCTAACAAGTCTAGCACCATTCATAAGAACCAATATTTGGCTAGATACTATTTCTCTAGCTTATCTTTTGAACAACACATACGCACTTGTTTTAATTACGACAACAGTATTAGTTTGATCTTTTTACTCCAATCCCCCTAACCATAATATAATCGGTGCCTACCCCATTCCTATATCTAGCATTTATTAGGAAATGCTCCCAAATGTTTTAATTTAACTCAATTTTGCCTAGCACACATATAAGTTATATTAAGTTCAAAATCCTCTAAAATTCATCAAAACATAAGCTAAATGCTCTTAAAATCATTCTTAAAACATAAAGCAGTTAAAACCTATCAAATTCTTCCATATTTAAGCAATCGATTATCTTTAAGCAAATCAATATCATTTCCCTTAACTTATCTAAGTGACAAATCTAAGAAAGAATTCAACAAATCAACTTAGATTTTCCATTATTCATCTAACTGCAAAAATCATCAAATTGTTAGAAATTTAGCTACTTACATTAAGTCCTAAATTAATCCTATTTAATCCATAATCCTTCAAACTTCCACTAAATCAATAAAACTTAACCTAATGTAAAAAATGAACATACATGAGAAAGTTGTTTCAACTTTCAAACATCTTCATATCCTTTATTAAATAAAATAAAAAACACAAACCTTAAAATTAACACAAGGGCAATTAAAAGCTTGTTTGAAAAGTCACATAAGCTTTTATCAGGAGATCAAACATCTTGTTATGAATATTCCCAAGTACTTAATTAGGTCACAATTTTGAATGGCTACTAGCACCACTATTTAAATTCAACTTTTTATTTTATTTAAGCCAATGGAATGAATTAATTTTATTCTTACTTATTTACACACTCCTTTTTTATTTGGGATAATGAAAATGCTGAGAAAGAATTTACATCTAACCAAATTGTTTGTAAAATTTATGTGGAAAGTATTATAATGTAAATCAAGTATCCATTCTCTACAATAGTGAAAAAAATTAAACTCAACTTAATCATTAAAGCTCATAACTATTTGCCTAAAAAATCGAACAACTATAACAATCACACTTTACTCCTAACAAAATTGATAATCATAACTTATGGTCACTAGTGATAATGCAAAGTACACCAAAATTAGAGAAGATGTTCTTCCCTACGAATTTTACAACACTGCACTAGTATTGTTGATAAAAGCCATTGTGTCCACCCACTCTAAGACATAATCCACCTCATTAGTCACAATGACCACTTTAAAGCTAATTAGACTCTGGTTCTCTTTCTTTTTTAAATGATATTAAAAGAATAATGTCCTAGGCTTAGGCCTGCAAAAATAAAGTTTAACTTAGGCATACAAATTATCCAGCATAAGACCTTAGGAGGGATATGTTCCTACTAAGCTTTAACTGGTCAAAGAGAAAGTTCAAATGAGTCCTCATCATATGGGGAATGTCCATAAGTGTAAGAGGTAGATATGATCCAGAGGAATACCACATTACATATCCTTAATAATGGAAAAATATATCTACATATTATTTCACTTGTTATTTCTTGCATGCAAAAATTGCAGGGGATTAACAGCTTTCCAACTAGGTTCCAACCATGTAAGGAGAGCCATACGTGTGTACAAATAGGTAAGGGCGACTTTATCCTTGATTGATCTTCTTGAGATATATTTGCTTCCCTTTAAATTATAATAATTATTAGCTACATACATTCTAAATATTGAAGCTTCAATTTTCATGATCCTAAATAAAGTGTGTACTAAAATGTTCTAACTAATCCCAAAGCGATGATCTCC
Organism: Erythroxylum shatona; assembly: GCA_027568895.1. Classification (NCBI taxonomy): domain Eukaryota; kingdom Viridiplantae; phylum Streptophyta; class Magnoliopsida; order Malpighiales; family Erythroxylaceae; genus Erythroxylum; species Erythroxylum shatona. The sequence goes on along the minus strand of JAOSBK010000007.1, from coordinate 281,656 downwards.
TTTCTCATAGAGATTCCACTTCTCCTTGTACATTAGGCTACATGTGGTATTCATATTTTTAGGATCATTAATGCCCTCTACCTATTGTATATAATGTTATATAAGTTATGTGCTTCCTATTTTGCATTTAGGAATCTTTAATAGTTCCTTTCATCCTATAGTTTATAGATGTCCCTACTAAAACATAATTTAATAGTTTGAATTTAGTGAAATTTTAGAACCTAACCGAACCTATCCATTGAGTTACATCACTAAGTGAAGTAGGAGTATATAGAAGGTTGCATTCTTCAAGTAGGTTCTTGTAGATTGAGATTGAATAAGGTTTAATGAATAAGAGAAGATCTATAGTCTCTAATGTAACTCAATATAGGATGCATGTAGAAGAATTAGTCCAAGGGATTGTATCTAGTGTTAATAACCTATTTTTAAAGTCCATTGATAGAATGATGGAGAACTTTAACATATGCCTTTTGAACTAAACCATCTTGTGCCAGTTTACTTCTTAAGATAAGGGGTTAAACAAGGGTATACCGATTTATTAGAAAAGTTTTTGGAGGAAATTTTGAGCCAAATCACCTTATCATTCCTTGATGAATCAGTGGTAATTGGGGAAGTAAGTTAGAATGGTGGCTAGTCCTTTAAGGGGTTAAACCATTAATTCTCTCCAATTAACACCTTGACTTTAGCATTAGGAGGGAGAAGCTAGTGTATAGAGGGGAATGAGAGGTGATGATATAGGGGGCTTTGGTCTAACCAGTTATCAAGTTATAGTTTTGTTTGTGATCCATCCCTTATGATGTGCTTCATTTCTTTAGTCATAGTTTCCTAAGTTTTAAGAGGAGTTTGATAGTTGATAAGGAAAATTAATTGGATTTCACATCCTAAAAGCATTTGCCCCTTAGTTAATCTTTATGCATTCATTTCACCTAAATAATCTCTTTGTCAATGAATAGGTCTCAAAATCTCTTAACCAAGAGTGTTTTTATGGTAGCTTAGATTGATTTGATCCTTAGTCTAACTTAGGATTTAGGTAGATAAATCTCCTTCCATTTGACTTTAGGAACCCTTTAATAGACCCTAAACCACCAAATAAGAAATTCTTGAGAATTCATATTATATCCTTAATAATTTTGATTGGTAATGCCACATGAGAGCTCCAATATATATGCATATTATTAAGTAGATCAATTGAATTTTATCTACGTAGGATAAAGCTTTGCATTTCCAGCTAATGATCCTTTGGAGAACAATATCAAAGAGAGACTTGTAGTCTTTATAAGTTAGTCTAGTGGATGAGATAGGTAAACTATGATAATTAAATGGATCCTTACTTAGTTGGAGGCTAGATGATAGTACAAATTTTTTCTCCAATGAATTAGGAATAAAGGGAATGAAGATTTGGATTTTATTCATATTGATTGAGATTTTTGAGAGTTTAGTGAATTGTTGAATACATTACAATAACAATTGTATGGAATTCCTATCTACACCACATTGGAGGAGCAAATCATCAGCAAAAGATAAGTTAAAAAGCTTTAATTTCTTAGCTTTCCAATAATATTTAAAGGGTTTCCCCTTAATTGTTTTGTGAGAAATTATTCTAGTCATCATCAATACCTAGTTGCATCCTACATCAATATGGGGTCTGAGAAGGACTGATAGTATGCAGCCTTACCCCTACCGAAGTAGAGAGGCTATTCTGATTGTTAATGCTAGTGCAAATAGATATAGGGATAAGGGATCCTCTTATCTGGCCCCTTTAACCCTATAGAATGGTTAAGTGGCCTCTCTATCTATTAATTCACTATAGGATGCAGTAGATAGAAATTGGTTAATCCATATGGTAAAAACTAAATGAAAAACAAAAACTTGTAGTGTATGGCATATGAAACTCCAATTAAGAGTGTTAAAAGCTTTAAAGAAATATATCTTTAAGGCATTGCTTTTATTTTACCTTTTTAAATGATACTCCTTAAGTATTTCTTAAGAATTTAATAACCTATCTCTAATATTATGACCTAAAATAAAAGCATATCATAAGATATTAATAAGATGATTCACAATAGGTTTAAATATCCAGGCCAAGATCTTAGAGATTATTTTGTATATAATATTGCAACACAAAATTGGACTGAATTCTTGGAATGAGGACTTTTGGGGGACTAGAGTTAGGATTTTAGTTTCTTGAATATAAAACCAATAGAGAAAAATTCTTTGGTCATTTTAGTGTCATGGGCTATAGTAAGCTCCAAGACCTTTGGAAGAAATAGACATTGAATCATTAAGTCTTGGAGCTTTATTAAGACCAAAAATAAATAAGGCTTTCTTAATTTCTAAATTGGATATAAGTTTGGTGAGATTTTCATATTGATTTTAGTTAAAAGATGGGGAGATAAAGCTAGTAATAGTGTAAGGGAAATTGATGTGTTTAAGGTTGAACCTAGGAAAGAATTGAAATAGTTGTAAGCAACGGTCTTTAAAAGGTCTTAATATAAACATTTAAAATTTGAGATCCCTGAGAACTTATTAATGTTTCTTCTAGATTGAATAGACCTGCAAAAGAATGCAGAGGTGAAGTCCCTTTCTTTCAGCTAAGAAACTCTTTCTTTTAATTTAAAACGATAATTATACGCTTCCAAAGTTGTCAAACATGATCTTAGCTTAACTTTCTCCATTTTCCTTATATTTTCTTTGAGGGTATCTACATATAGTTGAGAATACACATCCTATAGTTCCTCCCTGATCTTGTCTACTTCTTTCTGCAAATCATTTTGACGTGTATCCTATGAAAATTTTTAAGATTCCCTTTTATGATATTTAGTTTGGTGACAAGTTTGAAAGATTCATATCCCTTTACAATATTGAATTTTCATAACCCTCTATTTTTTAAAAGGATTTTTTATTTTTTATATGTATAGTTAGGTTTATCTCTAAGGGAGTGATATCATACTCTTATTGAGTGCAAGTAACTTGAGCTATGTGGGAATCTTACCATGCACTTAGAATTCATAAGGTTCCCTGTTAATGATCGGACCTTATATAGAGATTGCCTCTGAATGATAAATTAACCAACCTTATATGATTCAGATAGGTTATGAAATCTACTTGTGTATTCCTAGTATCAGTCTTTAAACTTTCATTTTCTTAAGAGAATATAACGTTATTGAAGTCACCCATGATAATCCAGGGAATTTTAAAGTTTTGAGCTAGATCTTTAAGATCATTCCTCAAATACCTCCTCTGGAATATAGAATTTAAAGCATAGATAAAAAGTGACACAGATTGTTTCCTAAAGCAAATTAAAGAACATATGTAGATGCAATAGTCAATCAGTCCACTTAGTGGAGATAATTTGAGCTTTATTCGAATGAAAGCAACTAGATCCTTCCCAAATGGTGAGAAGAATTTGTGACACCAACACCAACTTTTCTTTCATGTAAACATACTTGTACCTATTCCATTTATGACATTGAGACTAGTTTGATTCTACTTCTCAAATCCCGAAACCATAATGTAAAATGTTCGTTTGAATTCCACATCTGGTGCCAGTTATTTACTACTCCCAAATGCTCCAATTTGACTAAAATTTTCCCAAATGCCATCCTTTTAATAAGACAAGTCAAACAAAACTTACAAATATTTATAAGCTATGTTACGTATCAAATCTTCTAGAATTTATTAACAAAATTTAAGTGCTCTAAAAATAATACCAAAAATATAAAGTAATGTGAACCTATTAAATTTCCCATATTTAAGCTTCTTCTTATTCTTAAGCAAATAAATATTATATCCACTTACTTGTATATGTGACAACTCTAGAAATAATTCAACAAGTAAATCAAGATTTTCTATTATTAATCCAATTGGAAATGTCATCAATTTTTTAGTAATTCAGTTACTGGCATCAAGTTACAAAGCAATCATATTTCCTTCATAATCTTTTAAGCTTTTGTAAAATCCATAAAACTTAACCTAGTGTATAAAATGAACATACACGAGAAAGATGCCTCAACTTCCAAACATTTTAATAAACCTTATTAAATAAAATTAAAAAAACATGAACTTTAATATTAACTATGCAGCATTTGGAAGATTGTTTTAAAAGTTAGCTAAGTTTTTTATGGTGATAAAGAACACCTTGTTATAAATACTCCTAGTTACTTAATTAGATCACCATTTCAAATGACTATTGGCACCACTCTTTAACTTCAGCCTTTTCACTCAATGTTAAGCCAATAAAGTGAATTTACTTTATACTCACTTATTCTCACACTCTTTTTTTATGAGATAATAAAAATGCTTAAAAAGAATTCACATTTAACCTAATCATATTTACAAAATCTAAAGAAAGTATCATAGTGCAACTTAAATGTCCATTTTATAAATTAGTGAATTAAATTAAAATCAACTTAATTATCAAAGCTTATAACTATTTTCCTTTAAATCAAATAATAATAATAGTCAAACATACAATATATCATCTTGATCGATTTACAAAAAATTTCCCAGATTTACTCCTATTAAGTTAGTTATAACAAAATTGAAAAGCATAACAATTAATTCCCTCATCTACAATTAAACTATATATTTTCCTTTATATATCCAATATGAAAATATATAAAATAATGAAAGGATTTAAGGATAGCTAGTACCTCTAATAAGAAAGGCTCTGTAGATGCATTCTTAGAAGTGTGAACTAGCAGTGGGTATTGCAATCCATTAAGTGAAAGTACTTTATAACATGATTAAAGCCATGACCTTAACTTGCTTCCAACTACAACAAAAACAAAGAAAACCCAAATCATGTAGGAACATACTAAAAAGTAATGTTAAAGATCCTAAATCTACCAATTTAAAATGAAAACATCTAAATCATTGGGTTGTGTCCCAATAAGTTCTTCTTTATGAGTATTTTATTTAGAGTTGATCATTAAGTAAAACTATACATTAAAGATAAATAAGTGAACATGATCCACACATTCACTCTCGAAGTAATGCTTTAATTGCTACTTATTGACTATGAATGACCTTTCATCTATGTCTTCAACTTTAATGGCACCATAAGGTTTCATTTTCATTACAATGAATGGTCCTAATCATTTAGGCTTTAATTTCTATAAAATCAATTTCAAATGAGAGTTAAAAAGCAAAAGTTTAACTCTCACTTTAAATCCCCTCCTTAGGATATTTTTATTATGGAATGCCTTAGACTAGTCTTTTTAAATTTGGGATTTTTTGAAATGATTCTTGTAAGAACTCATCAAGCTTGTTCAATTCTAAAAGCCTCTTTCGATCAACCAAATTGAAGTTAAAGGTCAGTTTCTTTACCTCTCAAAAAGCCTTTTACTCAACCTTAATCAAAAGATGTAAGAATTTGTTTTAGAAATAAAAGAATTTATATTCCAAAAGAAAGAAGGCATAGCCTTACAAGACAATTAACTATTATAAGCCAACTAAAAATAAGATGGATGGATCAATATCAATTATAGGGCCACCATTAAGTGAAATACAATGCTGATAAGTTTTATACAACCAATACTTCAGCTAGTTAAGTCCTCATAACCAATTCATAAGGGGAAATTTCCAATGGAGCCTTGAAATATGTCTTATAAGCTTAAATAGCATCATTAAGTTTTAGCGTCTAATCCTTCTTAAAAGTATTAACTATTTCTTTCTAAAAATTTTTAAAACTTACACTTATATACTTTAACTTACCCACTTGTTTGAGGATGATAAATGGTGAAAGTCCTGCAAGTGAACCCATTCTTTTTCAAAAATATCTTAAACTTATAGTTGTAGAAGTAAATGTCATTATCATTAATGATAGCCTAAAGCATCAACTAAGAGAAGATGTTTTTTGCTATGAATTTTACAACACTTTCTCTCTATAAATTTTGCAACACAGAATTGGTGATATTAGGAAAAGCAATTATATGCACCCAGTTTAAGGTATAATTCACTACAAACAGGATGTAGGTGTTTTCAAAGGAAGAAGGGTGTGGCCCCATAAATTTTATGCCTCAAATTTTCAATATTTCATGTTTGCTAACATTAGTCACCTATTATCATAAATTTTTTAGCATAATAATTTAGCAGCAGTCTTATCGACACTTTGGTGGCCACTATAGGGAGAAAAGTAGCACTGGTTTAGAATCTATCTCATCTCCTATTTAGGTACACATCTTCTTATAATCCTATCAAAACATATTTAGAATAATATAGGATCTTCCAAATATTACAATTTAATTTTTGAGAGAAATTTCTTCCTCTAATGATAGCGAAGATTTGTTAGGACAATTCTAAAGATAGGGAAGTTCATAAAATACATAAACCAAGGGGCTTTATTATTGTGAGCAGACCAAAGCCTCACATTAGGAATGTGGTTTTCAGTTGGTTCCTCTTCCAAATGGTCTCCTTTCTCCAGTCTCAAAAATTGATATGTTATTAGGTTCTCTTAACCTTTCTTTTCTCTAATTTCCAAGTCAAATTCTTCCAAAAGAAGAATCTAACAAATTAATCTTAGTTTAGCATCCCTTTTAGATAAGAGATGTTTTATGAGTATAAATGATTACTTTGGAACCTACAAGATAAGTTCTAGAACTCTCAAAAGAAAAGATAACAACTAAAAGTTATTTTTTAGAGGTAGTATAACTAATTTGAGCATTATTACAGACTTTTCTATCATAATTTAGAATAAGAAGTCTTTTATCCTTTTTTGGCCTAAAATAGCCCTCACTGCATAATTGTCAGCATCACATATCAACTTAAAAAGGAGGTTCCAGTTGGGTATAGCCATGATAGGAGTTGAAGTTAACTCCTTCCTCAACCTATTAAATGCAATAAGATATTCATCAATGATTTCAAAAGGAACATCTTTTCTTAATTAGTGGCATGAGTAATTTTGGTGAAATCATTTATAAAATTCATATTGAAATTGGTATGATCAAGAAAACTCTTGAGTTTGAGAGCTAAAATCAAGGTGATAATATTTTTATAACTTCCAATTTAGCTTAATTGACCTTAACTCTATGTTTAAAAATCCTATATCTTAGCATTGTTCCTTCTTATACCTGAAATGACTTTTTTCCAATTAAGTAATAAATTGATATCTTTACATTTTACAACATATGTTTCAAATTAAGTAAGCAAATATCAAAATAAAACCTAAAAACTAAAAATTTGATCTATGAATATCTGAATTTATTTCTCTACCTTAGATTATTACGACTTTTTCTACATAGATAGTATTTTGATTGGCCTTTTTATGGCAACTTGAGGTCGATTCCATATTTATGTATGCATAGCAAAGATGCCTATACATACCATTTTGATAGCACGCTTTCATATTGCTCATAACTTGGTTCAACATCTTTATCTATTTCAAACGATCAGCTACTTGTGATGCCAAGTATGAAAATGCTTGAACCTAAAGAGGAAACTTTGAAAAATTTCCCTTATAACCTTAGTTGACAAATTTCTAGCCAAGGTTTTAATGATCTCCTTAACCTCCTTTTTTTTTTGTTAATATGGTCTCTTTCACTACAATGTCAACCAAAATTTTACATCTATGCCCTCTCTTAAGGCACATAGGTATATTCAACTAGTAATTACTACCTTTCAATATGAAATTTAACCTAATCAAACTTACTAAGCATAACTAATCTCTTTAGTTATCGTGTTAATCTAGGATATACCTATGTCTAAATCTAAAGTGTCTATTATCCTAGTACACAAATTATAATTAACCTCTCGATCCTTTATACAATCCCTAATGTTGAATCTATTATGACCAACCATAAGTTTAAAAATTAAGATTAAAGATAATAAATTCATCCTTAATCCTAACTAGGGGTTTAGCTAAATATAATAAAAATAAACACAATCTATTTTAACATAAAATAAAGTAAAGAAGAAAGGATAAAACAATATATCTCAATTATATCTAGGTTGAGGTATATCTTCTTCTAGTTCTTGCTCCTATTCCTTCCTTGATGTTAAGAAACTGTAAAACAATAGCTAATGACATAAGGTGGCTATCATATAGCTCTCCAAGAAAATTCCTAAGTTAATTGCAAAAGATTATTTATAGCTAAAGTTACATAAAAAGTAATAAAGTGATTAAAATTTTATTTTTATATGTCCTTAGGTTGTGTTATGAGAGCTAACATTGAACCAACTTCTAAACCTACTTCAATTAGATGTTCTATAATGTTCTAAAATCTGCAACCAATTAAATGGTTAATGTAGTAGTTGAAAAAGTCTTGAATTATAAAGCTTCAAAATCCATCCTAGAAAAAGGTGATTATTCGGAGAATTACCAACAACTTTAGAATAACCATATCAATAACACAAGCAATCTAGGGTAAGGAAACAATTTAAATTTCCAATATGAATATCAAGCAATTCAAGAGCCACCTTCACTTGGATATTATAAGTAGTAATAGTATGTGGAGAAACTAAGCATAGAAGAATTAATGAAAGAATCTAAGTCCATATACAAGGCTCAATTTTAAAATTAAGAGGCATCAATATAAAACATAGAAAATAGATTGGCTAACTACCCTAGTAGTTAATTGAAAGACCTCAAAGATTATTGCTTAACAACATGGTGCATAATTCTATAAAACATTAGAAGGCAACTACCTTGAGAAATGAAGACGAGCTAACTAATGACAAGGACACAGAACTTGAGATAGATTAGGGTGTTGTTAAGGAAAGAAAAAAAAGAACAGTGATGACAATCTTAATAATTAATGAGATAAAATTTTCTTTTTCTTTTGACGATTCCTATTATTATCTTAATGTGATAAACACTAAAGTCTACGAAATTTTTAGAGTGTCTTAAGCAAGATGAGGGGGTACCATAAGATCACAAGAAGGTATGGTAGGAAGTGATATCAAATGAAAGAAACTCAATCTTTTCTTTTGTGCACTTTATGATCATTGAATAATATAGCCCTCCATTATTAGATTTTTTTAAGTTCAATTTTGTATATTTGATTATTTCAATTCTAATGTATTTTTTATGTGTTTCCTCTTTTTGTTTGTTTGTTTGTTTGTTTTTCAAATTCCTGATCCTAATATCATGAATATAATCAAATGAAAATAGCATTCAAGAACAACGATCAGATAATTCTTTTATCTTAATAACTTCATATTTGGCCACCATTTACATGCTTTCATTTATTTATTTTCTATGTTATATATGTGTACCTTATGGACCATATACAAATTAAGTATAGGGAGTGATTTCCTTAAGTCTTAGTTTATTTACGAGCATCCAGTCCATTTTCACTTAGGAAATTAAATTTTTAAGAAATTAGGCAAGGAAATTAAGGTAGTTAAGTCAATATATTTGAAGTGATATCATCTTATGAGTTGATTATATTATGTTAAATAGACAAAAAATTTTATGAGTAGTTTAGTTGAAACATGATTGAATAGTCTATAAAAAGATGATCATATTGAATGATAAGACAAGTTTATAATTTTGGTACATTTTGATTTTTGGGTATGGGTTCTTGATTGGATGATCAAGTCGTATTGATAGTAAATTATGAAAAGAAAGAACATATTTGGGCGCTAATAATTTCTATTATGTTGATTTTGATTGAAGCATTAGGTTGAAGTTATAAGAGGTGTTAGTAGCAAGTTAAAATTGTAATATGGTTGAGTAACCAGAGGTATTCATGACAAGATACATATCCTTGCATAAAAATATTGGAATGACATTTTATCCAAGATAATCACACTTGCTACACTATATTAAAAAGAAAAGAAAACAAAAAATACTTTTGTTATGGCTTGTCAAATACTTATTGGCCTTAGACTTTTACTTTTTATGTGTCTACTTTATATATGATATGAAATTGTTTGAATTGAGTTGAATTTGAAAGATTATTTAGTTAGGTTAATATTGAATTATAAATTAGTATAACTACCTAGAGATCTAGGTAGTTGATGAATTGGATGAATTAACTAATAATGATGATACATGATCATTTTGATTGAATTGTTGAACTTTCCTATTCTCTAACTTACCTAAAGTGATGTCTTCTGAAATTAAGATTCTTGAAGACAATTAGAAACTTAAGTATAGGAGTATTCGATGAGAGTAACATATATCTATATATTACTAAGTATTTTGTTACGTTTTCATATTGGTCGGGTCGGCCGTGTTGGGCCCGGACCCAGTCCAAAGGATCCATGGGCCGATCGGTCCATTCTTTAAAGGACAGGCTCCCACTTAATAATCATATCGAGCCCAAGCCCGATCTATATCTCTTCAGCCCATCCGCAGGTGAAA